>CM070016.1:24883357-25293357 GCA_036247105.1 Cirrhinus mrigala
GCCCATTAGTGAAAGCTTGGGCAAAGGATTAAAGACAAGATAACATTTGCTGGAGATTGATAATTTTAGATTTATTTTCGTAAGTGCTTCGAAACAGTGAATCATTTTGTGAAGCAACGGTTTAACTGATTAGTTTCACCCATCACTACGTGCTTTTATAGAATCATCACACATGAATATTTGAACGTGGTTTTGCTTGTGAATCGCTTGAAATGAATGATCGAAGTCACGAGTTTGAGTTTGGATCAATCGGAGCGGTTCCAGCGCAAATGACTCACTCAATTGAATCGGTTTGTCTGTTCCTCCGCTTTTCGCTCCGTTATACACGAAACCGTCAGTACTGCTTTCTTAGCTCGCTATAGTTTTATCAGATTAACTGAAATAAGCGAAAAAGTATGATGTTTACAAATAAAAAAAAATCCATATTTTCATTCTGAACAAAGATAACTGCTTTTCACGTCAAAGACATTCAACATGTTCAGGTGAGGTTGCCAGTTTACTGCTAACGTTAGTGATAACAAGAAGAGCGGTTTATCTGGGGCTGATGAAAATGTATACATGAAATTAATACATTAAGAAAAACATTTATCTGTTTAGTTTAACTTTTGTTTCATTTTTTTTTTTATTTGAATGTTCAAATATAAAAGAAAAATCGTAAAGCAGTCAAATCTGTTTTTTGTTTTATCTGTAGTGTTTTTTTTTTTTTTTAGTGACCTGTAGTGACAGGTTTACGCCGTTTGCTGCAGTTGCTCGTTTCAGTCTGAAGGGGGCGGAAGTTTGTGTCACTTCCTGATCCGGGGAGGGGAAGCGCGTGCGCTTGTTTATCCTCGGTTTTTATTACGAGCTGCAAATTACAGAGGTAAACCAAACCATTCGTTTCAGATTTTAGTTCTGTTTCATCTATAACCACTTTCGTGCATAATAAAAAAAGTCTGACCTCGTTATTTGCAGCTACTTGTCATTTTGCTCTGAGTATTTGTCTCAACAAAGAAGCTAACAGCTAGTATGCTAATGTGATTTTGTTGTAGTGTTATCAAACACAGACATTTCACAATTTTAGGCTTGTTTTGGTGACTACTAAATATATTATTGGAAATGAACAGCTTTGGGTTGATAATATGAATTAAATAGTGAATTAAATGCGTTAACACGAGATGAGAGATATTAGCATTGTTAGCAGCTGTCATGGCTGTCCTCTGATTTGCATTTGACTTCTTTTATTAAATTATCAAAGCCTGCAGTAAAAGGAGGTTAAATATGAACAGATTCTTTTATTAAATATTAAAAACTCGCATATTTGCGGAGTGATTCTCTTTGCAAGGCTCATAACAGATGTTGATTTAGCAGTTATTTATTATGTCCTGCTTATTAAAATGTGTTTTGCATGCTATTTGACATATTAAAAGTCATTTTTCTAGGCTTTAGCAAGACGTATGGTCACTTAACATATTTCCTACACTACCAGTCAACAGTTTTTGAATAGTGAGATTTTAATGTTTTTCAAATAATTCACTTCTGCTCACCAAGCATGCATTTTCACTTTATTTTATCTAATTTTAATTTAATAAAGTTTTTTTTTTTTTTTTTTTTTTTTTTTTTTTTTGTGGAAAGAAATGGTAGAAATTAATACTTGGATTTAGCAAGGATGCTTTAAATTGATCAAAAGTGATGGTGAAGACATTTATAATGTTACAAAAGATTTCTGTTTCAAATAAATGGTGTTCTTCTGAACTTTCTATTTATCAAAGAAACCTAAAAAAAAATCTACTCAGCTGTTTTCAACATAATGTTTTTGAGCAGCAAATCAGAATATTGGAATGATTTCTGAAGGATCAGGTGACTGAAGTAATGATGCTAAAAATTCAGCTTTGAAATCATAGGAATATATTACTTTTTTAAAATATATTCAAATAGAAAGCAGTTATTTTAAATAGTAAAGAATATTTCAAAATTGTCATGCTTTTGCTGTACTTCGGATCAAATAAATGCAGGCTTGGTGAGCAGAAGAGACTTCTTTAAAAACTCTTACTTTCCAAAAACTTTTGACTGGTAGTGTATGTCAAAATGAAATGATAATTGCCTTACAGAACAAGGTTAATTATGATGTAAATGTGGTTTGCAGACATTATTCAAATGTTTCATGGTGGATTGCCAGCATCAGGCCCTTGTTCCTCGTCTGACCGTCATATATGTTCATTCTGATTGATTGTCCTTGTTTCTAAGTTTTCAGACTGTGGTCCTGGAGGGTCCTGTGCTGGGTTTCTTGAACTCGACATGTACTGCCCCCACCAGAGTTTAGACTTGTAAATAGAGGCTTTTATTCGGACGGACTAGAGTTTGGATGTTCTGAACGCCCTGACGCAGGGAAACACTCTATTTCCTCGAAGGCTGCAGGTGGAGCGGGGTTCAAGCCATGTCAGACGGACGGATCTACGTGGGAAACCTTCCCATGGACGTTCAGGAGAGGGACATTGAGGATCTCTTCTACAAATACGGAAAAATCCGGGATATTGAGCTGAAGAACAACAGAGGCACCATCCCGTTTGCCTTTGTGCGATTTGAGGACCCACGGTGAGTCGCGCGGCCTCCGAGAACACACGGACGAGGCTTTTTCAAGTGTAGAACGCAAATTAGGAGCACTTTCCTCTCTTCCTCTAGGGATGCGGAGGATGCCGTCTTTGGAAGGAATGGATATGGATTTGGAGACTGTAAGCTGCGTGTGGAATATCCTCGATCTTCCGGATCCAAATTTAGTGGACCTGCAGGAGGAGGAGGAGGAGGAGGAGGAGGAGGAGGAGGAGGAGGACCTCGGGGACGGTTTGGGCCCCCGACACGCAGATCTGAGTTTCGCGTTATTGTGACGGGTGAGTTAACAGGTTTGAGGCTACGGCAACTTCATGCAAGAATAATATGACTTAAAATAATCTTAATAATCACACTTCAATGAATTGTATAGCAGGGTTATTTTAGTTAACTAAAACAAAACTCAAAAATTCATTACTTGAAAATAAATTAAATATTACCTAAATAAAATATAAAAGGCTCATTTTATTCCAGCTTACTAAGGCTATTTTTTTTTTATTTTATTTATCTTGATGTACTAAAATAACTAAAAGTAAAATAAAAGTAATAAAAACTAAATAGACATATTTAAAAACAACAAAAAAAGGCAAAAACACAAAAAAGTGCTAAAATGTATACTAAAATAAAAAATGAAAATGTGTATATATATATATATATATATAATATATACATACACGTACATACTAGAGATTCAACAATACAGTTAGTCCATGGTTCAATACGTACCGCGTTTTTTTAACCACGGCTTTTGGTTTGGTTCGGTTTGGTTCTGATAGCTTGCCACATCAGTGTGCTTTTTTCTAATTAACAACAAAATACTCCTGTAAACCTCTGGAAAAAGCGTGGATTATTATATGTCTGCTTAATATTTCTTTTGAGAGAGGTATTATTTTTCAGAGTTTTATGCAAAATAGGATGGGTTTCATTCATACTGGACGCCAGAGGGCGCCCTCGTGCAGAAAATCCACATACGTGTCAAAGAGATAACACTGATGACGTTCCAGAAATCTCTAATATGGATAAAGGCATCGCTGTAACTGAATAAAAACAAGATAACGTTAAACATTTTGAATGATGAAATGTAAGGATTATAAACACTCGTCTGCAATAATATATGGTTTATCTGTGTTCTTCAAGCCATCTCGGGTATTTTCATAATGATTAAGTATATATGTAAGCCATTGCTAATCGACGTACAGTATAGAATATATTGTCTGCCTCATTCTATGATAAGAAGCCACATCAGATCACAAAAAGAAGTTATTTCAAACACTCAACCGATGCTGTGAAGTAAAAATAAGTTATATTGTTCTCTTTTGTTGGACAACAGGTTTAGAAAGGCTTATCATTGCATTTCATTAGAAGGGAAGATGCTCTGCGTGTGTTGCTTTTTCAAATATAAACGGGGAGACGTTTCCTCATCTCAGCACGTGAAATCGGGGGCACACAGCAAATTTCAAGAGAAATAAAACAAGGAAATGATTTAAATGCAAAACTGAAAAACCGCAAGCGCGTAGTAAACCGTGGATGTCGTACCAAACAGTTCGATATTATATTGAGTATTGTGACATCCCTAGTACATACATATAGATTTTTTTATCAAAATTTGAAAGATAGAGTATAATTATTAACGAGTCATTTCGTTCATTTTAGCAAAATATAATTAAAATGTTACGTGTTACTTCCCTAACACATCTACTGCTTACACAAACGTTGATCACACTAAAAACAAGACAGAACTATAATGCTATAAGAAACAGAAAAGATTAATTCATTGTTTACCTTCAGTCTTTAGTCTATGATTAGCTCACCTCACCTCTTATCTGACAAGTTTTCGGGTTTGAGTCATTCGTTCATCACATGACAGCCCCATAAGCTTAACCAATGCAGTGTGAGCCGGAAAGAGATTTGATTAGTTCATTTCTCGAGTCTTCGGGTTCGAGTCGTTCGTTCATCACATGATAGCCATAAGATGAATGAACGACTTGAAAAACTTGAAACAGGTGAACTAATTCCAGTACAGAACCTAATAGGATGTTGCGCATGCGCGACTGAACGAATCACTCCCCGAGACGGCTCGTTCTTTCCGAATCACATTAAAGATTCAAAAACGTCCCATCACTAGGAGAGCCAACCTCGGGTTCAGATGGTTCAGACAGTTTCATTTTGCTTCCACTGAGTTAACAACACAAATAATTGCACAGCCATTTGCACTCTGCATCGAAAACATATATTTGAACGCGCTGTTGCATCTCTATTAACTTAAAGGCTTATTTTGCGGCATTTATAATCCTTTTGATGGGTTGCATCATGGAGTTGTCAAAACCGCTAATATACTCACTCTATGAATGAATCGCGTTTGTGCTGAACTCTTACAATGCAATCAAACCATGAACGTTTCTCTCAGTTAATATACACAATCTCTCAGTCTGAAGCTTCTGTCATAGCAAATCAACACACAGTGTTGTGAATAATTAGGCGAAGCATCTTCTCAAAGGATAAGAACACGCAGCCTCATGAATAAGACACCAACACGTCATCGATGTACTATAGTCCGTTGCCATGTCACAAACTGTGACGTCAGCACAATGTAGATTTTAAACCCGGAAGATGAAAATAGCGCAAAAAAGATCAAAATGATCCAGTTTTCTCCAACAGTTAAAATTAACGGATGCTAACATTGTCATCTATGATGTGCAACACCAAACACCTCTGCTAAAATCTCAGAAAAAGTAGTATGGGGTTTCATGAACCTTTATATCTTGTTATTCTTGAGTTTTCCATGCATATAACCTTTGTTGCTGATATGGGTTAAAATGATAAATAAATAACACCTTCAAATAACCCTATAAAAAACGCTTCGGAAATAATCCTGCAATTCCACGTGAAATCACTTTGAAATCAACTTTTATAGTAATAGATTGTGAAAGCTTGACTTAAAGGAACACTCCACTTTTTTTGAGAATAGGCTCATTTTCCAACTCCCCAAACAGTTGGGTTTTACCGTTTTCAAATCCATTCAGCCGATCTCTGGGTTTGGCGGTAGCACTTTTAGCGTAGCTTAGCATAGATCATTGAATCCTACTAGACCGTTAGCATCTCCCTCAAAAATGACCAAAGAGTTTTGATATTTTTCCTATTAAAAACTTGACTCTTCCGTAGTTACTTTGTGTACAAAGACGGACAAACAATGAAAATTTGCGATTTTCTAGGTCAATATGGCTAGGAACTATACTCTCATTTCGGCATAATAACCAAGGAACTTTGCTGCCGTACCATGGGTGCAAGAGGCACAATGATATTACATCAACTCTGCCGGCTGCGACAAACTTAGTGCCGGTCACTCTCAGGTGCTTCTTAATATCATTGCGCCTGCTGCATCCATGGTAGGGATGAAACGATGCCACTTTTTTACAAACCGATACGAGTAAGAGTATATTCATTTGTGTACTTGCCGATACCGAGTACCGATACCGATACCTGACACTTCTTAGATTTGGTTTCAATGAAAGTGCAATTAATTTGGAGGGATATTTTTTCCATATAGTAAGGATGAATACAAAAATCTTTAACAGAAAGCTATTCCAAGCCAAAAATATACACATCTTTTTGGTTTTAACCAAAAAAAAAAGGCAATGTCATCACTTTAGACAAAATGTAAACATAACCAGATAAAGGAAATGAAAAGTGCTGCATAGTTAACCCAACTTAACAAAAAGGAAGCGGAACTATTACTCATTAGCATTCAGTTACACAAAGTCTCAAAACAGTCTCTTGCTTTTAAGTACACAAACTTTCACTTAAACTATGTGGCACTATTTTACTATTAAACAAATCAACACACTATGTTGTTAAATGACTATTAACAAACACTGTTGCAAGAATATGTATAATGTTAGTTGGTTAACTTAATCAAATAGATACAGTCAAACCAAAATTTATTCAGATACCTTTTCTCACATTATCAGACATTTTTCACATTATCATAAACTGTGTCCTGCACCCACTAGTAAAAAAAAATATATATATCAAAAATTAGGTGGTGTATATCTGGTGTCTGAATAATTTTTGGTTTGACTATATATCCCTTAGTTATTTTTATTTTTACACTTAATTATGCCCATTAAAATATGTTTTGTTACTTCCACTGTTCAAATTTTTTATTTTTTTTTGGCTCTATGATACATCATCTTTAATTTAATAGCATTAAACTGCTCCATTGCAGCGGCTCAGTACTGTAATCACGCATTTTGTTGTAATAATGCAGGGAACCACTCGTTATGAATCTCCTAACTCTGATATTTTTAGAAATATAAGTCGTGTTTTTTTTTTTATCTGAAACATGCTGCTATTTGGGCTATAATCTAAAGAGACTCAAATAATGCAGAAAAACTTATGAAGCCAGCAAAACATGCGCAACACGCTCAAGTACAGTACAGCCAAGCACATTTCACACAGACTGCTAGTTTCACTTTCGTTGTACAGTCGTGTCTGCTTAAGGTTGAAAATAAATGTTTACAGTGAATGCCTCTATAAATTTAGTTTCATATTTACGAATTTGTTTTAATCCAAATGATACGTGTGCTAAGTGAGCGAACATCAATAAAGGTCACGCAAAAAAAGTGCGCCTCTCTCTCTCGCTCTCGCTCTTGTTCTCTCTCTCTACTGTTAAATAACTTGTGCATTGCTTTACTTACTTGTTTCTGACATATCCGACCGAACTACAAACTTTCCAGTGATCTTTCCGTGCATCTTCGCCGCCGTGCACTCAATCCACTCTGCGTGCTTTGCCTATCAGTTCGCACGCACCAGCTATACAAGCGTTGATACTGAATATTTAATATTATATTATTTGCATACATATACTTCGTAGACATCCTTAATCTCTAATGACTCCATTCTGCTGTCTGTTGTCGGTGTTTCTTTGCCTGAATACGCACTTGTCATATGCTGTGTGGTATCGGCATTTGGTATCGGGGCATTTTAACGAGTATGAGTTCAGGACCTCAGTATCGGGCCCGATACCGATACCAGTATCGGTATCGGTGCATCCCTAATCCATGGTATGGCAGCAAAGTTCCTTGATTATTACACCGGAATGAGAGTATAGCTCCTAGCCATATCAGCCTAGAAAATCACAACTTTATATTTTTAGTCAGTCTCAGTACACGATATAACTACAGAAGAGTCAAATTTTAAATAGGAAAAATATTGTCGTTATATAAGGTCATTTTTGAGCGAGATGCTAACAGTCTAATCAGATTCAATGATCTATGCTAAGCTATGCTAAAAGTGCTACCACTAGACCCGGCAATTGGCTGAATGGATTCGAAAACAGTAAAACTCAACTGTTTAACTCTACGGGAGTTGGAAAATGCCTATTTTCAAAAAAAGTGGAGTGTTCCTTTAAATAGTGCATGCATGTAGGTTTTACACAGGTGTTTACAGCAAATTTCAAAACTGTAACATCATAAACACATTTTGCACATGTGTCGTGTCTCTTCCTGCAGGTCTTCCTCCCACCGGCAGCTGGCAGGATCTGAAAGACCACATGCGGGAGGCTGGAGACGTGTGTTTTGCTGATGTGCAGCGTGATGGCGAGGGCGTGGTGGAGTTCCTCAGACGTGAGGATATGGAGTACGCGCTGAGACGCCTGGACGGCACGGAGTTCAGATCCCACCAGGTCAGAGTCCTACTACTTATTTATTTATATTTAATGCAACAGAAAATCTTGGATGTTTTAAAAACTAATATGAAATAATTTTTTATGCAACATGTCACAAGTCAGTGGTTTGTTGATGTCTGTATTTCTAAATAATATGTTTGTGGCACAGGGAGAGACGTCCTACATCAGAGTGATGGAGGAGCGGGGCACAAGCTGGGGTCGCTCCCGCTCCCGCTCCAGGTCCCGTGGACGTTACACACCCCCGTACCAGAGCAGAGGCTCACCGCCGCCCCGCTACCGATCGCCGCCACGTCACATGAGCCGCCATAGCCCGCCCTCTCGACGAGCCTCGCTCCAGCATCACAGTCCACCGCCGCGCCACTACCGATGAGCGGCTGCTTCTCCACTGTCACGCCCCCCTTTTCTTTCTCAATTTTTGTAATTTACATTCCATTGTAGGAACCCGAATGGCCTTATTCACCGTTCAGTTCACAGAGAGCTTGCAAATATGTTAATGATCACGTGGGTGATGCTGCATAGGTTTACACATGTGGTTATGATTGTGAAAGATCTGAAGATGAATAACCGTTTTGTCCTTTGTGATTATTGACATGAGGCAGCAGACTAAAGATGTGTTGTTTGCGATTTAATCTGGTCCATTTCATAGACATTGACTGTTTTATTATTTTTACTTTTTATCATTTGAATAAAAGGCTGCAATTTTAGAAATTTTCTTTCTGGAATCTCTCCATGTGATTTTTTTTTTTTTTTTTTTTTTTTTGCTTCTTTTTTTCTCATTTTGTATCATGTGATGATTGTATGCATAATATTTTTTTTTTCAATTAAAGCATTAAATCAAAGTTACTCTGTGTTGAGTCATTTTTACAAACTAGTGTTTTGCAGAAATAATAGAAACAACAGAAATACAGAAATAGAGGTTAAAAAATGAAGTCACTGAATAAGTAATCAAATTGTAATAAAATTGTGCATGTTAATTTACTGTGCATTAAATTAATTTATTACAATAATGTATTTATTTATTTAGACTTACTGACTTTTAGACTTATTTATTTAGATAATTATTATGAATTATTTAGACTTACTGATGTCAGATATCAGTCCTCTATGATGAAGTATTGGTATAACTGTTTTTTAAAGTGTATTGTACTGGTTTGTATTTTGTGTCTCTTGCTAATGGACCTTGAGTCTGGAAATAAAGTTATTTACTGTGCATTTAAAAATGCATTATTAAATGTAAATTTAAAATCATTAAATGTTGATTTAAAAACATTAATTGTTGGTTCATGATTCATTAGCTGATGTTCAGTTAACAAATGCTGAAATTAACATTAAGATTATTAAATGCTAAATATTGCTCATTGTTAGGTCATGCTAATGTAGTTAATAAATGTAGCATTATTGTAATATGTTAATGATTTTTCTATAGCAGTTATTTTTTTTTTTTAATTATGATGGGCTCTGTGAGATTTTCGAGCAGCTGCATATTTAATTCATAAGATATTTTTGTTTTACCCTGAGTCATTTGTCCACATTAAGTCTAATTGTTTAAATCTTTTAATTTCGAGGATTGGTAACAAATGGAAAACATAATCACAACTGAATAAAAGCATGAAAATGCATTTGTCTAAATGTGTGAAAAGCCCATTACAGGATAATTAGCACAATCAGGCTTCTAATTTGTCCATTAGTTTAATTGTTCCATTAGTGTATTACACAGATATATCCTGATTTGACGTCCCATGTAATTAGGTTTCGGTAATATTGGAGTCTGTTGTGATTACCAAACATTTATTTGTTAAGCCAATCAGCCTTCGCCAATGTCTGACATGGCCAATCAAATCAAAGAAGGCGGGGCTTTATTACTCGCGGCAGTCGAACTTGAATTTCAGCGCGACAGTTCAGTTTTAACGGTCGAAGGAAGTGAGGTAAGGTTTGATAAATATATTATGAATAAATGTGATGCTAAGTACTTGGTTTCTTTCAGTCCAAATTTGGGCGTTTTAGGTGTAAAACACATAGTTTACGCGATTCATGTACTTCATAACTGCGCGTCGCGACACCAAAAATACATTTGGCCGTTTTGCGTTTTCGACACATTAAATGTACGAATGAATGTGAAAATGTGCACATTTAAAAAAAAAAAAAATAAAAAAAAAATAATAAAAGTAATAATAATAATAATAATAATAATTCTTGTCGTTTTACTGTTCCTTCCTTTAATTAATTTCCTCAGATTAATGCTTTGGAAACGTGAAGCTTCGAAACCTTTTCCGAATCATTTGTTTCGAATCAGTGATTCGGAGCGCGTATTAAACTCTCGCGTGCTTTCAGTAAACTATGCTTCGTTCAGGTACTTTTACACTGGTTTACAGGTTTAAAAAAAAAAGAAAAGTATGCGTTGTATTTAGAAGTCTCTGATTGACTTTAGTAACCTGCTCCAAAAAACAAACAAAAAAAAGCCCTCCAAATGAATAAAATAACACGTATTGTAGAGAACTCGCTTTAATAGTTTTAGATGATTTGTTAATTGCATTTAATAGAGTACACTTGCAAATGGTGTGTAAAAGGTGTTTTTATGAATGTTTGAGTTTTTTCCATTGCACTCAAACTGTTCTCACCAGCGTGCGGCGCCTCGAAACAGTGAATTATTTTGCAAATGGTTCAGTTGATTCAAAGATTCGAAAAGCTTCGTTATGGCCTTTAGGCCTATTGGACACTTTGTGGAAGAAGCAAAATAATTGTTCTTATTGTTGGCTTGCAATGAAAAATAAAATACTAAAAGTAAAAATAAATCACCCACTACATTAACAAACATATTCTGAAGCACACTGAAAACTATGGAAGCTTGCTTCCACCATAGAATTAAAATAAAAAAAGTAATTGTGACCTTTTCTCGCAATATATATAATCTTTTTTTCTTTTTAACAATTCTGAGAGAAGTCATAATTGTGAAAGGTAAACTTGCAAGATGCAAGTTTAATAGTCACAATTCTGTGGGGGGAAAAACACTAAAAATAAGCAAAATATAAACTCAGAATTCAGAAAAACAAACATCAGAACTGTAAGATACATAGTTGCAATTACTGTTTTTTTATTTTGTGGGGGTTGAATAAAAAAAGAATCTAAAATATAAACTAACTAGTTTGTAATTTGCAATTCTGATGGGGAAAATAAAATCAGAATTATGAGTTGTAACTTGCAATTGTGAGACATAGCTTGCTATTTTGAGAAAACAAAAAATGTCTAAATTGTGAGAAGTTGCAAATACTTTTTTTACATGGAAAAAAAATCTCAAAAAATTGATAACTTGCAACTGTGAAAAAAAAAAAATACTTTTTTTTCTGTGAAATAAACAAAAAAAAGAGAATTGCAGGATGTACACTCAGAATTCAAAGGGAAAAAGTCTGGAAAAAAAAATCTGAATTGTGAGAGAAAGTTGCAATTACCTTTTTTTAAATCTTTATTTCATGGTAGAAACAAGCTTCCATAGAAAACAGTTGCACCTGGCAACCCGAACACAACCAATTTTATTTTAATGCACACATGCACAATGCATTTCCCTGCATATTTGTTTCACTGACACCTCAAACATGCCAAACAACCCCTCTCTAACAATGATTAACTAACAGGCAAAGCACTGAATGTACAGTTATAGTCTCAACAGTAAGTGTCCATCAGCAGGTCAGTAATGCAGTCTGTGTGTCAGAGCATCCTGATAGCAAAACATCTGTCCTAGTCCATACAAAACAAAACCAGGCCATCAGCTGTCCGGTTTCTCTCTGTTTGGGCCCATGAATTCCACACCTTCTATAGGGATATCCTTCTCCTTGATGGCTTTCTGTAAATAAACAGGAGAGCATCAGTTACTGACAGTAGACTGTCTACAGACTCAAAACTGCTGCTGCCTAGACTAGGAAACCTCGCACCTCCGAGGGCTGATTTACATAGATATAGTGTTAATATGTATGCATATAGATGTGTGCAGTGCAGTACCTGAACACACGTGTGGTATTTGTGGAATAACTCGCTGCATGGATCGGCACTCCGGTCTCCCTTGAGGAATTTCTCGGCGAACCAGCGGTTAAAACACTGATCATACTCGCGCTTTAGCTCCGTGCAGCCCTCGCCGACGCTGTTCATCTTCACGCCCGCACCAGACACCACGGGTTAGCCGTTCAATGTTGTAATCTGTCAGACGAGAGCTCACTGTTTATTCCGTGATCTCGCTTGACTTTGCCGATACCACGTGGTCTCCCGTGTCGCATGATGATTACATCAGCAAAGCGCGGTTAAAAGTCCCAAGGACAAAACGGGACTCGGTTTCAAAATTCGAACTAAATTATTAAGGTAACGTAATTAAAAATGTTGGTAATGCTATAAAAACAATAGACGGCAAACGAAAGTAATATATTTCAGCTTTAGACTGTTCTGTGTAAAATGAATGAATGAATGAATAAATAGGAGAGGCTAAATGTCAATATTTCCTGAAGATCCAGAACCTTCTTTCTTTCTTTCTTTCTTTCTTTCTTTCTTTCTTTCTTTCTTTCTTTCTTTCTTCTTCTTCATCTTCTTCTTAATAATAATAATAATAATAATAATAATAATAAATAGTAAAACAGCTGAAAATATTTACTGAAAAAGCAGAACCATTTCCTTTTACTAAAAAAGTGATTTTTTTTTTGTTCTAGACTGTTCTGTGTAATGTAAATAGTAAATAAAAATAGTTCTTAATGTCAACATTTACTGAAAAACCATTCACTTCACTTCACTGAATAAAAAATAAAAATTAAAAAGAGCTGAAGGTTAATATTACTTAGAACTTTCTCCTTTTTTAGAGTAATAATAATTTTAAAAATAATAATAAATAAAAATAATTACAGGTTATTCATCAATTTTAAACCATTTAAACCATTTAATTCTTCACAAAATAATAAATAAATAAAATAGAAAAGGTTAATACAACCAGGAAAGTGCTAATTAAGGTCAATATTTACTGAGGAACATTTTAATTTTTAAAATAAATAAATAAGAGAGAATAAATATCAATATTTCCTGAAGAACCAGAAACATTTCCTTCATGATAATAATTAATAATAATAATAATAATAATAATAATAATAATAATAATAATAAATAGTTAATAAAAATAAGAACGTGCTGAAAATATTTACTGAAATAGTGCTTTTTTTTTTTTTGTTCAGACTGTGCTGTTAAGTATATATATAATAAAAATAGAAAGTGCTTAAAGTCAACATTTACGGAAGAACAATTTACTTCACTAAATGCCAAAGTAAAGAAATAAATAGTTAATAAAAAAGTGCTGAAGGTCAATATTTACTTAAATAGAAATGTCTCCTTTATAGTAATAAGAATTTTAATAATAATTAAAAAATAATGACAATAATAAATAAATAAATAATAATAAATCAAATTATTCATCAATGTTTACTGAAGTTAAACCATTTTATTCTTTACAAAATAATAAATAAATAAATAAAATTAATAATATAATTAAATAGAAAAAGGCTAATCAAACCAGGAAAGTGCTAATGAAGGTCAGTATTTACAGAAAATTTACTGTTTCAATTTCTTTTTAAACAAATAGATAGGAGAGACTAAATGCCAATATTTCCTGAAGAACCAGAACCATTTCCTCCTTCACAATGATAATAATAATAATAATAATAATAATAACAAGTAATCAAATTATTCATCAATATTTACTGAAGTTAAACCATTTCATTCTTTACATATAAATAAATAAATAAAATAGAAAAAGGTGAATAAAACTGGGAAAGTGCTAATGAAAGTCAATATTTACTGAAGAAGAATTTTATTTTTTTAAATAAATAAATAGAAGAGACTAAATGCCAATATTTCCTGAAGAACCAGGGGCCTGTTTCATAAAACAAGTTTACCAAATAAGTCAGGCTTATTTCAGTTAGTCTGACTTACTGGCAGTTGATTTGGTTCAAAATTAATCAGACTAACTGAAATAAGCCTGACTGACAATTTGTTAAACTTGTTTTATGAAACAGGGCCCAGAACCAGGTTAATAAAAATAAGAAAGTGCTGAAAATATTTACTGAAATAAACTACAACAACGAGGACAATAAAACGTTTTTGGTTCTTGTTTTGTGTTAAGTAAATAAATTATAAAAATAGGAAAGTGCTTAAAGTCAACATTTACTAAAGAATTTCACTAAATAAATGAATAAATAAATAAATAAATGATTGCATAAATAAAGTTTAAAAAAAAAATAAATCCGAAAGTGCTGAAGGTCAGTATTTACTTAAATAGAACATCTCTAATAGTAGTAAAATATTAATAATAATAATAATAATAATAATAGTAATAATAATAATAATAAAAATTAATCAAAATATTAGTCAATACTTGCTGAATTTAAACCATTTCAATATTCACAAAATAAGTAATAAATAAAATAGAAAAAGGTTAATAAAACTGGGAAAGTGCTAATGAAGGTCAATATTTACTGAAGAAGAAAAAAATCATTTTTTTAATAAGTTAATAAAGCAAAGAGGTGAAGCATTTATTAAAGTAAAAGTAGTTTTTTTCAAATCTTACAAATTGTATCTTTTTATGCCATGCTATGCATTAGAATATATTTTGTATCTTGCTCAGCATTTCATTACAGGTTGATTATTATTGTATTTTTGATGACATGTTTGTAATATTATCTGTACAAAGGCACTTATATAATGCGCATAATGTAAACATCAAATATATAATTTCCCAGCAGTTAAGTAAAGCACGATTCACCAGCAAAACAGTCAACACATACATTTATTAAATATTATAATACAGATTATATCATATGCAGCACGCAGTTCTGACAATATACTATGTAGTTTCACAGAGTACAATAAAAATATATAGGTTTCCAGTACAGTTTCAACAAATCTTTTGTGTCTTGTCGTTGTCTGTAGTTCGTGTCACTGAGGCTGTGAGCCGAATACATCGATCAGAAGAAGTTTTTACAATTCACACGTCCAACATTTGTAGATATTGTTATATTGTGAGCTACATATAGCGCCATTCAATGTAAGCTAATGTTACAGGGCATAAAACAGCAATACGTACAGACAGATGATATGGCAAATATGACAGGGGGTTAGTGTCAATAACACTGGCACTTCAACCGATCGCTCTCAATTACAGCAGGTTACTACAATCACATCAGATCCAACAAGTGCTAAAAGTTTGGGACACTTTACAAAAGTTTGGCTGCTGGTAGAAGAGCACGTCTGTACACACACACGCACACACCCGCACACACAAGTGTCTATATGGCAGATATCAGATATACGTGAACATCAAGCGTCCAGCACACACGTCCCTGAACAGAGAAACTTAAGGCAAAAAGATCAATACATATGAAACTCTCTCTGGTGATCGATTGTTTTTACAGTAAAGTAGCTTCACTGAGTGAGGTACGTCATTGTGTAGCAGCTCAGCACATTATATGAGTGATGAAAACATGACGGTAATGAGTCAATGCGGCGAGAACACGTCCGACTCACATTTCACCCCAAAATCTATATATATATATATATATATATATATATATATATATATATATATATATATGTGTGTATATATATATATATATATATATATTATTATTATTCAATTTAATGTGAAAAATAAAAACAAAATGAAACAAAAAAAATTATTTTAATAATGATCTACTATATTTTTGCAACAATGCAAAAATATGAATGGTCCTAAAAATAGAAAGCAAATATAATTTTACATTTTTTCCTTTGTATACAGAGGTGAAATATGAGGAAAAGGAGAATTAAGCATAATTTACTGTCAAATAAATAAATACATACAAATAATGTTCAATTTAATGTAAAAAAAAAAAAAAAATTAAACAAAAATGTATAACAATAATGATTTAAAATATTTTTGCAACAATGCAAAAACATGAATGGTCCTAAAAATAGAAGGCAAATATAATTTCTAATTTTTTCCTTTGTATTTAGAGGTGAAATATGAGGACAAAGAGAATTCAGCCTATTTTTAAGACCATTTCTTGACAATTAAGCACAATTGACTGTCAAATAAATAAATAAAATCTAATTTTCATTACTGTAATGTGACAAAATATTATATATACATCATGTGTATATATACAGATCATGATAGTATTTATTCTACATCCTTTAATTTATTTTAATTTAAAAAATGTAATGATTTACTATATTCTCGCAAGCATGCAAAAATATTAATGGTCTTAAGCATAGAATACAAATATAATTTTTTTTCCTTTGTATTTAGAGGTGAAACATGAGAGGAAAAATCTTCCTATTTTTAAGACCATTTCTTGACAATTAAGCACAGTTTACTGCCAAATAAATAAATAAACAAATGCATAAAATTTTCATTACTATAATGTGACAAAAAATATAAATGTGTGTATATATACACGCATCATGGTAGTATTTATTCAAAATCCTTTAATTTATGTAAATAAGATTAATTATAAATGTATTGCAATAATGATTTACTATATTTTTGCAAACATGCAAAAATAATAATGGTCCCAGAAATAGAATGCAAATATATATTTTACATTTTTTTCCTTTGTATTTAGAGGTGAAATATGAGGGGAAAAGACAATTCAGCCTATTTTTAAGACCATTTCTTGACAATTAAGCACAGTTTACTCCCAAATAAATAAATAAACAAATAAATAACATCTCAATAAATAATAAATAACATCTCATTTTCATTACTGTAATGCAACAAAAATACACTTATATACTATATATACATATACATTATGTGTGTGTGTATATATATATATATATATATATATATATATATATATACACACACACACACACACACACACAGACACGCATAGTATTTATATATATATATATATATATATATATATATATATATATATATATATATATATATATATATATATATATATATATATAATATAGTATATATAATATAGTTTATTCTACATCTTTTAATTTATCTAAATAAAAAAAAATTGTAATAATGATTTACTATATTTTCACAAACATGCACAAATCTTAATGGTCCTAAAAATAGAATGCAAATATAATTTCTTATTTTTTCCTTTGTATTTAGAGGTGAAATATGACACAAGATTTAACCAACTGGCTGAAAATGACAATAATTGTGGTGCTGTCTATTTTTCCATGCAAACGTCATGAAGTGATGTGTGAAGTACGATAAACATCTGCAATTATGTCTAATTTTCACACATTTAAAAAATAAATAAATATACAGCATTATTTTTAATACTTTGTGCTTTTAGAAAATCTGTCTTAGAAAGGGTGCACGCCATCACTGCCATTCATAAATCATCTTTATGTATTTCATAACCATTTGTTTACATCCACGACCTCGTATAAAACTACTCTCAGAGTATCCTAATTTTTTTTTCTATAATATCTCTCTTCATCTCTTATATATTCTCAGTCATATTTATTCTTACAGACCCCATGAAATCAAAATCAGTTAAATAAATGATATGTATAGGCATTTAAAATGTATTTCTGTCCAGTCAAATGGGCGACTATTTCAATATGCATTCTCTATAAATTAATCTTACATAAAATTAGGACAGATGAAAACAACACTGGTTTGGCATTTACTTGAGCTCTGAGGAGTTGTTTAATGGCCAAAAACGGAGAGCGAGCATCTTCAGATTGCTAATGGATGTCGGTTCACTTGTTCTCAATCAGGATCTGGACCTTGTGCACCAGCTCTCGGGCCATGACCAGCAGCTTCGGGACATCATGACGTTCAGCCATTTCTAGATGACGAATCAAAGGACAACATGCATCACATCAAGGCGGCTCTGATTGTGCACAACTGTTCAATGATTGGTCTGCCAGCTCACCGTTGAAGAACTTGATAATGTCGGTGAAGTCCATGTTGTTCTCCAGGATGATGTCGCGGTACAGCTCCACCAGGGCCAGCGCGATAAACAGCACGAAGTGCTCCGAGGACGCGTAACGCGCGGCCCAGATGGTCTCCCACACAAAGAACACGTCATCGTACACCATCTCTGACATCAGGTTAGTTTGTGTGCAAACAAGTGAAAAAAATAACATAGTATTAAAAATGAGGAAAAACAGAATTTGTGCTGACAAATAATATGCTGTAAAAACAAATATCACATTGTGGCAAAATGTATACAATTTGAATCTGTGAGTTGTTTTCTGGAGATTCGCTCTGACTGGATCATTTGATTCAGTGAGTTGTTAACAGAATCTCATTCTGACCAAATTCATTTGAATCTGTGAGTTGTTCACTGGAGACTCGCTCTGACCGGTTCATTTGAATCAGTGAGTTGTTAACAAATACTCGCTCTGACCAGATTCATTTAAATCAGCGAGTTGACTGGAGACTCACGCTGACTGGATCATTTGAATCCGCGAGTTGTTTTCTGGAGATTCGCTCTGACTGGATCATTTGATTCAGTGAGTTGTTAACAGAATCTCACTCTGACCAGACTCATTTGAATCGGTGAGTTGTTGACAGGAGACTCGCTCTGGCCTGACTGTTTGACTCAGTGAGTTGTTAACAGAAACTCGCTCTGACCAGATTTATTTAAATCGGTGAGTTGACTGGAGACTCGCTCTGACTGGATCATTTGAATCCACAAGTTGTTTTCTGGAGATTTGCTCTGACTGGATCATTTGATTCAGTGAGTTGTTAACAGAATCTCACTCTGACCAAATTCATTTGAATCTGTGAGTTGTTCACTGGAGACTCGCTCCGACCGGTTCATTTGAAACAGTGAGTTGTTAACAAATACTTGCTCTGACCAGATTCATTTAAATCAGCGAGTTGACTGGAGACTCGCTCTGACTGGATCATTTGAATCCACAAGTTGTTTCTGGAGATTTGCTCTGACTGGATCATTTGATTCAGTGAGTTGTTAACAGAATCTCACTCTGACCAGATTCATTTGAATCGGTGAGTTGTTGACAGGAGACTCACTCTGACAGGTTCATTTGAATCAGTGAGTTGTTAACCAAATTCATATAAATCGGTGAATTGACTAGAGGCTCGCTCTGACTAGGGGTGAGAATCTTTAGGCGCTTCACGATCCGATCCGATTCTGGAAGTCACAATCTGATTCCAAAACGATTCTTGATCTACATTTTTTTTTTTTTTTCCCCCAATTAATTCTTCTGCTGTGCAAATACATCTTTACAACCTCACATTTTAACCAAAATTGCAGTTTCTTTGCTTTTTGTTTATAGTTGGAATCTCTGTATGTCAGTACTGCCATCTTAATAGTAGGGGTGTGAATCTTCACTGGTTTCATGATTCAATTCAATTACAATTTTCATTATCAGCTCAATATAACCATGCATCACATTCTCAGTTTTCAATAACACATTAGGACAAAATGTATACAATTTGAATCCGCGAGTTGTTTTCTGGAGATTCGCTCTGACTGGATCATTTGATTTAGTGAGTTGTTAACAGAATCTCACTCTGACCAAATTCATTTGAATCTGTGAGTTGTTCACTGGAGACTCGCTCTGACCGGTTCATCTGAAACAGTGAGTTGTTAACAGACACTCGCTCTGACCAGATTCATTTAAATCAGCGAGTTGACTGGAGACTCGCGCTGACTGGATCATTTGAATCCGCAAAACAGAGACTCACTCTGACCAGATTCATCTGAATCGGTAAGTTGTTGACTGGAGACTCACTCTGACTGGTTCATTTGAATCAGTGAGTTGTTAACAAAGACTCGCTCTGAACAGATCATTTGAATCAGTGAGTTGTTAACAGCGATTCACTTTGACCGGATCATTCAACTCGTTGAGTTGACTGGAGACTCACTCTGACCGGATCATTTGAATCAGTGAGTTGTTCACAGAAACTCGCTTTGACCAGATTCATTTACATCAGTGAGTTGTTGACTAGAGACTCACTCTGACTGGATCATTTGAGTCAGTGAGTTGTTAACAGCGACTCACTTTGACCGGATCATTCAACTCGGTGAGTTGACTGGAGACTCGCTCTGACCGGATCATTTGAATCAGTGAGTTGTTAACAGAGACTCCCTCTGACCAGATTCATTTGAATCAGTGAGGTGTTGACAGAGATTTGCACTCACCGGATCATTTGAATCATTGTTTATTTAATTAACATGTAATGTTTATTAGCATTTTTTATTTGTTTTGCAGTATAAACAAGATGCAAAATACGCTCACCTCTCTTGAAGTCCAGGAGGAACCAGCGGTAGCAGAAGTAGAAGTGTGTGTAATCGCCATTCTGCTGCATCAGCTCAAACAGCTCTGAGTCGAGAATCTAAAGAGGTGTGACAGAATTATCACAGGAGACACACACACATTATAAAACATCAGCGGAATGTGTGTTTAATATTGTGTTTAATTAGTGCATGTGATTGTGGGTAAACCTGGATAAGGGAGCGCATGTTAGCGAAATGTGTGTCCATGGCTCCTCCATGAGGGAAGTTCTGGTTCATGCGTTTCATGAGCTCAGTGAAGCAGCTGAAGGCCATGGCCTCTGATTTACAGTCAAACATCATTCAGAAACAAATAATCACTTGGTATATTGTTTTAGTTTAGTTTCTACCACAGTCAATGGGTATTTTTAGGTGCCTAAAACACCTAGCTTTTATTTAATACTCAGAGGTAACGTACCATCATCCAGGATGACCAGCAGGGGCGCTAACAAGTCACACATTCCCTGGACGTATCCAATGTCAAGATGCTGCCAAACGTAACTTTAAAAACACGCACAGAAAGAACACTGTCAGATCCTCATGTAGATTTTGAAAAATGATACATTTTATGCAGCAAACACGCATTAAATTTATCAAAACTGTCAGTAACGATTTCTATTTCAAACAAATACTGATCTTTTGAACTTTTCTATTCATCTAAAAATCCTGAAAAATAAAATGTATCACAGTTTCCATAATTTTGGGAAGCACAACTGTTTTAACATTGCTAATAATCAGAAATGTTTCTTGAGCACCAAATCATTATATTAGAATGATTTCTGAAGGATCATGTGACGCTAAAGACTGGAGTAACGATGCTGAAAATTCAGCTTTGATCACAGTAAATTACATTTTAACAGATATTCACATGCAGAACAGCTATTTAAATTGTAATAATATTTCACAATTTTTACTACATTTTTGAACAAATAAATGCAGCCTTGGTGAGCAGAAAAGACTTTTAAGAGACCAGAATCTAAACTAAAATATAAAATCAGCTTTATTTCACCTGCACATGATGTTGCGCAGTTTCTCCAGGTTGGCCGGGGTGAAATACCAGTAGTTTCTGTCACACCGCTGGACGTCTTTGTCAATGCGGTGCAGATTGAGTGTGTACAGGTCCACCAGCTCCTGCTATAAAAGAAAACGAGAAGACAAAATTAATCTTTGAAGGTCACACACATTTATAGGAATAGTTCAACCAAAAATAAACCAAAACCTGATTTGATTTTCTGATGTTTAAAAGATCTTTAATATGTAACAAATTATAATTAACAAATAAATTATAACAAAAACAAACAAAAAATAACAATTTTTACAAAGTCATAAATGAAACTAAAATAAAATGTATTAAATAAATATTTATTTTATTTTACAGTCCCATTAACCTTGACAATGGAAGTCATAAACTAAACTAAAATAATAACCAAAAATAGAACCAAAATTAACAAAAGAATTTAAAAAAAAAGGCAAACAAACACAATGGAAGTCATAAACTAAATTAAAATAAATATATTTCTTTAATTAATTAAACCAAAAATAGAACCAAGATTAACAAAATACAAAAGGAAAAGGTAAACAAACAAACAAAAAACAATATCAAAATTATAAACAAAACTAAAATAGTATTTATTGAATAAACAAGTATTTATTTTATTTTAAGGTCTTGTTAACCTTGACAATGGAAGTCATGAACTAAACTAAAATAATGTTTCTTTAATTAATTAAACCAAGAATAGAACCAAATTTCACAAAAGAAATACAAAAAAAAAAAAAAAAACAGTAAACAAACATAAGAAATACCAATATCAAAGTCATAAACGAAACTAAAATAATATTTCTTTACTGTAATTAAATATTTAATTAATTATTTTTTTTTTTTTTATTTCATTTTAAGGTCCCACTGACCTTGATAATGAAAGTCATAAACTAAACAAAAATATGTATTTAATTAATTAATTAAATATATATTTTTTTATTTTAAGGTCCCACTGACCTTGACAATGAAAGTTATAAACTAAACCAAAATGTGGAAACTGCACATAAAATAAAATAAAAATATTAAAAAAAAAATTCTTTGTTTAACCAGGAAGGGCACAATGACCTTTCCAAGTTCTAAGCTAAAATAAAAAGTGTTTTCTGGAAGACGCAATGCTATTTTTAGTGAACAATCACTTCAAATTATTCTATTATGTTTTTGGTAACTTACTGAGTAGGTGGTCCCAATAGATGACACTGGGGACGCAATGTCGTTCTTGTCTCCCGTGACAGCTAGAGAGTCTGGTTTGGGGAATAAATTATCCATCTCCGGTTCCTCCTCTGAGAGCGCCGAGTCTGTTCCCTCTGGACTCGTGTTGACGCCCGGCTCCATGCAGAGCTCCAGAGCCGGCATTCCCATGACT
Organism: Cirrhinus mrigala; assembly: GCA_036247105.1. Taxonomy (NCBI): domain Eukaryota; kingdom Metazoa; phylum Chordata; class Actinopteri; order Cypriniformes; family Cyprinidae; genus Cirrhinus; species Cirrhinus mrigala. The sequence goes on from CM070016.1 coordinate 24,906,319, forward strand.
GTCTTCTCCGGCGCCAAGGGACGAGCCAAAGTCAGAGGCGTCCTGGACACGGTGCTCTCCGAGGACATATAAACCACCGACGAAGCGATCTCCTCCATTTCCAAAGCCGACGGCGAGTCGTCAGACATGTCTGGAGATTGTTTCGACAGGGATGTGATGGGACCGCAACTCTCCGATTCAGATTCGGTGATTTGTTTGATTATCGATCGGGTCCTGTTGTGATCGGCGTCCCAGCCGATGGTTTGCGGCGCGCTGATGGTTTCGGCTTCGTTCGGGGTTCGTATCACATTCTGAGGTTCAGATGTACATTCAGATGTCTGTTTTTCCAAACCTTCAGGTTTGTTTTCATCCGTTTGAGAGATTATTGATGGTTGTGGATTGGATTTGGAGTCTTGGTCTTGGTCTACTTTTAAACTCGATTCTGCGTCAGTCTTCGAGTTTGTGTTTTCTTCTCCAGATGGTGAAGACACACGTCCCGGATCTTCAATCTCAACCTCTTTTGACTCTGAGGATTTGGAGATTTCTTGAACAGGATCCTGTTTAGATTCATTTGTGTCATTTTCTTCAGATTTTCTGCCAGTGTTTTGCATTTTAGATTCTTTTTCAGATAAATCAGCTGCGTCTTGTGAGTTTGCATCTTCTGCCTGATGTGTTTCTGTCTTAGATGTTTCTTCTGCATTCAAAATTTGGATTTTCTCGTTTTCTAGAGGTTTAATCGCTGCTTCTGAAGCAGCACTTTCTGTTTGTGAATCTGCAGCATCTTCTTTGACCGTATCCTGAGTAGTCAAACTGTTTTCTGCTCGCTCCTCTTTGGTCTTCTCATCCGTCTGGTCTCCAGACGCCGGCTCTCGGGCTGCAGTTTTGGGTCCCGACTCTTGCGTGGATGTCTCTTCTGTGCTCGGAGAGCAGTCTGAGAGCGCAGAGGTCACCGAGAAATTACGTGACGACGGGTGTCCGGAGTCTGGAGAGCTAGTGCAGTTGGGCAAAGTGCCATTTGGGATTTTGGGCTGCGGCTTCTCATCTTTTGGTTTGGGCTCAGATTCGATTGGGTCCACCTCATCGACAGAGCCGAAGACCTGCAGATGGAGAAATAGATAGGAGGAGGAAAATGAGACAACCTAAAACTAGCACAGACATGTAGGACTAAATTTAACACACTTGTGAATTATGAATTTCATAAATATCAGGTTATGATATTATTAGTGCTGGGCAACGATTAATCGCATCCAAAATAAACTTTTATTTTGTTAATATAATATGTGTGTGTACTGTGTATATTTATTATGTATAAATGATAAAGACACACACATACAGTATATATTTTGAAAATATTTGTATTATATATTGTATGTATATACATTTGTATTTACATATGCATATAATTTATATTGTACATAAATATATTTAAAGGGGAAGTCCACTTCTAAAACAAAAATTGACAGATAATGTACTCACCCTTGTCATCCAAGATGTTCATGTCTTTCTGTCTTCAGCCATAAAGAAGTTATATTTTTTGAGGGAAACATTTTAGGATTTTTCTCCATATAATGGACTGATATGGTGCCCCGAGTTTGAACTTCCAAAATACAGTTTAAATGCGGCTTCGAACGATCCCAAATGTGGTTGTAAACGATCCCAGCCGAGGAAGAACGGTCTTATCTAGCTAAACAATTGCTAGATAAGACGATTGCTAGACAATTAATATACTTTTTAATGTCAAACACTCATCTTGTCTCACTCTTCCTGTTTCCAGTTTATGACAGTTAGGGTATGTCGAAAAATTCCCATCTCATGTTCTCCCTCAACTTCAAAATCGTCCTATATCGCAGTTTTACCTTTTTTGTTAAGGGTGTTTGATCATCTTTGCATGTTCTCTTTGCAAAGACTGTGTCGGTACTTCTGCAGTGATGTAGGATGATTTTAAAATGATCTTTGAAGTTGAGGGAGAAAATACGATTGGAGTTTCTCAACATACCCTAACTGTCTTGAGGCAGAATACACAGAGTTCAGGGAGAGCAAGGCAAGACAAGCGTTTGAGATTAAAAAGTATTTAAACAAAAAAAAAAAATACAATGCAAATAACTGATCATTTCGCTAGATAAGACCCTTCTTCCTCGACTGGGATCGTTTACAATCACATTTGGAAACGTTTGAAGCCGCATTTAAACTGCATTTTGGAAGTTCAAAATTGGGGCACCATATCAGTCCATTATATGGAGAAAAATGCTGAAATGTTTTCCTCAAAAAACACAATTTCTTTACGACTGAAGAAAGAAAGACGTGAACATCTTGGATGACAAGGGGGTGAGTAGATTATATGTGAATCTTTGTTTTGGAAGTGGACTTCTCCTTTAAGGCATAAATAAGATCTGAAAGAGCAATGATGTAAGTTGTGTCTGACCTGAGTGCTGCTGTTGGAGTCGCTGTGTGATCCAGTGTGACTCTGTTTATCGGAGCTGCTGCTCTGAGACGACTGGAGAGAGAAACGCAACACCATTTAATAAACCTGCATGTAAAAGCTCACCGCACATTCACATGCGTCTCGAGCGTCAGGATTTACATCCGTGCTGATGGTGGAGTCCTGGCGCGAGCCCCGGTCCACGCTGGCGCCGGACGCGCATTTGGCCAGAGCGGCGGCGTGCTGCTCTTTCTCCCGCTGACGCACGATGGCTTCGCATCCCAGCCACTCGCTCATGGTCTGCTCGTAGCACGCTCGAATCTGCTCGTCCACCTGCGGAGAACGGCAGGGTTACGCTCCACCTGTTTCCGTCTGCATTTATGGATCAAACGGTGACGTGGGCTCACCTCTTTGCGTTCTGTGAGGCTCATGGTGAAGTGGTAGTGACCCAACAGGAAGGGCCAGACCTCCTTACGCAGAGATGGCTCCACGCCGCCATAATACACCAGACGAAGGAGCTCCTCCTCCTCATATGCCTGCATAACAGTGTTATATTAAACTCAATGACGTAATCATTAATAATAATAATAATAATAATAATAATAATAATATAGTTTTTATTCATATTTTCAATGTTATTTTTCAAGTACCACTGAGATGCTATTATAGTTTTTATTAATATTTAGTTTGTTTTACAGTAATAGTATCATTGAGAAACTATTAATTAAAAAAAAATGAAATACTATTATTTTTTATTTTAATAACATTTTATAACCGTATCATTGAAATGCTATTATCATTTTTATTCATATTTTAAACATTTTTAGGGTAATGTAGTATAATTGCGACGTTATAGTTTTTATTAATTTGTTAATTACTTTGTATAGGTTTTTATGGTAACAGCATCGTTAAGATTATTATTTAATAGATTAATATTTTAAGTGTGTTTTTACAGTAACAATCTCTTTAAAATAATAGTTTTTAGTATTTTCAAATATTTTTTTACAGTAACAGTATCATTGAGATACTTTTATAGTTTTTATTTAGTATATGTTTTTACAGTAACGGTATTACTGAGATACTATTAAATTAAAAATAATATTAAATCTTTTTTTTTTATTTTAATTACGTTTTTATAACGGTATCATTGAGATACTATTTTTAGGTTTTGAATATGTTTTAATGGTAACATCAGTCTGTAATCATCAGTCTGAGTTACTGTAATCATTTTTATTTATATTTTAAATGTTTTTAAGCTAAAATATGGTATCATTGAGATGCTACTAAATTGAAAAAAATGAAATACTATTATATATTTTTTAAGTTTTTATTATAGTATCATTGAAATAATATTTTAGTTTTTATTAATATTTTAAGTGTTTTTTTTATGATTACATATATCACTGAGATGCTATTATAGTTATTCATATTTTGAATATGTTTTTACAGTAACAGTGTCATTGAGATACTGTTATATTTTTTTTTTATAAACATTTAAATAGATTTTTAAGGTAACATAGTATTGAGATACTATTATAACTTTTCATTAATATTTTGAATAGTTTTTTTCTGGAAACATACTATCATTGAGATTCTATTAACATTTTTTAAAATTTTAAATATGTTTTTAAGGTAACCGTATCATTGAGATAAATGTAATTTTAGTACATCAAGTAAATAGCAAAAAAAAATTATAAATGTTTTCTTAGCAACTAGCTGAAATAATTAATATTTTACATTATTTCAGTTAATATTTATTATTTCAAACAAGTGTTTTTCATGGTTTTAGTTAACTATAGTAACCCTGCAGTACAGAACATTTCAATTGATCCTTTATGAAACATTAAGACGCTGTATATCAAGTGCACTAGATAGTGGTGGTCACATACAGTGCTGTCCTGTAGAAACGTCTTCCACACTTCTGCAGACAGACCGTCTTTGGCATCATAGGGGATGTTGGGCTCAACGATAGTGGGGTTTACCAGAGCGGACAGGTGTGTGCGGACGGTGGACAGGTGACGGCAGTACGCCAGCCCTTAAAAACACGTATCACATCATGAGAAAGCGCACAAATGCGTCACAAAACCATAAGCCTGATGTGATACATACAGCCGTAGAAAGCGCGGGAAATGATCTGGTGCTTCATGGTCTCGCAGAGCAACTTCAGCGGCGCCCTGTTTCACACACAGACATCTGCAGTCACGCTAAAACCACACGCTACGTTAATTCACATCACAGACTCAGATGAGCGGCAGACTAGCCTGTCATGGTTGCATCCGTTGGGAAGGCCGCCGTCCGACGAGCCGTTCTGCGAACAGGAAGAACAGGACGACTTCCTAGGTGTGGGCTGCCACATGTTCACCGTCTGGTCCATCAGCTCCGGTGCCACTTTAACATCCAGAATGTTAGTTAGCATCATATTTAATGTAAAATAAAAATGTAAATAAATTCAAAATAAAAACAAAATAAAAATGAATAAAAACATTTTAAATACAAAAATATTTAAATAATAAAACAAAAATGACTAAAAATGTAAATAAATGTAAAATAAAAAACAGAAAATATAAAATACATAATAGTATCTCAATAATACTAATATAACAAGTTAGTTGATGTTCCACCCTGCACAAAAAAAAAGGAAAATATATTTTATGACAATTTTTATTTCATTTTAGTTAGTTTTGAAGCAATTCATGACAGTATTATTTATTTATTTATTTTTCTGTCATTTTTATGTTTCTGTTATTCTAAAATACATTCATGTATTATAGAAAAAATTAAATAAAGATTAAATAAAAATACAAAAATATTTAAATAATAAAACAAAAATGACTAAAAATGTAAATAAATTAATAATAAAAAACAGAAAATATAAGAATAAAAAGTGAAAATAAAATCCATAATAGCATCTCAGTAAAAAAAAAAAAAAAAAAAAAAAAAAAAAAAAAAATATATATATATATATATATATATATATATATATATATATATATATATTATGACCATTTTTAATTAATTTTAGTTAGTTTTAAAGCAATTCAGGACAGTGTTTATTTATTTATTTATTTATTTATTTATTTTTCATATTTATGTTTTGAATTTACATTTTATTTCCATTTATGAGATCATTTTCTTTTTAATTCTATTTTAGTTTCTTGCTCTCATTGCATCAAAACATCCCAATTATACAAAAATGTAGAATTAAAGTTATAATTTTTTTAAACATTTGTTACAATTCAAATGAAAGAAATAAATAATTTCTATATATATAGCTATATAAATACTGAAATTTATGAATTACCTACTAAAATATATATATATATATATATATATATATATATATATATATATATATATATATATATTATTATATATATATTATTATATATATATTATTATTATTATTATTAATTTATTATCTATAATAATCTTGCTTGTGAAGATCAGAATACCAGCAGACCAACATCATGTTAACATACCAAACTCCTGACTGCCCGGATATATGATCCGAAACACATAATCAGTGGCCTCGTCTTCATCCTTGTCTGAGAATGACTCACAGGATCCATGCGGACTCCTTTTACGCAGTTTTGGAAACACTTTTCCCTGAGGAAGAACACAGAATGATCTCAAAACCGACGTTTTTTATTCAAACTACTAAAGAATAATTTTAAGAATGCAGTGTTTGGCAAACCTTTCCTCTTTGGGACCAGAGAGGCGGATCTAACTGTCCGTGAGGAAGGAGGCCCGTTTCCAGACACGTGAGGAACTGCAGCAGGTGACCACCTTTAGGAAAGCGAAACGGAGGCCTTTGGATCCCGTCCTGACTGACCAAAACCACAGTACCACCACTGTCCACTGCACACAGACACATTCAGACAAACCTTCAGACATCAAGAACATTTTCTGAGACTCAAATGTGATCTTCAGGATCTTTTGCGGAGCGTTTGTTTCTAGAAGCTTTACTTTCACTGTTCTTCAGAGGAGGAATGATCTTCACAAGCCTCCAAAACATCTCACAACTTTTGAGGAACGTTTATTTGTTCATCTCTCAATCAGGATTGCACTGCATTGTATGTTTGGATCATTTCAATCTCTTCTAAGACATATTATTGGAGATATAGAGTGGCTGCTGATATTCTTTTCGTTATTAATTTGGCTTGAGACTGCTATATATCTGCTGTATAAGCTTATTCTTCTAAGCGTAATTTAGTCAGTATCTTCTCCTAGAGCTTTACAGCTACAATCACCAAACTTGGGTCAGACCTTCAGACTGGTCTGAAGTTAGTTGCTATATCTTTTCTAACTGATCAACAGACTTACATTGACGCAATGTTCAAATGAGCCAAGACTATTCAAACCCCAACTGACAAAACTCCCAGAATCCCTTCTATGTACTATATTTCTAAGCCATTCAAACTCATCTATATAAATCAGGGATAGGCAACGTTGGTCCTGGAGTGCCGATGACCTGCAGAGTTTAGTTCCAACTCTAATCAAACACACCTGAACAAGCTAATCAAGGTCTTCAGGATTACTAGGGCTACAGGGAGGTGAGGTTTTTTTTCAGGGTTGGAACAAAACTCAGCATTCCAGGACCGACGTTGCCTATCCCTGATCTAAATCATGCTAGCAATATGCTGATCATGCTAACAACATGCTAGTAACATGTTAATCATGCTAGAAACTTACTAACTACACTAGAAACATGCTAGTAACATGGTAATCATACTAACAACATGCTAGTAGCATGCTAATCATGCTAATAAAATGCTAATCATATTAGAATCATGCTAGCAACATGCTACTAACTTGTTAATCATGTTAGAAACAGGCTTGCAAAATGCTAGTAATATGGTAATCATGTTAAAGTCATGCTAGTAACATGCTAATCATGCTAGAAACATGCCAGAAACATGCTAATCATGTTGCTAGTAACATGCTAATCATCTTAGCAGCATGCTAGTAATATGCTAATAATGTTACTAGCAACATGCTAGTAACATTCTAATCAAGTTATCAACATGCTAGTAAGAGGCTTATCATGCTAGCAACATGCTAGAAACAGGCTAACAACATACTAGTAACATGATAATCATGCTAAAGTCATGCTAGCAACATGTTAGTAACTTGATGATGCTAGAAACATGCTAATCATGTTAAAACATTAGTAACATGATAATCATGCTAGTAACATGCTAATCGTGCTAGCAACATGCTAGTAACTTGCTAATCATGCTAGAAACAGGCTAGCAACATGATAGTAACATGGTAATCATCCTAGAATCATGTTAGCAATATGCTAATCATGTTAAAACATGTTAGTAACATGCTAATCATGTTAGCAACATGCTAGTAAGATGCTAATCATGCTGCTAGTAACATGCTAATCATGTTACTAGCAACATGTTAATCATGCTAATCATGTTACTAGCAACATTCCAATCAAGTTATCAACATGTTAGTAACAGGCTTATCATGCTAGCAACATGCTAGTAACTTGCTAATCATCCTAGAAACAGGCTAACAACATGATAGTAACATGGTAATCATGCTAGAATCATGTTAGCAATATGATAATCATGTTAAAACATGCTAGTAACATGCTAATCATGTTAGCAACATGTTAATATCTTGCTAATCATGCTAGCAACATGTTAGTAACTTGCTAACCATTCTATCAACATGCTAATCATGTTAAAAACATGCTAGCAACACATTAATCATGATAGAATCATGCTAACAACATGTTAGTAACTTGTTAATCATGTTAGAAACATGCTAACAACATGCTTATCATGCTAGAATCAAGTTGGCAACATGCTATTAACATTCGAATCATGCTAGAGACATGTTAGTAACTTGCTAGTCATGTCAGGAACATGGTAAAAACATGTTAAATCATGCTAGCAAAATGTTAATTCACGTTAAATCATGCAAGCAACATGCTAAGTCATGCTAGCAACATGGTTTAACCATTCCAAATCATGGTAGCAACATGCTGATTCATACTTCAGTTTCAACAAGTAAATTCAAACTTTAAGCTTTTCAAAGTTATTTCAAACTTTCAGACCAAAGTTCGTCCATGAACTTTACTTGTCTAGTTCTATTATTTCATATGTCAGGCTTTATAGGGTTAAAAATGCTCAGTGTTAATATATTCACCTTGCTGATGGCAGTGCAAATAGACTATTTCCTCCAGACGAATGGTCATGGCATAATCCCAATATACACTGTGGAGAAATGAAAGCTGATTGAAAATCATTTCGAAATTCGAAATCAAATTCGAATCTGACGTCACAATCATAACGCACGTCACCTTTTCTCATAATCAAGCTCCGCCACGTTTCCGTTCATCAGCTGGTTCGGTGTCCATTTGAGTGTCATAAGATCGGCCGTCTGGTGAAGAGAGAGGTATCCTGGGATCGCTTCCATGTCGTCTGTCTGAAAGACCGGAGGAGATTTATTGCCACGCTTTAATTAAAGCACCATATCGCATCGTCACGCACGTATTGTTTCCTAGCTGACATACCGGCTGCACCAGAACGTTGTTCTTCCCAAAAAGCAGTGTGGCTCTGGAGTTTTGATGAAGGGATTCGACATAATCCCGCGCCCACAGAGAAGGTCGGTCGTCCATACTGCCGCTCGACTGCCTCTTCTGAATCTGCAAAACAAATCTACTCTTATCTGCATCATTTTAGACAAATGAGAGAAATGAACAGCGCGTGATTGCATGGACCGAATCCAATGCATTAAATGCGGGACATCTTACGAGAGCCGGGCGTTTAGTGGGGGAATCTTGGCGGCAATGGCCGCTGTGAATGCGGTGTCTCTGCACTAATTCATCAGCCGACGGGTCCGTCCAGAAATGATTGGCTGTCTTTGCTTTTGTGTACTCTAAAGCACAGGGACCGACTGAAAGAAACACAGCGTATGGAAAAACATAACTAAAATTAATCTTGTCCACATTGCATCATGTTATCTAAATTCTACAACAATATACAATTAAAATGATCCTTTTTAAATGTAGATACACTAGATACACTACCAGTCAAAAGTTTTTGAACAGTAAGATTTCTGATCATCAAGCCTGCATTTATTTGATTCAAAGTACAGAAAAAACAGTAAAATTTTGAAATATTTTTACTATTTAAAATAACTGCTTTCTATTTGAATATATTTTAAAATGTAATTTATTCTTGTGATTTTAAAGGTGAATTTTTAGCATCATTACTCCAGTCACATGATCCTTCAGAAATCATTCTCATATTCTGATTTACTGCTCAAAACAATTATTATTATTATTATTATTATTATTATGTTGAAAACAGTTGAGTAGGGTTTTTTTTTTCAGGTTTTTTGATGATTAGAAAGTTTAGAAGAACAGCATTTATCTGAAATAGAAATCTTTTGTAACATTATAAATGTCTTTATCATCACTTTTGATCAATTTGCACTCAAATAATAACAATAATAAACATGTTTCTTGAGCAGGAAATCGGCATATTAGAATGATTTCTGAAGGATCATGTGACACTGAAGACTGGAGTAATGATGCTGAAAATTCAGCTTTGAAATCACAGGAATAAATTACATTTAAAAATATATTCAAATAGAAAGCAGTTATTTTAAATAGTGAAAATATTTCACAATTTTACTGCTTTTGCTGTATTTTGGATCAAATAAATGCAGGCTTGGTAAGCAGAAGAGACTTCTTTAAAAACATTAAATTGTACTGTTCAAAAACTTTTGACTGGTAGTGTATTATAATAATTTATATATATGGCAATATAAATTTTTTACAGTATTATATTTGCAACAATATAAAGTTTGGGGTCAGTAAGTGTTGTGTTTTTTTTTTTTTTTTTTTATAAAGAAATTAATACTTTTATTCCTCACAGGATGTTACATTAATAAAGACATTTATAATCAGGGGTGCACATAAGTTTTTTTTTTTTTTTTTGTTTGTTTTTTTTTTTTTAGCCTGGTTCTCATAAGAGTACCTGGAGATTTGGTTTCGTCCTTACACTACACATAGTGTGACCCATTAAATATAACTATACTAAATATAAAAATTTAATTAATAATAGTGATAATAATATCAGTGGATTTTTAGTGTGGAAATACTATTATGTATTAAAATAAAAAGTAAGTATTAAATAAAAATGCAATTATTTTATAGTAAACTTTAAAAATAAAATAAGATTTACTTTTTTTAATGTGAATTTTCATCATTTTCAAACCTAAATTAGCAAATTAATAATAGCAAAAATAGCAAAAAATTTTTGGTGGCTTGCCAGCAAGTGCTCCCGCCGGGTTTAGCGCTTCCGATTGAAGAGCATCAGTGAATAATATGTCACAATTTTGCATTGTGCTTTGAAAACGGCAGCGAATAGCCTAAAATTATGCCTTCAGTTCAGACAAATCTTATTACAGTTTGTCAATCTAAAATAGTAATTGTGCATTAACAGCTGCAACCATGTTGGTACGCAAATGCGCTCTCTGAACTTATTTACACAGTGCATTTCTTATTTTGGTCACGCATGCAGCCTTGCGGACCACTTATGTGCACCCCTATTTATAATGTTACAAAATATTTCTATTTGAAACAAATGCTGTTCTTGCTGTTCTCTCTGAATCATGAAAAATAAAATCTATCACAGTTTCCACAAAAATATTGTGCACTACAACTGCTTTCAACACTGATAATAATCAGAAATGTTTCTTGAGCAACAAATCAGCATATTAGAATGATTTCTGAAGGATAATGTCACACTCAAGACTGGAGTAATGAAGCGGAAAATTCAGTTTGATCACAGCAATAAATTACATTTTGACAGAGATTTCACAATTTCTAATGTATTTTTGATCATTAGAGACTTCTTTTAAAAACCTTAAAATCTTACTGATCTCAAACTGTTGAATGCTAGTGTGTATATATTATTCAGTTTTAAAAAAAGACAAGATACGAATGCTTGAAAACTGATACCAAGCAAAGATGCGAGGATTGGGCCGTCAACTGGATCTCTCAGAAGACCTTCTCTTTCATAAAACTTGCTGAAATGTGAATAAAAACACCTTAATTTAATTGAATTCATCTTCACAGTAACATACTACTGCCTAATGTGCATGTTTTCTATTTCCAGTCTAACAAACTAACTGTAAGTGTAACTAGAAGCCTGATTTCAAACACCTCCTTTATGTCTGATCATATGTGTGTGCAAAACTAGATTAAGCATTCAAAATAACCTTATTTATTTGTGAAGTGAATGCCACTCGCTGAATTTAACATGCAACATGAACACAGTATGCACTACGCAGTGTGCTAGTACTCCATTCCAGACCACCGTCTGTATCCTGTCAGAAACTCTATCTGTCATGAATTCCTCACCTGCTGTTCTCCACCAAGTACAGGACAATTTTGTCCAGCAGCTTCTCAGTGAGCGCCGTGCGGATCCACAGGTGTTTGATTGCCAGGGGCGACAGGTTGGGCAGCCTGGGCTGTTTTCGGACGCTCTCTTGACTCATCTGACCCTGGTTTTGTCTTGCGTTGTAAAAATTAAAATCATACTGAATGACGATCAAATTAGTTAATCCTAATACTCAAATACTAGGATTTATCAGTGCACAGTCATCATTTATTTCAAACCAGCAGATTACTAATTTGCTAATTTATTGTTATTATTATTAGTATTATTATTACTCACAACTGTAACAATAATTAAAGATAAATATAATTAATAAAAAATTAATAGAATAATGTCAGTGCCGATAGCCTTATGGGCAGCAGGCCGTGTTCCAATCCCGACTCGAGGACCTTTCCCGATCTCACCCCACTCTCTCTCCCACTTTACTTCCTGCCAATTCTGATCTGTCCTAGTGTAAAAAATGCCAAAAATAGATCTTAAAAAAAAAAAAAAAAATAAATAGAATAATAATATTGATTCATTCTAAATTCTAAAAAAACTAATTACAATTAATACTATAACTACAATATTTTCCTTTTTTTTCCCATTCATATAGCATGTTTCTAAGGAAAAGGAAAATACAAAGGAAACAAGATAATGCCAGAAATGTGAGAATTTTACCAAAACAATATTTATCATATCTATTATTATTATTATTATTATTATTATTATTACTAGTAGTAGTAGTAGTATTAATGATTAGTAATAATAATAATAATAATAAATATAAAATATAAGTAAAAAATAAATTCAATTATCCTTATAATAATAATAATAATAATAATAATAATAATGATGATGATAATAATTAAATAGAAATGTAATTGATTACAAGTAATCAAATAACTACAATATTATTATTATTATTATTATTATTATTATTATTATTATTATTTTATTTATATACACACACACTTTTTTTTTTATTTATATAGCATGTTTCTAAGGAAAAGGAACACACAAAGAAAACAAGATAATGCCAGAAATGTACAAATTTCATCAAAACACAATAATATTAATCATATCTATTATTGTTGTTGTTGATGTTGTTGTTGTTATTATTATTAATAGTAGTATTAATTATAGTACTAGTAGTAATAATAACAATAAATAGAAAATATACATAAATAGAAAATATAAGTAATTGATTAAAATGCATATAATATCTATATAATAATAATGATAATAATTAAATATAAATTTAATTGATTACAATCAATCAAATAAATACAATAATGACAATTATTATCATTATTATTATTATTAATAATAATAATATTAATGATTTGTTTCATTTATATAGCACCTTTCTAAAGAAAAGGGACGGACAAAGAAAGCAAGATAATGGCAGAAATGTGAGATTTTCACCAAAACATAATAATAATCATACCTATTGTTATTATTATTACTACTACTAGAAGTATTAATAATAATAAATATAAAATATAAGTAAATAATTGATTAAAATGAATATATCCTTTTTTATTATTTATTAATAATAATAATAATAATAATATTTAAATATAAATTGAATTGATTGCAGTTAATCAAATAAATACAATAATGACAGCTATTATTAATATTAATTATCTGTTTCATTCATACAGCACCTTTCTAAAGAAAAGGAACAGACAAAGAAAACAAAATATCAAATGTGGAATTTGACAAAAAAAAATGATAATAATAATAACATAAGTAATTGATTAAAATAATTATAATTCATTTAATAATATCCTTATATGTATCAGAGGTCGCATTAGCCGAAAATTCCCTGTTATTGACGGCAATTTTTTATCATTGACGGAAAAATCCGAAGGCCGTCCGTCATTTTGACAGATTACACTGAGGGTGATCTATTGTAAATTGTAGCTGTAATTCCCACCACTGTCCAGTCTGGCAGCAGAGCACGGGATACATACTTAAAATGAAACTTATCAGAATGTTTTCCCATGCGTTTGATTACGCACAGGTGAACACAGATGCTACAACGATCTATCACGCCACATTAAATAGCGCCAAAACTGTATTTACTGCTTGAATTTCCTAAGGAAATTTACAGAATTTAAAAAACGGTGACTTTGTTTCATATCAAAAGTAATACAAAGCCTAGCCTGTTGCTATTTATTGGATGGAAGATGCACTATGTACTGTCCATTCATCAACTGAAAACAGCATAGACCAAGAGATCGACTGGGATTTTAAGAATCGATATTGGTTCATTAAAATGAGAATCAATTAAAATCGAAAAATCACTTTTTTTTTTTTTCCCCAGCCCTAGCATATTTTGTTGTTTTTAAACACGTTGCTGTCGTCCTGTAGGTTCAGGATTAAAAATGAAAATTTGAACAAACAAAAAGCAATTAAATGTGTTATTCTAATTAAAATATGAAAATTAAAATGACGGGATAATAATAGATTATGACAGAATTTTTACGACCCTGTCCGTCAAAATGTGTGTGTGTGATAAGATTATCTTGTTTTGTATGTTCTTTTTCCTTAGAAATGTGCTATAAAAAAAAAAAAAAAATGTATATAATGTTTTTTTTTTTTTTTTTATAGCACATTTCTAAGGAAAAGGAACATACAAAACAAGATAATCCCAGAAATGTGAGAATTCGGCCAAAACATTAAACATGAGCACTTGTATCATTTCTCACTTGTTCTCGATGATTTGCTCCAGTTCCTGAACTTTTCTGCAGAGTTCCTCAGCTGGTGGAAACATCTTCCCCACCTTCATGAAAAGAGCTGCCAGCTTGTTGCTGCGCAGGAATCCAGCAGCCCGTCGCTTCAGCCCGTGAAGAACACACGCTTCCACCACACCTGCACAAACACAAAACAACCCATCTGAATACACATCATCATTGAGTCTGTTTAGCTCAGACGCAATCTGCTGAATTACAGAAGGAGCTGAATAATCACACACACACACACACACACACACGTGCTGCTGCGCCGTCATCAACAGACTGTTAGGTGGAGGTGGTTTGATAAACGGATATGATGTGTGTGTGCCATCAGTCAGACGAGTGAACCCGAGTCATTAGGTGTCCTTTCAGCAGCCCACTCACCATACTGACACACACACACACACACACACACACACACACACACTCAACCTCAAACTACTGATGAAAACGACTAAAATCTGCTTTACAACAGCTTATCATCTGACACATGCAAATGCTTTTTTGTATGCTACAAAAATGTTAAAAAAGGTTATTATAGCATAAACAATTGAAAAAACAGTTTAGTTACTTGGAAAAACATTTACCTGCAGGGTTATTATAATCAACTAAAATTAGCATTATTATTATTATTATTTTAAAAATGAGTTAAAATAAAATAAAATAAAATAAACGATACATGAAATATAATATAAAAAACTTTTCAGATATTTATCAAGGCAACTTTTTCTCAGTTTAATTTAATTTAGCTTCATGTAGTAAAATAAATAAAGCTCAAATTGAAATAAAAAATGTATAAAAACTATATAGACATATATAGATACACTGACCAAAATTATAAACGCAACAATTTTGTTTTTTTTTTTCCCCATTTTTCATGAGCTGAACTCAAAGATCTAAGAGGCCTATTTCTCTCAAATATTGTTCACAAATCTGTCTAAATCTGTGTTAGTGAGCACTTCTCCTTTGCCAAGATAATCCATCCACCTCGCAGGTGTGGCATATCAAGATGCTGATTAGACAGTATGATTATTGCACAGGTGTGCCTTAGGCTGGCCACAATAAAAGGCTACTCTAAAATGTGCAGTTTTACCATATTGCAACATGGGGCCGTGCATCATCATGCTGCAACATGAGGTGATGGTCGTGGATGAATGGCACAACAATGGGCCTCGGGATCTCGTCACGGTATCTCTGTGCATTCAGAATGCCATCAATAAAATGCACCTGTGTTCGTTGTCCATAACATATGCCTGCCCATACCATAACCCCACCGCTACCATGGGCCACTCAATCCACAACATTGACATCAGCAAACCGCTTGCCCACACGACGCCATACACGCTGTCTGCCATCTGCCCTGTACAGTGAAAACCGGGATTCATTCGTGAAGAGAACACCTCTCCAAAGTGCCAGGAGCCATCGAATGTGAGCATTTGCCCACTCGAATCAGTTACGACGACAAACTGCAGTCAGGTCGAGACCTCGATGAGGACGACGAGCATGCAGATGAGCTTCCCCGAGACGGTTTTTGACAGTTTGTGCAGAAATTCTTTGTTTATGCAAACTGATTGTTGCAGCAGCTGTCCGGGTGGCCGGTCTCAGACTATCTTGGAGGTGAAGATGCTGGATGTGGAGGTCCTGGGCCGGTGTGGTTACACATGGTCTGCGGTTGTGAGGCCGGTTGGATGTACTGCCAAATTCTCTGAAATGCCTTTGGAGACGGCTTACGGTAGAGAAATGAACATTCAATTTACGGGCAACAGCTCTGGTGGACATTCCTGCAGTCAGCATGCCAATTGCACGCTCCCTCAAAACTTGCGACATCTGTGGCATTGTGCTGTGTGATAAAACTGCACTTCTCGGCAAAGGAGAAGTGCTCACTAGCACAGATTTAGACAGATTTCTGAACAATACTTAAGAGAAACAGACCTTTTGTGTACATAGAAAAAGTCTTAGATCTTTAAGTTCAGCTCATGAAAAATGGGGGCAAAGACAAAAGTGTTGCATTTATAATTTTGGTCAGTGCAGATAGATAGATAGATAGATAGATAGATAGATAGATAATGGCTAAAAATTACAAAAACACAGTGACAAGAACTTTAAATTTAAAATGAAAAAATATAAAAATAAAAACTATAATAGTATATCAGTGAAACTAAAATAATATATATAGAGAGAGAGATTTTTTTAGCTAGTTATCAACACAAAATTTCTCATTTTCATTTAGTTTAACTTGATGAAATAAAATAACTAAAACAACAATAATAAAGACTAAATAAAATAATAAATAAAAACTATATTGACATATTTAAATAATAATAATAATAAAATGATAAAAACACAACAAATTACAAAAAAATTACCTAAAATTGAAATCAGAAAATATAAAAATAAAAAGTCAAAGCAACGTTTTCTCCATTTAATATAGTTTAACTTCATGTAGTAAAATAAAACTAAAATTGAAGTAAAAATGTATAAAAACTATACAGACATATAGATAATATATAGAAATGATTAAAAATGACAAAAACACAGTGACTAAAACATTAAATTTAGAATAAAAAAAATATAAAAACTACAATAGTATATCAGTGATACTAAAATAACACTGTCTGCCTGAAATAAAATTAAATAAAAACAAATATATATATATATTTAGCTAGTTACCAACACAAAATTTCTCATTTTCATTTAGTTTAACTTGATGAAATAAAATAACTAAACAATAATAAATAAATAAATAAATAAAAACTATACTAACATATTTAAAAAAAAAATAAAATAAAAATAAAAACACACAAAATGACTAAAAATTTACCTAAAATTGAAATTTGAAAATATAAAAATAAAAACTACATAGCTACTCTTTTTTTTTTAAACATACAAGCACAATCCATACATGTTGACATGATTTGATATTGTTTCATATTATTATTACTACTGTAGCAACAATAATGTTTTGTAAATAAATAAAATAATTATAATTAAATACCATAAGTAATTAAAATTCATAAAATAATTAATTAATTTTAATTTTTAATTTTTTATGTTCTTTAGGCATTTTTAAGAGAAGATGATCTCACCGCAGAAAGAGAATATGTGACTGCTGTCTTCATGCACAAACTTGCGCGTCACCGCCTCCTCCATGATCTGCTTCACCTGAAAGTCCAACAAACCAACATCTGAGAATCTCAGCATCCTCACTGTAAAGTTCAACCGCTGAGAATCACGGGTAACGGGTGAGTAGACCTGAGCGTGTCCTGTGGTTGACAGTGAGTCATGACGGACGTTGAATTAAACACGCTCTCTTACTCACAGCTTGTTTTCTCTGAGTCTCTGACTTACACTCATGAGTGTGTGCAGATGGACATATGTGCACCCATCACAACAATTTCACCCTCTGATGCTGCGTGATTCGGTTTTTTAAAATTGTATTTATAAAGCGTACCACAAACGGCATAAGCAATACCTTCATAAGGCATTCTGAAGGATGAGCAATTATGACAGCCATGTTGTAGGATAGTTTCAATCCAAAGCTCAAAGAAGTGTTCTAGTGTTATTTTATTATTTTTTTATATATTCAGTTTTAATTCATTTTAATTTGATTTAAAGTTGGAATAATTTTGTTGTTGTTTTTTTTTTTGTTGTAATTTTTGTAATTTTTTTTTATTTTATATATTGATATAGCTTTTATTCATTTTTATTCCAGTTTTAATTTGATTTATTTTAGTATATTAAGTTAAACTAAATGAAAATGAGAAATGTTGCCTTAGCATTTTTATTTAGTTTATAATTATTATTATTATTATTATTATTATTATTATTATTATTCTTTTATTTTGTTTTTTTACTTTTTTATATTTTATTTTGTTACTTTTTAGTTTTTTAAAAATCTTTCATTTCAGATAACATTTATTTTTATTTCAAGTAATGTTCTATTTATTTATTTATTTATTTTATTTTTACATTCATTTTTTTATGGTTTTAGTTTTACTATATTAATCCTCATGTGTTCCAGACATAAGGATAATCATTTCTGAATTAAATACACCAACACTTTAATTACATTTGCGTTCATGCATTTGGAAGACGCTTTTGGTTTAAAGTGACTTAAATTGCATTCAAGGTATAAATTTGATTAGTTCATACATTCCCTGGGAATCAACCCATGGTGCTGCAATGACCATTCTTTACAATTCTTTGTTTGAACTACATGAATGCTCCCATTTGTAACTGCAAAAATGTATTTTTGCTTTTTTTCATTTCAAGTAAATGATTAGCAGGTTGATTTCCCCAGAAAGTGTTTGATTATTTCCATTAGGTGGCGCCGGTGCTGCAAAAACGACACACTTGCATTTTACCAGGCTGTTGGAGCAAAAAATGCAATTATTGTGAAATGAAAATTTGCCATGGTGTATACATATCAAAGTTTCACAGTTTTACCATCTGACGCAGTCATCATACCATGGTAGTATCACTGTATTTCTTGTTTCTGATCATCTCAGTGGGATGGCACAGAATCAATTAAAATTACACATTTAAAATGAACATTTAGAAATGTTAAAGCTGATTAATTATCATAAATTTGAATAAAAAACAGAAATTTGTTTAGATGGTTTTTGTATTAAACACAGTGAGTTACACACTTAATAATAACTTTAAATATGAATATTTCATTAATATGAATTAGTGACATTAAGATCAAGAACAAACACTAATATAATAATATTTTTATTTAAATGTACATTTAATATCTAATTGATTACTTTCTAATACAGTTATTTATAAATTAATTAATATTTTATTTATATAGTGGCTCAATGGTTTATTTTATAAGCTATATTTTTATTATGTTATATATATATATATATATATATATATATATATATATATATATATATATATATATATATATATATATATATATATATATATATATATATTCTATATTTCATTGTAATTAAAAAACAGTTTAGTCAACTAAAACTAAGATTAAAACCATTCCGAAAAATATTGTTACTTGAAATAAAATAAATGTTAACTTAAATAAAAACTTTTCAGCTGTTCTTAATTTAATATAGTTTAACTTCAGGTACTAAAATAACTAAAACTAAAATTGACATATATATATAGATAACGGCTAAAAAATACAAAAACACAATGACTAAAACTTAAATTTAAAATGAAAACAAAATATGAAAATAGTAGTATAATAGTATATCAGTGATCCTAAATTAACACTGTTCACCTGAAATGAAATAAAATAAACACAACACAAAATTTCTTATTTTCATTTAGTTTAACTTGATGTAATAAAATATAAACCAAAATAAAAAATATATAAAAACTATATAGACAAATATATGAAAATAACCACAAAAAATGACAATAACTTTAACTAAAATTAAAATGAAAACAGAAAATATCAAAATAAAAACTGAAAAATATGAATAATAACTAGTATATCAATGATATTAAAACAACACAGAATAGCTGAAATAAAATTTTAAATAAAAAGCATTTAAAATAAACATTTAAATCTGATGTAATATAATAACTATATCGACATATTTAAAAAATAATAATAGTAATGAAAATGAGAAAAACACCACAACATTACTAAAAATTTAACTAAAATTGAAATTGGAAAGTATATATTTAAAAAACTACTTTAAAATACTAATAAAATCTATTAGATATTATGTATTAATTCATGAAGGTTTTTTTTTATATTTCGTTATTATTTATATTGTTTGTTATAATATATTACTATGTATTTTATTATATTATATTAATATTTTTAATAATTAATTATATTTTAGTAAAGTATATTATTATTTATATTGTTATATCATATTCTAATTGTTTATTAACTAATAAAGATTTATATAATATAACTCAAGGTTTTATTTTATATGCTGATACTTATACAATTATAATTTATATACAATTACCAGAGTGTTATCACATGTGTTTATCAATGTACCATGGTAATACTACAGTGCTTTAGTGTAAAGGATAATAAATTTACATTAAGCCATACAAACTGCACTGATTTGTAGATGGTCTTCCTATTGAATTACACTCTTAATAAGCAATGCAAATGTGAATGTAATTTGATTGTGACAGAGATGTTGCTCAGTAGTGTAACAGATACCTGTTATTTGTTTTTTACTATTACCACACCATTATCTATGGTACCGTGAGTACCATGGTACAAACACAGTATAAGGAAGACAATATGACACATTTTCATCACACTGTGCTCCTCAGGAAAGCAAATGGCTGATGACATGATGACACTGAGAGGACAAACCAGAACGACCTTGTTTAGATTCTCTTCTTTAGCTATAAAAACACAGTACAAGGCAGTCTAATGAGCAGATGTGTGCTGTGATATTATCATAATCACTCGTGTGTCTCTCTCTCTCTCTCTGTGTCTGTGTGTGTGTGTGTGTTACAGGACATTTAGCACCTGCAAACCGAGTCATTACGACCAGATGTAGTGATCGACAGCCTCTATCGATCAGATCTAGTCGATATGTGATAAACAATGAGACACAGGCAGAAAATCTCCCACCTCCTTCTTGACGTTGCGCAGCAGCCTCTGACGCGTCTCCGATTCTGTAAACAAACACACAGATTCTCATCGAAAGCTCGTCCTGACGGACTCTACGCGCTGTTTTTGCACAGATGAAGCTAAAAAGTCTCACCTGCCATGGCTGATGTCCGCTGGGATGCCGTGCTGTTCGTGTGCGGGATGAATGTGCGCAGGATGACAACGCGTCCTCGTGAGTCAGAGCTGGGTGTGGCGACAAGCATCAGCGCACCGCATTAATGAGCGATGCCGCGCCGATCATCCGAACGATCGCCCGTGCCGATCCGATCCGATCTCTGTCGGGATGCTGAGGTTTAGGAGCGGTTCTGATCTCTAGTACATTAAGGATGATGTTTATGAGGGGTGTCGGTGCGGACTGCTGCGATTGGTCAGGCGAGCGCCAATCATCGAGCGGAGGGATGCGGGGCCACGCCCACTCCACTGGATCGGACTGATACAGGGTAATCACATGTGTGAGAACATACGACACACACGAGCGTGCAGCAGCTTGAGTGTGTACACAGGTGCTTGTAAACATAATATACCTGGATGTTCTCTGTGGACTCAATTCTGCACCTCATTGCTAGGAGAGGTACGACAGGTGTTTAGGCTAATATAAGTACGCATTTAAAGGTTTTATTTACATTAGCATTTTATATGCTATATATTATTATTTATATTGATGTATTATTATTATTATTATAGTGTTATAATATTATTATATTATAGTAATAGTCATATTCTAGTAATTTATTAATTAATATGTTTTAAATAATATGCCAGTTTTATTTTATATGCTATATTATCATTTATTTTTCTATTAATATTATAATTATATATTAATTAAAGCTTTATTTGTATAGTGATAGTATAGAGTACTTTTTGTGTATTACTATTTATTTTGCTATAATTATGTTACATTCTATTATAAAGTTCTGATATATTTTAATTATAATGATGTATTATGATTTTATATACTATCTGTTTTATAGTTAATGCTATATTATTATTTATAGTTATATTATTCTTATATGATTATTATAGTAATAGTCATATTATTCTTATAATATCATTTTACTTGATATGCTATATTATTATTTATATTATTATATTAATATTATGTTATAATTCTATATTAATTAAAGCTTTATTTATATAGTGACTTAACTATGGCATACTATAAATGGCATACTATAAATACTATAAATTTATTTTTATATATTACTGTATATATTCCTATAATTATATTACGTTCTATTATAACTAATTATTATTTAAATTTTAAGAATATTATATTATATTATAAATTAATGTTTTATTGTTAATTCTATGTTAGTATTTATACAGTTATATTTTATTATTATTATAGTAATATTAATATTATAGTTAGTCATTAATTTGTTTTAGCTGTATAGTTTTATTTTATATGATATTATTTTTTATATTATTATATTAATATTGTAGTATAATTTATATGAATTAATTAAAGCTTTATTTATATAGTGACTCAACTATAACATACTAAAATATTAAAATAAAAAAGTTTTATTTTTATATATTACTATATATATTTCTATAATTATATTACATTCTACTATACATTTTTATTTAATTTTGTATGATTTATTATTATATTATAATTATAAATTAATTATGATTTTATTAATATACTGACTCAATGTTTTGTTAATGCTATATTATTTATACAGTTATATTATTATTATTGTTATTATTATACTATATTATATTGTTATATTACAGTGATAGCCATTTTATATCATTTATTCATTCATTCATTTGTTTTAATTATATAGTTTTCTTTTATATTATTATTTATATTATAATTTTAGATTTATTTTATATTGTATTATAATTATTTATTACTAGGTATGGTTGTATTTATATAATAACTAAAGGTTTTATTTTTAGATGCTATATTATTTATAGAAGTATATTATAATATAATTATTTATTAATTATGGTTTTGTTTATATGATAAATATAGGTTTTATTTTAGGTTCTATATTATTATTTATATTGTCATTTACATTATATTATTTATTAATTATAGTTAAGTTTTTATTTATATAGTGACTCAAGATTGGAATTTCTCTGAAACTAAAAAAAGAGCATGAAAATATATAAAAAATAAATACATAAACAGAGCAAGAACAAATACAATACAATGCACTATACCTATCAACAAAACGAGTAGCAGAAAACGGTGGAAGATAAGTACATGCAATGCTTGTAAGATGTGTGAGAGACATTAGAAGAGTTTGAAGAGTTCAGACAAAAACAAGTCAGAGATCAATGATGCCATTATAGCACGAGATGAATTTTCGATTATTATTTAAAAATTAAAGGAAGCAACCCACAGTAGATTGAATGTAGGATTAGACAACAGACTAGTTGAATTTATAATTAATTTTTATAGTGTAAAGCTGTTTGTTTTCAAGTCAGGCTCTGAATCTGGTAAGGAGACTCTGGTAACTTTTATTTTGAATTGCGTCAATGTTGTGCGCGAGTTTCCAGCGCGCTTCACGCTCACCGCTGCAGTCAGTCGCACGCGCTTGGCGGGAGTCACTGAAGTTCACAAGCTCACTTTCTTCTTTCACTTTCAGCTGATTTTTATGAATATAATTTTCAATCAGAGGTGAGTTTATTTTAATCAGCGTTTAATCAGAGCCCAAATAAAGCTCCTTAGATAATATCTTCTGTCTTGCGGGTGTATCTTTCTCAGTGTTTTGAATTAGCTGTGCGGCTAAAGCTAACTTACTCAGCATGTCTTTTTCATTTCAATTTCATTTGACACCGCAACATGTTTTTATTCAAATCAGGTAAATAAAAGCGCATTGTTTGTAGATTATAATTTGATATGGTTATTAGAGTTGCAGGTGAGTTAGCGGGCTGTTTGACGAAATGTAATGTTTCATGGTGATGTTAAAGACGTGACTCATTAGTTATTACTTACTCTTAACTTCTAGCTTAATTTTTTCAAGTGTGTATTAGCATATATTTTTATACATTCATTGTTTTATGTGTTTAATGTGGTCGATTTTTATCTTAAAAGGCCAGAAAGCACACTATGTGCATGTATTTACATATATGAAGTGTTATTTTACATTATATGTATAAAAAAAAATTTAATTAACAAAATAATTATAGTATGTTATAATATATTGCACTAGTAATTATATTCAAAATATATTATTACATTTTTTAAAATAATAGGTAATAGTAATATATTTATCTCTCTCTATTTTATCACTCTAGGTGGTTTTGTGACATCTCCAGTGATCATGCCGTCCAGTCTGGGCTCCAGCAGTCCAGCTGCAGTTCTTCAGGAGGCTTTGGAAAACTCCAGCCGCTTGATTGATAGGCATCTGCAGGAGGATCGCTGTTTTCCAGACCTGTCAGAGCTCCTGAATGTCCCGGCACACAGTAAGAGATGCTCTCTGTCTTGTCACTGTCTTAACACATGCTTATTGAGCATAAAAACTTAAAGTGTTGGCTATGTTTGGTAGATATGCCTTCGTTCTCGGGCATGTCGGACATGGATTACCCTCTGCAGGGACCGGGGCTGATCAGCGTGCCTAGTCTTCCTGAGCTCAGCGCCATTCGCAGGGTTCCTCTGCCTCCGGAGCTCGTGGAGCAGTTTGGTCGTATCCTACCACACAGATGCTTATTTTATACAATAAAACCTTAGAATGAAAGTGTTTTGTACAGTTAATCCGTCAAGTTGTTCGCAATGCCTTAATTGCCACTTTTACCAGATATGCAGTGCAACTGCATGATGGGAGTTTTCCCTGAAATCTCCAGAGCGTGGCTTACCATCGATAATGACATTTTTATGTGGAATTATGAGGATGGGTGAGTATCAACTCATTAGGACACTTATTATGCTTTTTTTTATTTTACAATTCCTTTAATGTGTAAAATTGCTGTTTGGGCAGGAAAATTATATTATGAAGTGAGAAAAATGTGTTTTTGAAACGTCAAATGATCTGAATGTGTGCATAATGTTGGCACTTTAAGTATATCTGAGATACAGGATGTTCACTGATGTGTGTTTGTCTGTTTGGTTTCTTCAGGAGTGATGTGGCGTATTTTGATGGGCTCAGTGAAACTATTCTGTCAGTTGGACTGGTCAAACCTAAGCCAGGTTAGTTGGTTTTTCTGTTGTGCACTATTTAGTGTTCACCCTCAGAAGATGTTGAGAATGTTATGGATTGATTATTGTGACACGTTATTAGTCAATACTTAAAAACATGCATGTAATGCATCACAAGATTTGAATATATTTATACATCAAACATCAAATTATGATGACATATTTGTTGATTAATGTTTTTATATATTAGATTTATATTCTAAATTCTATTATTATTATATTCTAAATTTATATTATATAATACCTGTTATATATGGATTATATTGCATTTATATATTTGTTTACATTCTTGCTTATGCTTATACACTATTTATATAAAACTCATTTATATCATATTTGTTATTATGTATTGTATTAAAATCTATATTATATTTGATATTATGTATGTTTATGTATTATATTATATTATATTATATTATATTATATTATATTATATTGTTTACTCGTATTTAAAACAAAAGATTTTAAAAAATATCGATTGATTTTAAAGTTTAGAATTACTATTTTTAAAAATCAATTTGTGTAATTTAGAGTTTTAAAACAATTAATATAATATTAAGTGTAATGTAATGTTTTGTAAATGTAATATTATATAAAAAGATGGCTGGTGTTAAAACAACATCAAATTATGATGATATATTTGTTTATTCATGTTTATATATATTAGATTTATATTCTAAATTTTATTATTATATTATAAATTCATATTATATAATACATATTATTTATGGATTATATTGCATTTATATATTTGTTTACATTTTTGCTTATGTTTGCTCTATATATAATTTGTCTTATTAGTTATCTATTATATAATTTATATTATATTATTTAAAACAGAAAAAGCTACCTATCTCAATAAAATATTTGCAGTGTAAAAACATGATTGTTATATCATATTATATTATTATTTATATATTATATTTATGTATTATATTAAATTTATATATGTATTTACATTTTTGCTTAAGTTTAGTCTTTATGTAATTAATTTCTACTATATTATGTATCATATAATGTATATTATATTTGCTATATTATATAATATTATTATATATAACAAAAATGGTTAGCCATCTTAATACAATATTTGTAATGTAAAACATGATTGTGGTGAAACATTGATTTGTTTATTAATAAAAGTTTAGAATTATTTTTTTAATCAGTTTATGTAATTTATAGTTTTGAAACAATTAATGTAAAAAAAAAAAAATAAATAATAATAAAAAAAAAAAAATAATATATATATATATATATATATATATATATATATATATATATATATATATATATATATATATATATATATATATAAAATAAAAAAACAATAATCAGAAACATTAATGAGCAGAGGAAAAGTCTATTGTTTCTAGAATCAGTCTTGTTTTTTTATTACTATATAAAAAAAAATGAGAAGGGAGTCTACCTAAACCCAAAAACATTTTTGTTACAGGTATTTTTCAGCCTCACATCCACTACCTGTTAGTGTTGGCCACACCGGTGGATGTTGTGATCCTGGGCTTGAGCTTCCCCAAAGCCCACACAGGTGAGTGTCATGTTTAGATGTGATATAATCAACATTTGCATGCGTGGGATTCGTTCTGAATCTGCCTTCATGTCCCGCAGGTCTGAATGACAGCATGTCAGGAGCCATGCAGCTGTTGCCAGATCCTCTCTACTCAATCCCCACGGATAACACCTACCTGCTGGCTATCATCTCCACGGACATGGGCCGCATCTTCATGGCGGGCAAAGACGGCTGCCTGTACGAGATCGCCTATCAGGCGGAAGCGGGCTGGTTCAGTCAGCGCTGCAGGAAGATCAACCACTCCAAGAGCAGCCTGTCCTTCCTCATCCCTTCCCTGCTGCAGTTCTCCTTCTCTGAGGATGGTAAGAGTGTCATTCAGGAGACACAATCAGCCAAATGAATGTTTCATATTAAAACGTTTTGTTTGTTTCAGATCCCGTTGTTCAAATTGCTATTGATAATTCAAGGAACATTTTATATACACGTTCAGAGAAGGGTGTCCTGCAGGTGGGTGTCTTCATGTAATCAAACAGAGATTGTGGTGTTTGTGATTTTGAGTGTTTTAATGTGATTTCGTGCCTGTCAGGTGTATGATCTCGGCGCTGATGGGCAGGGAATGAGTCGAGTCGCTGCCATGTCTCAGAACTCCATCGTCTCAGTGGCTGGAAACATTGCCAGGTAGAGTTTACCTGCATTTTTTTTTTTTGCAAAGATGCGCTTACAGAAAAATTCTGACTTATAAATAGTTAGCCAATAACCAATGTGATTTTAGTCAAAATCTTCAATTTTGAATGGTTTTACATAAATACATTACCTTTGATTTAAAATATTGTAAATATAAATGATTATAAATAAGTAGTTGTTTTTTATTTGCCATTTAAAAAAATATTATTATTAATAATAGTAGTATTATTGTTTTATTGTATAAATAGATCATTATTTTTAATACATGTAAAATTAATATTATTCATAATAATTACATTATATTTTTTATTATTATTATTTTTGTGCAAATTAATTTTTTAAAAATTAATTTAAAAAATTCTAATATTGGTCAATAACGATATGATCACCAATATATTGTGCACTCCTAATTTTTATTAATAATATTCTGATATTAATATTTAGTAATAATTCATATTATTAATAACATGGTTTTATTATAAAAATATATTAATAAGTGTATTCTCTTTAATAAATCTAAAATTAATTCTTAAAAAAACAACATAATATTGGACAATACTGACATGGTCACCAATATATTGTGTGCTCTTAATAAAAATTATATTAATTATTAATAATATTCAAAAAAATATCTAAATTTTACATTATTATTATTATTATTATTATTATTATTAATAATAATAATAATAATAATAATAATAATAATAATAATAATACTGATAATAATAAAAATAATACATTTGCCATCTTTAATGCATTTAAAATTAATTAAAAAAAATGCTAATGCTTGTCAATACCAATATGGTCACCAATAAGTTACATAAACTCCTATTTTTGCACT
Source organism: Cirrhinus mrigala (assembly GCA_036247105.1). Classification (NCBI taxonomy): domain Eukaryota; kingdom Metazoa; phylum Chordata; class Actinopteri; order Cypriniformes; family Cyprinidae; genus Cirrhinus; species Cirrhinus mrigala. The sequence goes on from CM070016.1 coordinate 24,934,696, forward strand.
CTAATTTTTATTAGTAGTAATTTTATTAATATTAATTGTTAATAATAATTCATATTAATAACATGATTTTATTAGAAAAATATATTATTATTATTATTAATAATAATAATTGTACTCTCTTTAATAAATCTAAAATTAATTCCAAAAAAATGGTCACCAATATATTATGCGCTCATAGTTTTTGTTAATAATAAGAATACTAATACTAATAAAAGTAAAAATAATCCATTTGCCATCTTTAATAAATTCTAATTAATTAAAAAAAAAAGTACTAATGCTTGTCAATACCAATATGGTCACCAAAAAGTTGCATGCACTCCTATTTTCATTAATTATTGATAGTAATAATTGGATTAATTAATATAACAATTTTATTATAAAAATAAATATTTTATTATTAATAAAAACATCATCTTTAGTCAATTTTAAAATGCTCTAAAGAGGTCACCAATATATTGTGCACTCCTGTTTTTTGTTAAATCAACATTTTTCTTGTAAAATGCTTTTTTCACCTTAAATGCTTGTCTTTTTTTTGTTATCCGTTTTTCAGGACGATCGACCGCTCCGTGTTCAAACCCATTGTTCAGATCGCAGTAATTGATCGCTCAGAGTCGTCAGACTGTCAGCTGTTGGCCGTCACTCATGCTGGTATGATTTATAAATGGAGACTCTAATTAATCCTGGCTCTGTAAATCCTCTAAAGTATGTTTGTGTGTTTTGTGCAGGTGTGCGTCTGTATTTCAGCACCATCCCTTTTGCTCCTCCCAACGCCAAACGCATCTCAGGCCGGCCCAGCATGCTGTCCCTGGTGCATGTGCGTCTGCCGCCCGGATTCTCCGCGTCCTCCACCCTCCAGAAACCGGCCAAAGTACACAAGGCTCTCTACAGTAAAGGAGTTCTGCTGATGGCCGTGTCTGAGACAGAAGACAGCGACGTTCTGTGGTGCATCAACCACGACTCGTTTCCCTTTAAAAAGCCCCTCATGGAAGCTCAGGTCAGAGACGTTATTTTCTTCTTCCTGCCCATCTAGTTATTTCTTCATTTGTTTGTATAACGAGGCATGTTGTGGAACTTGTCAAATTTTGGATGATCATATCAAAAGTACATGAACTGAGTGAGTATATTAAATTGGGCCCTGATAATGTAGTTTTTGTTAATCTTTTAATAAATTAAATTGTTAAATTGTTTGTTTCATGATTTTACTTTTTGATTACTAAAATTGAATTAAAATGGAATAAAAAATGGAATTTGGAAAAAAATTAAACTGATGGAATCGAGAAAAAAAAACGAATTGTGAGAAAGTCATAATGCTGAGTTTATATCTCGTAATTTTTTTTTTTTTTTTTTTCTTGAAGCTAAAAAGTCAGTTTCCTTTTTTCCCTTATTCTGTTGCAAAACAACACTGATATCGGTGTTTTTTTTTGTCTTGTTCTCCAGATGACGGTGAATGTAGACGGTCACTCGTGGGCTCTGTGTTCAATCGAGGAAACCAAATCGCCCAGAATCCTCACTCCTCTCAATAAAGATCTCATTCCAGTCACTGATTCTCCTCTAGTCGTTCAGCAGCACAGCGTCCCGCCGCAGAAGTTTGTTCTCCTGTCCGCTCAGGTATGATCGATCTTCCCGTTGTGCTATATTCTTCATGTTGTTCTTCTCTCACGGTTTGTTTTCCCATCTTCAGGGGAGTCACATCTTCCACAAGCTGCGTCCGGTGGATCAGCTGCGTCATCTGCTGGTGAGCAGCGCTGGAGGAGAAAGCGAGGAGATCGAGAGGTTCTTCAAGCTACACGGGGTGAGTGAGCGCACATTTAACCTTTCAATACAGAGACTCTCACGTGTGTTTGTCTATAAATGTATGTGTTTTTCCTGTACAGGAAGGGCAGGCGTGTGCCACGGCGCTCATCTTGGCCTGTTCCTCAGCAGCATGTGATCGGGAGGTGTCTGTGTGGGCCACACGAGCTTTCTTCAGGTCAGATATGATGTCATTTAATAGTTTTTTTTTCCCAGGCTTTTGAAGAAATATTCCACCTGTATTTGCTTTGAAATTGGTCTTAAGTTGGAGGAAACTGTTTCATTTTAACGACCGTTGTAGCCAAATAGATTTAAAATGTGAATAAAATATAATAAATTGAGCAATCAAAATAAAATTTAAATTATGATTAGTGTTTTTTCAAGTCAACACAAGGGATATCTATTTACATTTTAGATCTATATTATGTGCATCAATATAACAATAAACATCAATGTGATTTAACTTATGCATATATTTTTAATATAACATGATTATTTCTTGAAGCAATTAAATGGACAGTTTGAACTGATTGACTAATGAAACTCCCTTAAGGAAATTTAGATTTATTACATATTATCCCTTTGGCAGCTGCTTTTTTTTTTAGCAACTTGCATTGCATGTGTTGCAACATTAATCCAGTTAATGTCAAGCATGCAAAACATTTGGATTTGTGTTGAATGAGAGGCTTGTGATCTGAAGTTTATTTAAATAGCACATTTCTCTCACACACACACACACACACACACCCACCAGTAGTTTCTGTTTCGCTTTAAATAAATTAGTTTAGGCTTTGAGTTTAGAATAAATGTTGTTTATGAAGAATGACACTATAATTTGTTTATTTCATACTTACATACTATGCACTTTAGTAATGTTAATTAATTAATTAGTAATGTTAATTAAATGAATTAGTTAATTTATGTAGTATTTAATTTGTTTTAAGTTTTATTTACAAATTTTCAGGCATGTAGTTATTTATTAACTTCTAGTTTGTTCTATTTTAAATACATTTTAAACAAATGTATATTGTTTAGTGAGATACTTTGATATTTATTTTCTATAAATATATATTCATTTTTACTATTTTTAAATGTATTATGTCATTTGTTTTATTTGCTTATTTTCAGTTATGTATTAACTTTTTTATTTTTTTAATTTTCATTAATTTTTTTTTATTCGTTTTTTTCTGAATAACTTTTTTTTTGTGCAGTGAGTCAAACTAATTTTAGTTTTTACTAATTTTCAGATATGTGATTATCTTTTAATGTTATCTAATTTTTAAAATTTTAAATACTTTTTAAAAAGGTAATTAATAAATTAATTTGTTTTGCATAATTTATAAAACTGATTTATTTTTGTACATTGTATAGCTTGTTCTGTAAATAAACATTCCTTTTTATAATTATTTATGTAGTATTTAATTAGTTTTATTTACGAATTTTCAGTCATGTTAACTTTTAGTTCGTTCTATTATAAATACATTTTAAACAATATTTTTTAATAAAATACTTTAGAAGATTTTTTTTTCTATAAATATACATTCAATTTGACTATTTTTAAATATAGTATTTAATTTGTTTTATTGACTTATTTTCAGTTGTGTAGTTAACTTTGTTTTATTTATTTTAATAACATTTAGAAAATTAGCTGTTTCAATTTATTTATTCATGTTTTGCTCTGAATAACAATTTATAGGATTTGTTGTGGAGTGAGTCAAACTAAAATAAAGTTTATAGTATTTCTTTCTTGCGAGTAATATTTCATAGCATTTTTTACAATAATGCTTTATTAATTAATTTATTTGAGTTTTTTGTTCATTTATTTATTTAGTTTTTATTTTGAATTATTTTTTTTTTTTTTTAATTTAGTTGTGAGTAATGGCAGTTTTTGGAACATTTTACAATAATGCACGAGTTATTTACTTTTTTTATTTCTTCATTTTTTATGACATTTTTGAAGCATTTTTGCAAAAAATCTTTAATTACTACTTTTATTTATTTTATTTATAAACCTTTGTCACTATTTTACATGATTTCTGAATACATTTTATCAGATAATTTTTCGCTAAATAAAATGCACCTTTAAACCCTTGCAATTTTCACAAATCATGATTTATCTTGGTTTTAAATGGGCAACAAAATTCTCATTAATATATTGTGAGTATTTGATACATTGCACAAGTCTTATGTCTGCAGATTTGACAGGATGTATTAATAGAGGTGGTGTTTTAACGCAGGTACGGTGGAGAGGCTCAGATGCGTTTCCCATCTGCCATTTCTGCCCCCAGTAACGTCGGGCCGCTCTTCAGTTCCCCCGTACCAGGTGACAAACATCTCGACCCGCCACACAGATCTTGTTTTTGTAACCATTAACCGTGTCCAATCACGTGCTAGTAGCTGTTTGTTCGTGTGTCAGTGTGGACTAATGTGTAATCTGTAGTCTGCTGTGATTGTAGGATCCCCAATGCCTGTCGGCAGCCCCATACCATACCCCAGTTTCCTTGCCACACCTGCCCCAGGTATAAAACCAGCTCTCAGACCAGCAAACGCTTCACTAATCTGTGTCTATTAGAATAGTTGATCTTAAAGCAGTAGTTCACCTTTTTTAGTTTTTTTGGCTGAACTATTCCTTGCAATCTTTCTGCACAAGTAAATAAATGTCTGTCTGCATTTCTGGCCCTTGATGCATCTTTCTGTTGTCTTTTTTTTTTTTTTTTGTTATTTTGCATGATATTCTAAATATAAATTTTTTTAATAATAATAATAATCTGGTGAGATCCTGATGGAAATTGAAAGTGAGTGTATTTTATGAATGTGTTTTTTGCTGTCGTGTGTTTGACTCATCTCGACTCAACAGGCATGTTTCCACCGACCGTTTCGACACCGTACATCCCTGCTACACCCATGAGTCCAAGCGGCGCGGCCGTCACAGCTGTGTCCTCCGGACCGGAGGTCATCTTCTCTGGAAAAAACAACGGCATCAGTATCTACTTCACTCGCATACTGGGGTCAGTCAGCTTTATGTTCAAGTACAGACTTTTGTGACTTTATACACACTTGCAAAAGTTAGATGAAGGTTTGTTTTGACCGATTTGTTAATGTTGTTGCTTTGAAACAGGAACATCTGGGACGGGACTCTTTCGATGGAGACTGCCATTACCAAAGGGAGCCAAACGGTGACTATTGTGAGTAATGACAGATTTTGGAGCTTCTTTTTGTTTTCACTTATTTATTTTGTTTGTTGTGAGTTATTATGGATGTTGGAGCATTTTTACAATAATACTCAAGTTAATTAAATTTAATTAAAGTAAATTTTTTTTAATTGTATTTGCTAATTTTCAGTCATGTAGATTTTATTAACTTATAGTTTGTTCTATTTTAAATACATTTTTAAAATGATATTTTATGAGATACTCTAAGAGAATTATTTTCTATCAATATATATTCATTTATTTATTACTATTTTTAAATGTATTAAATATTTAATTTGTTTCATTTGTTTTGGAGCTCCTTTTTGTTTTGATTTATTTATTTTGTTTGTTGTGAGTTATTACAGATGTTGGAGCATTTTTACAATAATGCTCAAGTTAATAAATAAAATTTTGTTTATTTTTAGTAATCACAAATTTTGAAGCATTTTTACAAAACAGCTTATTTGTCTTGTTTTGGAGCATTTTTACAGTAATGCCTTATTTTTGACTATATATATTTGTTTATTTTTAATAATGGCAGATTTATTTATTTATTTTCCAAAAATGTTACTGTTTTTTATTTTTATTTTTTTTCTCCCCCAATTTTGTAGTTAGTTGTTTTTTATTAATTTTTATTTATTGAGAGTAATGACAGATTTTTGGAACAATTTTACATTTTTGCTCTGCTTATGTTCCAAGGTTTAAAAAAAAAAAAGTTTTTCTTTTTTCTTTTACTTATTTTTTTAGTTTTTAAAGCTTATATTTAGCTTTAGTTGATGTTTTTTAATTTAATTAGAATTTTTAGCTAATCATAAAAGCTCTAAGAATTTTGTTTTTATTTGTTTTGTTTTTAATCTATAGTTACCTTCTTTAGTTGATGTCTTTTTCTTCTTTTTTTCTTTTTTCTTTTTAGCCAATCAGAAAAGCTGTCTGCCTGTCAAACATTTGTTTAATCTTTGGTGTGGTTGAAGTTTGCAAAATGTCTGAAATGACTTCCAGCACCGTTCTATGTATTTGCCTGATGGTGTTATTTGGTTTTAGCTGGAGAGCACAGCCAGTTCATCTGATCTGGAGGTCGTCCTAATGGAGCTTCAAGGTTTGAAGGAATTCCTGGACAAAAACTCCCAGTTCAGTCCAACTTCTCTGGGTGTGGCCAGGTAGATCATCTTGTGATAATACACTTTGGGGTTTTTTTTATAATTCACTCTCCCTCATCACTTTCATCTCACCAGCAAACCTATTATTTATTTAAATAAACCAAACATAGTTACTTATTTAGTTTGTATTTATTTATTTATTTATTTATTTTATTTATAATATTTTTTTACTTTATTTTTTATTCATTTTAGTTTTATTCATTTGCTAATTTTCTAGTTTGTTTTATTTTTAATACATATTAAAAAATGTTAAATACTTTTTATAATTAATAAAAACTATATTTATATTCTATAACTATAAATATATATTCTTTACTTTTTTTATTAATTTTAGTATTTAATTTGTTTCAAGTTTTATCGATTTTCAGTCATATTTATTAACTTTGTTTTAAATATATTTTTGAACATTTTTGTATGCTTTTTATAAGATAATTTATAAGATTTATTTTCTATAAATTTAAATAAATTTAGTAATGCTACATGTACAATTTTTTTTTTTTGCTATTTCATTAACTACTTTATTTAATTTAACTTGTATATTTTATTTTATAGTAATTTTCAATAGAACTTTTTAAAATAAAAATAATTAAAATATTTCAGTTTATTTTTATTTTTCGTAAATTATTTACTGTTTTTACATTACATTTATATAGTATTTAATTTGTCACATTTACAGATTTGCAATTATTTCGTTAACTTTGATGTATTTATTTATTTTATGCATTTTTAATTATTTCATAGTAATTTTAATACCACCTTTTAAAACAAAAAAAATTTACTTTTATATACTATAAAACGTAGAGCTGTCATATCGATTAATCGTGATTAATTACATACAAAACAAATGTTTGTGTTTGCCTAATGTGTGTGTGTACTGTGCATATTTATTATTACTACTACTTACTACATATATGATTTATATTTCTCACAAATATTAATATATTTAACATATTTCTTAAATATATGTGCATGTATGTGTGTATTTATATATATATATATATATATATATATATATATACTTACACATTATGTAAACACAAAGTTATGGATTTATCTATTTGCTATTAATCGATTTGACAGCCCTAATAAAATTATAGCCTTTAAATTGTTTCATTTAGTTATGTAAAAATAAATTACTTTTTTTTTTTTTTTTTACATTTACTTAGTTCAATTTATTATTATTTATTTAAATATTTGACTGATTAATTTTATGAACAGTTCTTTTATTACTTTATAAGAGAAAATATATAACCATAACTTTTCTTTTAACTCTGTTGTAACTCACTTGACCACCTCAGTTTCAGCTCGCCAGCAAACCTACAGCAAAGACTTCTGGGCTTCATGCGGCCCGATGGTTCGAGCTCTCAGCAAGTGCAGCAGGAGCTCCAGAGGAAGTACCACAGTGAGTTTCAGTGTGTCTGTGTGTGTCTGTGAATCTGTGAGCGTTCAGATGTTCACCATCATCTCCTGTTTGTCCCTCAGCGGAGGCTCAAGCGTATGAGAAAGCGTCTCTTCAGGCCATGCAGCAGCTGATCCATCGCTCCTATCAGACGCTGGCGCTCTGGAAACTTCTGTGTGACCATCAGTTCAGCCTCATCATCTCCGAGATGCCCAAAGTACGACCCGTCGCTCTGTTACCAGTTGTGCTTTCTTGAATATGAACAGCCTGTTCACTTTTTGATACACAAGCATTCATGTCATTTTCCTCACTGGTTACAGGAGTTTCAGGACCAGATTAAGGCGGTGAGTTTTAAGGATGTGGTTGTTTCTGGACGGGAGCTGAGCGGCGCTCTCATCACCGCCCTGATTAACGTCTACATCAAAGACAGCGCGTCTGTAGACACCGTCAGCGGACACCTGAGAGATATCTGCCCTCTACTGTACAGCAGCGACGACAGCATCTGCTCCAAGGTACCTGTGATTCTCAATAAGACTCCAGTCAGACACAAAACACAAACAGTATGGAGACACAAAACTAGATGGAAAAACAACTCTAAGCAGCTGTGGAAAAGGAAACGCACACTTTTTTTTTTTTTTTTTGTTGTTGTTGTTTTTAGTTCTTGTATGTATTTTGTTTAGTTTATTTCATTATTTCGTTTCTTTTTTTGTGTCTAAATTAGTTTTTTTAAATTTGTTTGATTTATTTACTTATTCCCTTTTTTTTTTAACTAAGTTTTTGTTTATTTAGTGTAGCTATTTCTTATTTATTGTTTTTATTTGGCATATTTTAGTTTTTGTTCTTCATTTTATTTAAGTTTACGTTTCTTTTAAATTTTTAGTTTGTATTTTTATCTACCTTAGTTTATTTTTTTATTTTTATTTTTTTTAGCATATTTAGTTCTTTTTATTTTATTTGTTTGTATATTTTAGTTTTAATTTACATTTATTTAGTGACTATTACTTTTTATTATAAAAAATACTGGTCCTGCTTTTTTTATTATTATTATTATTTAGCAGTTATTTTATTATTTGTTTTATTTTTAATTTTTCATAATTTTATTATTTTTTTACTATTTTCTTAGTTTTTGTATTTATTCAGTGTAGCTATTGTTTGTTTTTGTTTTTTCAGTACTTTATTTATTGTAGCTGTTTTTTGTTTTTATTTTGTTTTTTGTATTTAGTTCTTTTTATTTATTTAGTGTAGCTATTATTTGTTTTTATTTTGTTTCCGTAGTACTGAGTTTTTGTATGGATTTAGTGGGGTTTTTTTTGTTTTTGTTTTTTAGCACTTTCTGTAATTTAGTTCTTTTTTTCTTTTTTCATTTTTGATTTAGCGTGGCTATTTTTTTTTTTTTCTTTTTCTTTTTTTTTTTGTACTTAGTTTTTGTATTTATTTAGTGTAGCTATTTTTTTTTTTTTTTCTACATTTAATATAGCTATTTTTTAAACAGCATTTTAAACTTTATTTTTAAATTTACTATTAATTGACTACTTTTATTTAAAAAAAAAAATAAATAAAAGAAAAACTATTCCATGACCGTAAATATGCTTTTTGTAACTTGTTTTGATATTTCTTTATGTAATAACACATTTAGAACCAAGTTTTGTTGTGTATCTATATGAGCAACCAGTCAGTATGGTGATTTGTTTTTCTGTTTTATAAACCAGAACTGTTTAAGAATAAGGATGTTATCTTATCTTTTTCCTCCTGACAGGCCAATGAACTCCTGCAGAGCTCCAGACAAATCCAGAACAAGTTTGAGAAGGAGCGAACGCTGAAAGATTCCCTGCGCCTCTATCAGCAGATCAGCCACCACACAGACCTGCCGCTCGTCTGCTCTCAGTACCGGCAAGGTGAGTGCGAAGTGAGCTTAAAATGCAGAAGTAGTGAACCATTCACCTGCTTTTATCATTATATAACAAACTAATCCCATTCTGTCCACATACAGTGCGTTTCTATGAGGGTGTGGTGGAGCTTTGTCTCACGGCTGCTGATAAAAAAGACCCTCAGAAACTGGGACTGCACTTCTACAGGAATGGAGAGCCGGAGGAGGACGCCAGCGGCCAGCAGGCCTTCCAGGAACGGTCAGTACACACTTAGATTTGTTCTATAGGATCCTGAGGTGCTCGTGTGGGAGTTGCAGGTTCTAATCGGGCTGTAAACAATGTTTTTGTCCAGACTTTCCTGTTATAAATGCATCTCAGACACCATGCAGGAGCTGGTGAATCAGAGTAAAGCGGCACCTCAGTCTCCCAGCGTACCTAAACAACCCGGACCGCCCGTCATGACCTCTGACCCCAACATGCTGAGCAATGAGGACGCTGCTGCCCATGTGAGTCACATGCAATCTGATAGAGCTTCATATACTTCAGTTTAATTGTTAAATAAATATGTGTGTGTAAGAATTAGCTTTTAATTTTGTGTTTTCATTTGTTTGTTTTAGCAAAGTGCTTTTCTCATTTTGATTGTTTAATATTTCTAATTGGCTTTATTTTTTAATTTTTATTAGTGCTTTAACTTTTAGTGACTTGCTAAGGCAAAATGTTTACTTTTTTTTTTTCCATTTAGCATTGTTCAGTTTAAGTCATTTTAGTACTTAAATTTTATTTCTTTAATTACTTTCCAAGGCAGCAGTTTTTCCTGTAATATTTATATATATATTTTTTAAATTATATTTCTATAATATTAAATATTTTGCTTTTTTCCCCGCAGTTTTAGTCATTTTAGTACTTGAGCCTTTTTCCTTCAGTTTACAAGGCAATGTTTCTATGCTATGTATTCTGTTTGTTTTCCCTGTAATATTTATATTTTATAGGGTTTTTTTTATATGCAGTTAGTTTTCAGTTTTCTTTTTCAGTTTTAATAATTTGTTGAATTCATTTTTATTTATTCATATATTTCTGCTATGATTTTATTTAGGTTTAGTCATTTTAATACTTCAACGTATTTATTTTTATTTTTATTTTTTTTTTCCATTTCAATTAATTTAGATTTTTAATTTCAATTAACGTTTCTAATTTAAGTTTTACCTCTAATATTTATATTTTTACGGTTTCTTTCATATATGTCTAGTTATCTTTTCTCTTTAAAAATTTTGTATGTCAAGTTTAATTTATTATAGTAATTTTTGTATTTAAATATTTTTTTATCTAATTTTTTTGTTTTTATTATATTTCTATTTTATTAAATATTTTGGTGTTTTTGGTTTTAGTCATTTTAGTACTTGACTTTTTTTCTTATTTTGTTTCCAAGGCAATATTTCTATTTGTCCTATCCATTCTGTTTTTTTTTTTTTTCTTTTTTTGTTTTTATAGGTTTTTATATTTTTATATTTATTCAGTTTTATTTATTTTAATACTTTAATTTGCATTCATTTCAGTTGTTTACGTTTTTCCTCTTTATTTATTTATTTATTTATGCATGTATGTTTAGGATTTATTTTATTTTATTCATTTTAATACTTAAATTTGGTCATGTGTTTTTTGTTTTGTTTTGTTTTTTTATTTAAATTAATTTTTATTTTTAAATTTCAATTAACATTTCCAATTTTTTAATTTCCCTTAATATTTATATTTCCGTTGTTGTTGTTGTTGTTTTTTGTAATGATCTTTTTAGTCATTGCTTCAAGTTAAATTTCGTATTGGGTAGTTGCCAAGAATTAATGTTTTAAGTTTACATTTGTCATTCATTTATATTTTTAATGTAACTTAACGCAAGTTTAGTTCTAGTTTAAGTTAACAGTACCAGCATTGGTTAATTATCGCCGATCCTGTCTGGTTCTTCCCTCAGTTTGAGCAGATGCTGGGTCTCGCTCAGAGATCTCAAGACGAGCTCTTCCACATCGCTCTTTATAACTGGCTCATTCAGGCCGATCTCACCGACAAACTCCTGGAGGTATGAATGATTACATGCAGACTTATTCAGCATCGCTTAAAGTCTGTTAAAGCCGTTTTCTCCTCTGCTCCAGGTGAACTCGCCGTACCTCGAGGATCATCTGATGCACATGATCAAACAGGACCAGAGTAAAGTACGTAACATGGACCTGCTGTGGCGATACTATGAGAAGAACAGGAGCTTTGGCAAAGCGGCGCACGTTCTGGCGCGGCTGGCAGACATGCACAGGTATTGTGCTGGATAGTCACGCCCACTGAAAGCTGATTGGTTTAAAATCTCTCTCCTCATAACTATTAATTTAGATATTTGAATTCATGTTCCTGTACATTTATTTGAAGACTTATAAGTTTGATTCATCTCAGTCTGGTGGTGTGAAATGAAAATGAACGGTTTGTGTTGGTTTTGTGTGTGTGTAGCACAGAGATCTCTCTGAAGCAGCGTTTGGAGTACATCTCCAGAGCCATCCTCTCCGCCAAAAGCTCGTCCTGCGTCTCTTCACTGGGAGCTGATGGAGAGTTTCTGCATGAACTGGAGGAGAAGATGGAGGTACTGAGACAAAAACAGCTGCTGATGACCTTCATTTTGTGAATGAGCCATTAGTGTAGAGCTGCACGATTTGGGGGGAAAACAATCTACACTCTCAGTCAAAAGTTTTTGCATTTATTTGATCTAGACTACAACATAAACAGTAAAAAATATATATATATATTTTATAAATTATATTTTACCTAAAATAACTGCTTCCTATTTGAATATATTTTAAAATGTAATTTATTCCTGGGATCAAAGCTAAATTTTCAGCATCATTACTCCAGTCTTCAGTGTCACATGATCCTTCAGAAATTATTCTAATATGCTGATTTGCTCACAATATTACTGCTTTTGCTGTATTTTGGATCAAATAAATGCAGGCTTGGTGAGCTGAAGAGACTTCTTTAAAAGAAAAAAAAAAAAAACATAAAATCTCACTGTTGAAAACATTTGACTGGTAGTGTAATCGTAATTATTAATGCTAAATAGTGTAACTGTGATTCATAATACATTTTTTTTTTTTCTTTTAAAGCTCCAAGGTGTTTGTAGGGCTACACAGTTTGCCAAAAATGCTAAAATTTATCAGTATGATAAATGAGTAATTGTATATCAAAATGTTTATATAAAGTAATAAATTATATAAAATAATAAACAAAATAGGAAATGTTACTATTGCAACTATTGCAATATTTAACTGTAAAGTAAAACAGTGAGTATTTAAGAAAAATATTTATATTGTACAATTACATTATTAATACTGCAATATGCTTTATTGTCATCGGACAGTTTCTTTAACTATATAAAAAAAGTTTTTTGTAATAAGGATAAATATTTGATGAAACCTAAAATTTAAAAGTCTAAATATAAATTAGAAGTTTTATTATGGCAACAAATAATTTCAGAAGTAAAATTACTGAAACTAAAGCTGATATAAAAATACAGTTAATGGGGAAAAAAGTAAAATAAAAATGACAAGCAGTTTTTTTTTTTTTGTAAATAATTTTTTAGTTGGTTCATTAACAATTATTTTGACATTTTGAAGAAACTTAACCATATCTTAATATAACTTATTTTAATGTTTCCTATTTTTATTATTATAAAAATTTAATTACATGTTCATAACCATGTTTTATGGCAACTAAAAACCTTTTTTTTAAAAAATGGCAAGCATTTTTTTATGAATTTATTAAAAATAATATAATGAAGCAACTAAATGAAATCAAGATCAATAATAATTTTATTACTTTTGAGAAAGATTAACTGTAAATGCCTTTGTAACTTATTTTAATGCTTAATTTTTTTTTTTTTTAAACTGATTTACAAAATTTTATTGCAACTAACCTTACACTAACCTTACATTTCAGTTAAAATGTTAATTACTAAAACTGAAGTAAAAATAAAGCTTTTAAAAAAATAAAAATAAGGATAAATATTTGATAAAACCTAAAATTTAAAAGCTTAAAAGTAAATTAGAAATGTTGTCATGGCAACTGAATAAAAAAATCCTTTAAGTTGTAGTAAAATTACTTCAACTCAAACTAGAATAAAAATAAAGCTAAATAGAAATATTTTAAAAAAAAATGAGCTTTTTTTGGTGAATTATTTTTTAATGTGGTTTATTAACAATTATTTTATGACAGTTGAAGAAACTTAATCATAATTGTTTTTTTTTTTAAACAACTTGTTTAAATGTTTTTTTTTTTTTTTAATATTATTATTATTATTATTATTATTATTATTATTATTAACTTTAATTGCATGTTCAGAACCATGTTTTATGGAAACCAAGTAAAATAAATAAACAAATAAATATTAACTTCTAAAACTACTAAATAAGTTTCAGTTGAAGTTGTAAAATGACTAAAACGGAAATAAAAATAAAACCTACATAGAAATATACAAGCATTTTTGTGAATTTTTAATTAAAAAAAAAATACTTTAATGAAGCATCTAAATGACATCAAGATCAGTAGTAATTCTTTTATTACTTCTGAGAAAAATTAACCATACTTTAATGCTTTTTTTTTTAACTTTACCAACTAACCGAACATTTTAGTTAAAGTATTAATTACTAAAACTGAAATAAATATAAAGCTGAAAAGACGTTTTAAAAAATAATAAAAGGGACAGAGGAACATAAAATTATTTGCTTAAGTTACTGCTATGCATTTATTTAATAAAACTGCAGCATTTGCTATTTTATAATTGCACTAAGCCATATCACAATTTCAGTTTAACTTTGCTAACTTGTGCAGCTCTTCATTAGTTTGTGGTGTAATGCTGCTGTGATCCTTCAGGTGGTGCGGATTCAGGTGCAGATCCAGGAAACCCTCCGCAGACAGTATTCCCAGCATCCCTCAGTGCAGGGAGCCATTACACAACTGGACTCCGAGCTCATGGACATCACCAAGGTAAATGAAGATGTTTCAGCTGCATGCTGTAAATGCACTTCCAGAGCTGCTGTGTTTCATAAACATGCCATTTTTGTCTCTCTGTAGCTGTACGGCGAGTTTGCGGATCATTTCCGGCTGTCGGAGTGTAAGCTGGCAATCATTCACTGCGCGGGACATTCAGATCCCATCCTGGTGCACTCGCTGTGGCAGGAGATCATTGAGAAGGGTAAAGTCTCTCACTGACGTCTTCCTCTTTTTACTGTGGATCGTTGTGTCTGATATCTGCTGTTGTGTTTCAGAGCTGAGCGACAGTATGGCCATGAGCCCGCCGGACCGTATGAGAGCTCTGAGCCTCAAGCTCGTGTCACTGGGAAAGTTATACGCGGGAACGCCACGATACTTTCCGTTAGGTACTGGTTTTACTCTCTTAGCTCTGTGATTGTTTTCATGTGGCTCATCATGTGAATTCTCTCTTGGTTTGGTCATCAACTAATTGCGTTTGTTCCTAGCTTTGGATAAAAGCATCTGCTAAATGAGATCTCACGCCGTTTTTATGTGATCTTCAGATTTCCTGGTGAAGTTTTTAGAGCAGGAAGTGTGCCAGTTGAACTGGGACGTGGGTTTCGTCACGTTCACCATGCAGGAGATTGGAGTTCAGCTTCCACGACTGTTGGAGGTTTATGACCAACTCTTCAAGACACGGGTACGTCAAATAAGTGAAAAACTACTGGAATAATTAAATGTGCAGCTTTCATTTTTAAACTAAAAGCACACGGCCGAACATCAGTTTTCACTTTCTGCTTTTTACTATCCTTTTAAAGATTGCTTAAAGGTAATTAAATGTTTATTTACTTGTTTTTTAAATGTCAAATTTAATATTTTATTTATTAATCCACAATCCTCTTCAGGATTGCTTAATCATGGTAGTTATAAATTTATTTACTAATATTTATTTACTTATTTATTTTTTTAAATTTCATTTTTATTTTATTTTTTATATGTATTTCTTATTTATTCATATATTTCTTTTTTTTTTTCAGTAATCCATAATTCTCTTAAAGATCACTAAGCATTAGTTTACATTTCTTTAGTAATTTGTTGTTGTTGTTTTTTATTTTTATTCATTTATTATTTTCATTGTTTTTATTAATGATATATATAAATAAATTCTTAATTTATTAATAAATAAATTAATATTTATTAATTTAATTTATTAAATTTCATATTTCTTATTTATTTATTATTTTGTTGTTGTTGTTATTATTGTTGTTTTTATCAGTCCATAGTCCTGTTAGGGATTGCTTCATGGGAGTTATGTTTATTTACTATTTATTTATTCTTTTTTTAATTTAAATCAATATTTATTTTATAAATATTTTTATTACATTTTATAATTATTCATTACTTTTTAGTGTTTTTATTTTTATTAAGCATTACTCTTGTGAAGATTATCTTAATGTTAATAATTAATATTATTGCTTAATAATTGCTACATATTTACTTGTATTTCTTATTCATATATTTCAGCATTTATTTACTTATTTATTAATCCATAATCATCTTAAGGTTTGCTAAATGGTAGTTTTTATGTATTTATTTTAATATATTTATTTCATTGTTAATGTATTATTTAGTTATTTTTTTATTATTTTTTATTTTATACTCTGTGTGTGTCTATATATATTTTTGTTATGTTGTTATTTATTAATTACATTTATTGAATTTAATAATTACTTATTTTGTTTGTCTTTTTTTATCAATCCATGACCTGTTAGGAATTGCTTTGTGGCAGTTATTTACTAATATTTATTAATTAATTAATTAATTAATTATTTTTATTTCAGAATTAATTTATCACTTTTTAGTTTTTATTATTAATCCATTATTCTTGTAAAGATTCCTTAATAGAAGTTAGACATTTATTTACTTATATATTTCTTATTTCTGCATTTATTTATTCATAACCACCTTAAGGTTTGCTAAATTATAGTTTTTATGTATTTATTTTAATATATTTATTTCATTTGTCATTTATTATTTATAATTATTTATATTTATTTACTATACTGTGCGTGTGGTATTATTTTGTTGTTGTTGTTGTTTTCATATTTATTGCTTAATGGTTATATATTTTACTTTTTTTTTTTTTTTTTTTTTTTTTTTTTTTCCTTTCACATATTTAGTAGTATTATTTTTTTGTTATTATTATTGCTGTACCTAAAAGTTGAACAAGTGTTTGCAGTCTGACTTGACATGGCATCCTAAAAAACCTGCCACTCAAATGAATGAAGCATAAACAAAAACAGGGCTGTGTAAACAAGACTTGCTTCTGGTTGTTGATCATTTTCTTAGACCCATTTTAAAAATATTTATATATTTATTTGTGCATGCTACAGTATGTAATTTCTGTGTTTCTCTTTCAGGACCCGTGTTGGCAGCGCCTGAAGAAACCGCTTCATCTGGTGGAGTGCATCCATGTGCTCCTGTCAGGATATGTGAACGATCCCAGCCGTGTGCCCACCTATGACAGGTAAACGTCATGTCCACCAGGTATTTTATACATTATATTTCACATTTTTTTTCTGTCACTCACTCTGCCGTTGATTGCAGACGGAGGTTTACTAATGCTTGTCTGGATAATATCTGCGGTTATCTGGTGGAGCTGCAGTCCTTGAGTCCAAACGCAGCCCTGCAGGACATTATACGCAACTTTAAATGCCTTCAGGCCAAACTGGAGAAGCTCCATTGATGACAATGAAGGACTTGCCAGTGTTCGTTTGTTCCTGATGTGAGTTTGATGGATGCCCTGATACTACAACAGCCTTGACACCTGAAGTTCAGTCTTTGTTTACTGAAAATGAATAATGTTCACTCATCCAGCCAATGGAAATGCCAACAGACGACCAAAATAAACACTTCAGATGTGTATTTCTTTGGTTTGCACAAGTTTTTGTGGTCATCAGCAGATATGAAGGTGTGGAATACAGGATTTTAATTTCTTATTCAGTTATAATTAATCATTGGTGTCTGTACAGTCTGTATGTGTTAATTAACTGTCTGAGGAGGCACTTATTCTGGATATTTTCTACTGCTGAAACACTATCTATGGTTGGTAAAGTCTCCATGGATGCTGTTAATTTTACGTTTCTTGATTGAGATGTGGTTGTGGATGGACGGGATGAAAGGAAACATGCTCTCATGCGTTTTGTACTAGTCGTCAGATTCAGCAAGGGACTCTTTTATGAAAACAACACATTTTTATGAAAGTCTGACTTTTTTTTGACCACCCTCTAGTTTTGTGTAATATGTATTGCAAATGATTTGAAAATAATAAAAACAAAAGGTTTTGTTTTAAATTACAACTGTGTTAAATGTGTAATTTTCAGATGAATTATTTTAACATTTCTTTAATAAAATCACTATATTGTTTATAGTTTAAATTCTATATTAATTATATATTCATACAATATTAATTATAATTTTTAGTGTATAAAAGTGACACAAATATGATTTTAAATCAAGTTTATAACTTGTAAATTATTTTTTTTTTTTAATTTGTGTGTAGTCGACTAAGGATAGTGCTGCTAGTTGGACATTTGAGATACTAATAGTTTACAGTACTTCTTGCACCTTTTTGTTGTGCTTTATATTATTTACAACGGCCACGTTGAGATTACTCTAATATTAATGTAGTATTGTAAAAAAAAAAATATATATATATATATATATATATATATAAAAGTGCATGTCTGGAGCGGGAAATAGTCATTTAATTTTACCTCAGTTGACGTCCGTTGGTTTCTCCATGTTCGAGGCGGGAAAAGACAAGTCCACTTTAAAGACGAGCGAGGTGAGTTCCTACCAATATCCAGGGACTGCTAAAGAGTCTCTAGCAATAATTTTGATCAAACAAATAAAAATTGGTATACGTAATCACCGTTTTAATTTCGGCCGCATCTGCAATACAACTGGTAACGTTATTACCTGAGAAGTAGGTAAACTGGAGAACTGCGCTTTCAAGTAAGAACATATAAGGTAGCAGAAGTCTTTAAAACGTGTGCATACAGTTAAATGATAACGTTTACCCTCTTTAAACATTGTTAACTGAATGTACAAAGCCAAGCTGAAACCTGTGACTTCGATCATTCATTTCAAACGATTCACTAGGAAAATAACAGTTCAAAAGAGCCGTTTGAATTTCGACATCACTCGTAATTATGATTTTAAAAAGCACGTAGTGATGGGTGAAACTGAGCTTTTCGAAACTCCGAAACCATTGCGTCGCAAAATGATTCACTCAGGACTTGGCAGCGGGTTTGCGAATCATTTGATTCAGATCGGAACCTCGGATTGCGGACCGCGAATCATTTAATTCAGATCGGAACTTCGGGCGCGGATCGCGAATCATTTGATTTAGATCGGGACTTGGGAGCCGTTTTGCGAATCATTAAATTCTGATAGGAGATTCGGATCGAGAATCAGTTTATTCAGATCGGGATTGGCAGCGGGTTCACGAATCATTTGATTTCGATCGGGCCTGCGTCCCAATGTGCATACTATCCATTCTAAATTATATGTGATAGTAGTAATTTTCAATACTATTAGGGCAGATAGGGTGGATAGTATGCACATTGGGACGCAAGGCGGGACTTCGGAACGGTTTCGCGAATCATTTGATTCATATAGGAGATTCGGATCGCGAATCAGCTGATTCAGATCGGGATTCGCAGCGGGTTCGCGAATCATTTGATTTCGATCGGAGATTTGGATCGTGGATTGCAAATCATTTGATTTAGATCGGGGCTTCGGAACGGTTTCGCGAATAATTTAATTCAGATAGGAGATTCGGATCGCGAGTCAGTTTATTCAGGGATTCGCAGCGGGTTCGCGAATCATTTGATTCAGATCGGAACTTCCCAGTGGGTTCACGAATCATCTGATTACGATCGGAACTTCGGAGTTCGTATCGCACATCCGAATCATTTTTTCTTTGTTTGTTTGTTTCTTTCTTTCTCTTTTATTAATCAGTACAATACATCAAACCAGGTAGTGCAGTTATATATAAACACACAAAGAGAAAAGAAAGAAAGTATACACAGATACAAATCCCTTAAGAAAAGTAACCATGGTTTTATTAAGGTTAGTGTTGTAAAACCTTGGTTAATTTGTGGTTTTACTATAGTAACTACGGTGTTTTTTTGCTTTTTGTTTTTTTTGTGTGTAAAACATTTGCACTTTCAAGATGACACAAAGGATAAACATAGAGATGCAGTTTTGACTGCTTTAGGATTAATAGAGCTTTTGATAGTTCAGCAGTACATTTTTGTTTATATATGTGAAATGTAGCTAGCAGGAAACACAAATTAAGTTATATTTTCCTCTATTCTCTTTTGAGTACTAGTCAAACAATCCAAAGAAAAATCTTTACAACAGAAAGAAAAGTTACTTACAAAATGAGACTGCATGGATGAACATTAATTTAATCAGTATAATTATATTTATATAATCAGTATAATTTATATTGACAAATTATATTTGCCAAACTATTATAAATTATAAACATGCTTTAAATATATTGATTATAATGTACTGTCCTCCTTTGTTTTTGTTAAATAACATGGGGAGAATTGCATTCATGTGCAGATTTATAATGTGTTAAGTGGCATAACGAACATAATTACAGTGATCTGTGGCAGCAATTACCAAAGCACTGGAGGGACAATCACTGCTGTTTTTGCTTTGCAGGTGGAAAAAAATGATACACAGGTTTTAAATATATATATATATAAATATATATATATATATATGTATATATATATATATATATATATATATATAATTTTTACTTTTTTTTTTTTTTACTACAATTCACAAATTTCATACAAAACCCAAAAAGTATTCGTAAAAATGATACACAGGTTTTAAATATATATATATATATATATATATATATATATATATATATATATGTATTTTTTTTACTACGATTTACAAATTTCATACAAAACCCAAGAGGTATTCATAAACATGTTCTTTCACTTAATTCACTCAAGCCTTGTTTACATGTTGTGCCATTAAGCTTCTTTCCTCCAATGGTTTTTCCACTCCAGTTCTTACCGTCAAGAGCAGTTGAGTTTCCTCACACCATGCAAGTAGACATATGGGACGAAACATGTGTAAGATGCTCCAATAAAATTGGTCAGTTTCACAGCCAGGATGGAGTTTCTGAAGCTGCTGTAGATGCGAAGCACGAGGTGAGTGAACCAGCATATGATGAAGATGGTTGCGACTGCAACCACGCTTTTAGCCGCTCGAACCTGGTTGTTCGAGGACGGATTGGATCTGACCTGCATCTTCTGTTGTGCTGTATTTTCTTCTGCAGGTGCTGGATTTCTTCCTTTGGAGTGACCCGTGATTCGTTTTTGACTCTGAAGCAGCGTCAAGACGATCTGCACGCTTGCATAAGTGATCCCAACAAGTGGAACGACGTTTGCCAGAATCAGGTACAACGCATTGAACGTCTGTTTCTCCACAGGTGTTGGGAAACGTTCCTCACAAACTTCTAAAGTCTCGTTCTCGTCGTGTTCTGCAATAAAAAAGTGGGGAACGCTGAAAATTAGCGCCACGATCCAGCTCCCAGCGAGCAATACGGCGACCAACCTCAAATTATCCATCTGCACTGGAGCTCCACCGCGTCTGAGTGAGCCCACAAGCTTCTGATGCCAATACATGCTAATGAACATGGTGGAGAAGATGCTGCTGGTTTCCGAGAGATCAGATGAGAACTGAAGCACGCCGCAGTAGCTTCTACCCATGAACCAGCTGTTCACAAACTGCGCCAGCGTGTCTGGAAGATCCACCATGCAGTTTGTGATTAGGTTGGATACGGCCAGGTTAATGAAGAGGATGTCACCGGGTCGCAGTTGAGATCTGGATTTGGGAAGAGAGCGCAAACCCAGCCAGAAGTTGCCCGTAATGCCAGTCAAGCAGAAAAATGCTCGTATTGAAGATTCAATCCAGTCTTGAACCTCCATCTCAAAGACTCTTGGTTTGCACATAAACATCCAGAGGTTGGTGGTCAGCTTTATAAGGTATGAACTGATGATATCATGGTCACATGTCAGTAAACTCTCCTCCTGCTATGCTGAGAATGAACCTAGAACTAATATTGGGTGCATTTTCAAGTACGCAATACAAATATTAGTTAAACACATGGTTGATGTATAATGTAGTCTCAAACTGAGCAAAAATATGTAATTTGATGCAAATGATGATATTTACACTACCAGTCAAAAGTTTCTGAACAGTAAGATTTTTTTATGTTTTTTAAAGAAGTCTCTCCTGCTTGCCAAGCCTGGATTTATTGGATCCAAAATACAGCAGAAGCAGTAATTTTGTGAAATATTTTTACTATATAAAACATTTGCTTTCTATTTGAATATATTGTAAAATGTAATTTATTTCTGTGATCAAATCTAAATTTTCAGCATCATTACTCCAGGCTTCAGTGTGCAGATTTGCTGTTTAAGAATTTTTTTATTATTATCAGTATTTAATTATTATTATTATTATCAGTATTTAAACATTTGAGTACAAAGATCAGCATTTATCTGAAATAAAAAGCTTTTGTAACATTATACACTATGCCATTCAAAAGCTTGGACTCAGTATAATTTTTGGTAACTCTTTAGATTACAGCCCGCAATGTACCATGTAATTCAACAATTTTTACAGCGTACCTATTTGTAACTGTAGAGTACCTCCACAGCACCTACTCGTAGGTATAAGGGAACAATACGCAACGTTTGGGGAATAAGGGGGTAATAATCTGCAAAATTTTAAAGCATTTAAAAGCTGTAAGTATTTTATAACTAAAGGGCACCTAATCTGAATTACATGGTATGTATGACACACAGACCACAATTTTCTGCACAAGCATAACTTACAGCTGAACGTATGTGTAGGTAAACAGAAAAAATGTGCAACGTTTGGAAAATTAGAAGTATTTATACTGTTAGTATTTCAAAAGTAAGGTGTAACTATTTTAAGATTGCGTGGTATGCATGACTTACTGTAGTGTGATTTAGAACAAGCTGCCTTATTGTAATAACACAAAATATATGATGCAGTATATTTTTATACTACGTACTGGGCACTTATTGTATTATTACAACATATATTTTACATGACGTTGAAACAAATAGTAAACTGTAGTATACTATAGTATAGTTTATTAATTATAGTAAAGTTAAAAACCACTATAGTCTTTATAAACCTTTATCTATTTTACCTATTTGTATTTACTTAAGAATATATGCTACTAGTGTTTCTTTATGTGGGATCATGGGGATTACTGAACCATGCAGCTGAAAGTATGGGTAAATTATGTAATGAGTTTCTGATATGATTTGGTTTAGAAATTTCCATATGAAAATTTACCTGATGAAAGAGTATTGAATATAGTCATCTCAACGGCGAGTCACGTCAGCAGCATTGTACCGTCGAGGTGCAATACAGTGAAGAACTACACACTACCTGTTTCCAGCTGCTCCCAGGATATAACATAAATATAACATCATAATACACAACTACTGTGCAAACATACACTCTTGTTATATGTAGTTATTGTGTAAGTGACACATAAGTGAAACATCCACGGGCTGTAATTTAAAGTGATGCCTTGTGACCCTCTTGTTCCCTGTAGTTACTGTGTAAGTTTAACATTAAACAATTTTAGTTACGCTAGATATGTTTCAAAGTTATTAACAATGAACTGTATTACATAGTTAAATGCAAGGTCCAAAGACCTTAAGTTAACAAAGAAATATATTTTTTAATATACAAAATTTTAACAGAACTTATCCAAGAACAAGAATGCAGAAAAACAAATGTACAACCACTTACACAAAGTACATAGAACTGTAAAAACAAACAAACAAAAAACAAATCATGTTCTAAATTTATTTTAAGTAGACATGCTGTCAATTTTTCCTTTCAGCTGTGGGCAGGAGTCAAATTTCTGGAGATCATTTGCATATGCTTGCGAAGTTAGTGTCCCTCGTTAATAGTGTCCCTGCACTATATGAGGGAACAGAAAAGTCCTCCCCCTCTGATGCAATTTACACCTGTGATCACAATTAGAGAAAAAGACATTGCAAAAAAACTGTTAATACATGTCAAGTTTGCATAATGTAAAGATGTGTTGCATAAAGCTTAGATTTAATCAAATATAAAAAATAAGGACTTCACAGAAGTATATTATAAAGCAATAAATAATAAAATAACAAAGGACTACAAAACTTACACAGGTAACTGAAAAATAACAAAAAAGAACTTAATAGTAAAACCAAATAGAGAACATGCATTCCACTTTGATGGGATCCAACTCACGCTAAACCCCTGGGTATACCCTGTACCTTGTAAAAATTAAACATGTTTATACCATTAAAAAAATGTTCCTATAGTTAAACCATGGGTACCACAAAACAACCATGGTTGTGTTGTTTTATTGTATTTTGTTCATAATTTTAAGACAAACATAAATGAAAAAAATTCCTGATAAGTTACTCACCCCTACGTCATCCATCTTCATGTCTTTCTTTCTTCAGTCACAACAAAATTAAGTTTTTTGAGGAAAACATTCCAGGATTTTTCTTCATACAGTGGACTTTTATAATGGCCAGCGGATTTTAAAACGCAATTTCAATGCAGCTTCAAAGGGCTCTACACGATCCCAGCCGAGGAATAAGGATCTTATCTAGCAAAACGATTGGTCATTGTCTTAAAAAAAATAAAATAAAATTATACACTTTTTAACCACAAATGCTGGGCAAGCATTAGCTCTGCAATCCTTTTTTCTTTTTAATTGCAGAAAAGAGAAACATTCAAAACAATAACAAGAAGAACATTAAAATAATAACAGTAGAAGTTGTTAAAAAAAAAAAAAAAAAAAGCATAGCACACATTCAATTTTAACAAATAAGGATATTAGTACCAGGGGGATTGAAGATTGCATCATAGTATTTTTCTTTTTTAACAGTCTCATTGAAGAATTATAAAAGTCGAAATCAGAACAAAACAAATTTAACACAGGAGATGAATTAAAATATTTTTATGTATGTGAAATTTAGCTAATAAAATAAAAAGGTTAACAATAAATTCTAGATCTTTATTGCTTTCGTTTTCATAGTACAAGATAACATCCTTAAAGCAATAATTAATATTCATTAAGTGCGTCATACCGTGATGTTGGAACTCATAATTTACAAAGCCAGCATGCAAAGTGACACAAATTCCCTATACCAAAAAGGTAAAACAACGATGCCGGACGATTGTAAAGTTAGAGGAGAAAATTAGATGGAGTTTCTAACCGAACTACAAAGACAAAAAACTAATCACATGTGACCTTTCCAACAGGATTACGTAATGTGTGGTGAAGCGCATGTGCATTGCAGAGCTAGAGCAAGCTTAGCATTTGTAGTTAAAAAGTGAATAAATATTAATTTTTTTTAAGAAAATGACTGATCGTTTTGCTAGATAAGACCCATCTTCCACGGCTGGATTGAAACATTAGGAACGTTGTTTGTTTTTTTTAACTACGGTATAAACATGTTTAATTTTCGTAAGGTATAGGGTATACCCAGGGGTTTAATGTGAGTTGGATCCCATCAGAGTGGAGTGCATGTTCTCTGTTTAGTTTTACTATTAAGTTTTAACTATAATTTAACTATTATTTTGAGTTATTTTTCAGTTACCCGTGTAAGTTTTGTAGTCCTTTGTTATTTTATTATTTATTGCTTTATAATATACTTGCTTTATAAGTCCTCACATTTAGTCCCCAGTCCTGCATTATGCAAACTTGACATGTATTAACAGTTTTTTTTTTTGTAATATCTTTTTCTCTAATTGTGATCACAGGTGAAAATTGCATCAGAGGGGGAGGACTTTTCTGTTCCCTTATGCAGGGACAAAGCATGTGCAAAAGATCTCCAAAAATTCATCAATTCCTGCCCACAGCTGAAAGGAAAAATGAACAGCATGCCTATTAAAAATAAATTTCAAACATGATTTGTTTTTGTTTGTTTGTTTTTACTGTTCTTTGTACTTAGTATAAGTGGTTGTAAATTAGTTGTTCTTGGAAAAGTTCCGTTAAAATTTTGTTAAATAATACAAACGTTTTTTTGTTAACTTAAGGTCTTTAGACGTTGCATTTAACTATGTTATACAGTTCATTGTTAATTAACAGTAAATTGTTTAATGTTACACAGTAACTACAGGTAACAAGACGGTAACAAGACATCACTGTAAATTACAGCCCGTGGATGTTTCACTTACACGATAACTACATATAACAAGAGTGTATGTTTGCACAGTAGTTGTGTATTATGATGTTATATTTATATGTTATATCCCGGGAGCAGTTGGAAACAGGTAGTGTGTAGTTTTTCACTGTATTGCACCTCGACGGTACAATGCTGCTGACGTGACTCGCCGCTGAGATGACCAATATATTCAATATTCTTTCATCAGGTAAATTTTCATATGGAAATTTCTAAACCAAATCATATCAGAAACTCATTACATAATTTACCCATACTTTCAGCTGCACGGTTCAGTAATCCCCATGATCCCACATAAAGAAACACTAGTAACATATATTCTTATGTAAACTGTGGTAAAATTTTATAAAGACTATGGTGGTTTTTAACTTTACTATAGTATACTACAGTTTATTATTTGTATCAATTAATGTAAGATATATGTTGTAATAATACAATAAGTACCCAGTTCGCAGTATAAAAATATACTGCATCATATATTTTGTGTTATTACAATAAGGCAGCTTGTTCTAAATCATACTACAGTAGGTCATGCATACCACGTAATCTTAAAATAGTTACACCTTAGTTATGAAATACTAACAGTATAAATCCTTCTAATTTTCCAAACGTTGCACATTTTTTCTGTTTACCTACACGTATGTTCAGCTGTAAGTTATGCTTGTGCAGAAAATTGTGGTCTGTGTGTCATACAACGTAATTTCAGAATAGGTGCCCTTTAGTTATAAAATATAGTTATAAAATTATAGAAATTAATAGTTTTATTTTGGAAGGATGCTTAAAATTGATCAAAAGTGATGATTAAGACATTTATAATGTTACAAAAGATATTATTTCAGATAAATGTTGTTAAATACTCTTTAGATAAATGCTAAAGTACAGCATTTATCTGAAATGGAAACCTTTTGTAACATTATAAATCTCTTTATCATCACTTTTGGTCGATTTAAAGCATCCTTGCTAAATAAAAGTATTAATTTCTATAATTGCTTTACCAACAACAACAAAAAAATTATACTGGCTCCAAGCTTTTGAATGGTATAGTGTATAATGATACCAAAGCTTTTTATTTCAGATAAATGCTGATCTTTGGATCTTTCTGTCCATCCTGAAGAAAATGTACACATTTTCTGTTTTAAATATTGATAATAATAATAATAATAATAATAATAAATGTTTCTTGAACAGCAAATCAGCATATTAGAATGATTTCTGAAGGATCATATGACTGGAGTAATGATGCAGAAATAAATTACATTTTAAAATATATTAAAATAGAAAGCAGTTCTTTTAAATAGTAATAAATCTTCAAAATTCTACTGTTTTTGCTGTACTTTGAATCAAATAAATGCAGGCTTTGTGAGCAGAAGAGGCTTCCTTAAAAACATTAAAAATCTTATTGTTCAAAAATTTTTGACTGGTAATGTATATAGACAAAAATAATGTAAACCAATGAGATCTTTATAACAGTACAGCAGATACTCACATAAAATGATCTAAATATCAGCTGTCATTCTATATCTCCAATAATATGTCTTAGTACGACAAAATTGAAATGATCCAAACATATAAAGCAATGCAATGCATGATGATTGAGAGATGAACAAATAAACATTCCTCAAAGATGTGAGATGTTTTGGAGGCTTTTGAAGATCATTCCTCCACTGAGGAACAGTGAAAGTAAAGCTTCTAGAAACAAACGCTCCTCAAAAGATCTTGAAGATCACATTTGAGACTAAAAAATGATTCTCAAGTAAAGCCAAACTGCTTCAGTAAGTGTTCATCTGGAAATATGACTCAGGTCATTCCTACATTTACCTGATAGAAATCTGTAAAGATTGTGAAGCACAAGTAGGGTTAATTCTGGTTGGTTTTAAGGTCCAGTGCTCTTCACCATCTTGGCTGACGCAAGGATTTTCATGCTTATTTGACAGAAAAAATAACATGAGAATAATTGCGCTCATAAGCATGTTTTTAATTCGTCAAGTGGAATCACAAACATAATTGCACTGACGTCTGGTCGTAATTATATCAAAGCACAGGAGAACAATCATTTTCAGTTCCTTTCCTACACCCAAGATATTCTACACTCGTACATATATTTCATATCTAAATGTTTAAAGCATTTGTACAAATGCTAAACACTCAATCTTTTTGTTTCTAAAGCTATGCTTTTGGTGCAGTCAACTGTGTGCACTAATGGTTTCCCAGGGTGCATCAAGCTTACCGACACGAGCAGCTGAGTTTCTTCACACCGTGCAAGTAGACATACGGGACGAAACAGACATAAGATGCTCCGATAAAATTGGTCAGTTTCACAGCCAGGACGGAGACTCTGAAGCTGCTGTAGATGCGGAGCACAAGGTGAGTGAACCAGCAAAAGATGAAGATGGTTGCGACTGCAACCACGCTTTTGGCCGCCCTAATCTGGTTGTTCGAGGACGGATTGGATCTGACCTGCGTCCTCTGTTGTTGAGTAGCGGCTCTAGGAGCATCTGTGGAGATCGGAGGTCTTTCCGAAGAGGTTTCTGTGCTGCGTTCTGCTGTTCCTTCGAGTTTCTGGCCTACGGATGAAGGTGGAGGGTTTGTTGCATTTCTGGAGTGATCCTTGATTCGGTTTTGACTCCGGAGCAGAGTTAAGACAATCTGAACGGTTGCATAAGTTATCCCGATCATTGGAACGACGTTGGCCAGTGTAAGGTACATGCCATCAAACGTCTGCTTGGCTGCGGGTGATGCGAAACGCTCTTCGCAAACTTCCGAACTCTCGTTCGCATTGTGTTCTGCAATAAAGATGTGCGGAAGACTGAACGCAGTCGATACGATCCAGCTCCCGCCGAGCAATGCGCCGACTAACCTCAAGTTGTCCATCTGCACTGGAGCTCCACCACGTCTGATGGAACCCACCAGCTTCTGGTGCCAGTACAAGCTGATGAACATGGTGGTGAAGATGCTGCTGGTTTCTGAGATTTCGTGAGAAAACTGAGTCACGCCACAGTATTCTTTACTCGTGAGCCAGGATTTGGCGAAGTGAGCCATGGTTTCTGGCAGGTCCACTAGGCAGTTTGTGATCAGGTTGGACACGGCCAGGTTGACAAAGAGGACATCGCCGGTCCGCAGCTGAGATCTGGATTTGGGCAGAGAGCGCAAACCCAGCAAACCGTTCCCGATAATACCGGTGAAGCAGAAGAAGGCTCTCATAAATAATTCGATCCAGTCTTGAGGCTGCATCATCTTGAGCGTCTCTCGATTTGCCTGTACAGAGGTCAGTAGTTCATTTAGTTGGTTTGTGGCTAAATTTATAAGATGTGATTGGCTGACATCATCCAGAACTTGATGACATCATCAAGAACTCATTATCGGTGTTGCCCTGGTTGCCTAATTACTTGTGTAATTAACATAACTAAAATAATTATAATTAATTAAAAACATTACTCCAGTCTTCAGTTTCACATGATCCTTCAGAAATAATTTTAATATGCTGAAGAAATGATGGAAATGAATACTTTTATTTAGCAAGGATGTTTTAAATTTATAATTTATAATTAATTTTTTTTAATGTATAATGTAATAAAAGATTTCTTTTTCAGATAAATGCAGTTCTTCTGAAATTTCTATTCATCAAAGAAATATTAAAAAATTCCACTTGGCTGTTTCCAACAACATAATAATATTAATAAATGTTTTTTGAGTAATAAATCAGAATATTAGAATGATTTCTGAAGGGTCATTTGACTGGAGTAATGATGCTGAAAATTCAGCTTTGAAATCACAGGAATAAACTACATTTTACAATACACTGAAATAGAAAACAGTTATTTTAAATAGTAAAAATATTTCAAAATTTTGTACTTTGGATCAAATAAATGCAGACTTGGTGAGCAGAAGAGGCTTATTTAAAAAACAATTAAAAAATCTTATTTTAAAAAACAATTAAAAAACTTTTGAATGGTGTATATATATATATATATATATATATATATATATATATATATATATATATATATATATATATATATATATATATATGTATATATATAAAGGTATTTAGGTTAATGAAATTAAATCATATTTTTTACTTGAATAAAACCTGTTATTTCTTAGGTTTTGTGACTATTATTAAAAAAATGGAAATTCGTTATATTGACAATTTATATAAATAGTGTAAAGCCTGAATGTATTGATTTTATCTTATTGTTTATACTTTCTAATTAATATTTTTTTTAACTTTTTTTCCTTTTATATATATATATATATATATATATATATATGAGTGAAATATAAAATACAAAAACATAAAAGGAAGACTAAGTCTCTTGCTTTTACATTATAAAACACAACATATCCTAAAATATTTAATGGAAAGCTGATTTTATGCGAAGCATGCAGAACTTCTCTAATAATATTAATTATTATGATTATTTGAATATTTTGTCTGTTTCTTAGTAGGTCCTATGGACGCTTTACCTAATGAATTATTAAAAAATTAAATCTAATTAAAAATTAAAACTGAGCTGAAATACATTTAATTACTGTATTAAGATTTTACTTATTCAGGTCTGCGCGTGCTCGAGTGGTCTTCGGCTCGTGCGCCATCTGAACGCGCATGCGCACTGGCTGCGCTCGTACGCGTCTGCTTCTATAGCAACGCAGCGGGAATCATGGGAATTGCGTTCGCAGTTTGGAAAACCGGAAGTGGAGGGAGATTCGAACAACAGCGGAATAAACAGACGCGGAATGTGTTTATTAAAGTCATGGCATGATGGTAGAGTATAAAGCCGCTTTAATACGCTCTAATATTCTATTATGACTGTACAGAGGTTTAGTTCGAATGTGTGTGTCTGTTGTGATGTTGTGTTGACATGCTGGAGCTAACGGTATCACTGCTAATGACAATTCAGCTGAATTATGTAGTCGCTGAATATTAACAGAGTTCAGTGATGTGAGTTACTTGTCCTGTTAGCGTTTACAAATGTTTCTTTCATCCGTTTCAAACGGAATAAAAGATGTCTGTATTTATACTCGTCATTTAGCTGGTCTAATATCTTATTTTGACTGAAGATTTGTTTTGTTTTGATTTATCTGACTGCAGCTGCGGTTCAATGTAAAAAATAAGTAACAATAATAACGCAATTAATTAAAGGTTATTTAGAGTAAATGCGATCATTTTTAATTATAAGCGTTTACTTAAATGTCTTGTTTTATCTGCTGATTTGATTCATCTGACCGCTGCGGATAGTTTTCTTTCTTTCTTTATTTTAATTTTAGGTTCTTTAGAGTAAATATGATTTCTTAAATTGTAAGCATGTACTTAAATATCTTATTTTAGCTGCTGATTTTACTTGACTGGCTGTTGCGGATGATTTTTTTAAAAATTAATAAATAATAATGCAATTAATTTTAGGTTATTTAGAGCAAATATGATTTCTTAAATTGTAAGCATTTATTTAAATATCTTATTTTGGCTGTTGTCTGTTTGTCTGCTGCTGATAAATAAAAAAAAAAATTACAATAATACAATTAATGACCATTTTTTTTTATTATAAGCATGAACTTAAATGTCTTTTTTTTTTAAGATGATTTGATTTGTCTGACTAATGTTTTAAAATTCTAATAATATTGCATTTAATTTTAGGTTAATTAATATGAATTTTTTATCTTTTTTTATTTTATTTTATTATTATTTTTTTTAAATGGTAAGCAGTTACTTATAGGAGAAGTCCACTTCCAGAACAAAAATTTACAGATAATGTACTCACCCCATTGTCATCCAAGATGTTCATGTCTTTCTTTCGTCAGTCGTAAAGAAATTATGTTTTTTGAGGAAAACATTCATTTTTCTCCATATAGTGGACTTCAGTGGTGCCCCGAGTTTGAACTTCCAAAATGCAGTTTAAATGCGGCTTCAAACGAAGCAAATGAGGTTGTTAAACGATCCCTGCCGAGGAAGAAGGGTCTTATCTTAAATGTTTTCCTCAAAAAACCTAATTTCTTTACGGCTGAAGAAAGAAAGACATGAACATCTTGGATGACAAGGGGGTGAGTACATTATCTGTAATTTTTTGTTCTGGAAGTGGACTTCTCCTTTAAATATCTTATTTTGGCTGTTGATTTGATTTATCTGACTGACTGCTGCGAATGCGAAAATGTTATAATAATGCAATTCATTTTAGGTTGAATATGATAATTTTTAATTATAAGCATGTACTTTTTTTAGCTGATGATTTGATTTGAGTTTTTTTTTTTTTTTGAATTATAACAATACTGCATTTAATTTCAGTTATATGCATTTAATTTAATACCTTATTTTGGCTGCTGATTTTATTTATCTGACTCACTGCTGCGGATTAATTTTTTTAATTAAAAATAATAATGCAGTTAATTTTAGGTTATTTAGAATAAATATGATCATTTTTAATTAGCATTTACATTTACTTTTACATTTAGTCATTTTGCAGACACTTTTAAGCGACTTACAAACATGTATCTTCTTTTTTAGCTGCTGATTTGATTTATCTGACTGAATTGTTTAAATTAATAATAATAATTAATAATGCAATTAATTTTAAATTCAATATCACAGACTGAGTCAATATGGTAATTTTTAGTTATATGCATTTAATTTAATACCTTTTTTTAGCTGCTAGTTTGATTTCTCTAACTGAGTTCTCAGGTTAAAGTTAAATATCATTATATTATATATTTTTATTTTTATTATAATGCAATTAATTTAAGACTCTTGTCATATTCAGTAATAAGCATTTACTCTCACTTATATAAAAATAAAAACTAAATATGTTTATTTGTGGTTGTACTGACCATTTAACTGTAAACCAGGTAAAAACAAACAACTGCATATGATGCAAAGGCTGTATAACACTGCTAACAGAGCTGCTTAAGTATATTGCATTTTATATTGTTTAATACATTATGTTATGTGGAGTCAATTTCCCTGATTATTTTCCTATGCTTGTTTTAATTTCATAACCACATGAAGCTGAATGCTGTAGGATACAGGCCGTCTGGACATCCTCTGAAACTCACCATCAGTGCCAAGAATGGAAGTGAAGTTGGAGGTTTTGTTGTCGTCCAGCATCAAGCGCAGGAAGCCATGGCCCAGATTCTGCTGGCTGGGCAGGGTGAGATCACACGCTAGCAAATGATCTGCTGTTGTTTCATACAAACACTGATACATGTTACACATAAGCTGTATTTGCTTTCAGGAAAAGGAGGGTGTTTTTCTGTTAGATGACAATCGGATCAGCGAAATACATTTGGCTTCGGGGCGGACCAAAAAAAAGATCCCAAAACTTCAGCCGCTGCTGCAGAGAGTGCTGACCATGTCAGCGTCTCAGAATGGTAAATGATTTGTGATCCGTGTTGTGATGGATCTTCAGCGCTGCACGTCACAGGTGTGTTTAATTTTACTGTTTTACAGGCATGTGGCTGGTGGGTCTTCTAGTCTCTGGAGAACTATTCCTGTGGAATAAAGACAAGGATTTGTTAAAAACAGTCTCTGCTGTTCCTGCGGTTCATCAGCTGGTTTCTTCCATCAAAGGTCTGAGTTTTTCTTTTTATTTCTGTATGTTCCAGCAGCTTCACAGAAATTAACAAGAAAATAATGGTATTAATGTGAACAGGGTTTGTACAAGATTCTGAAAGTACTTGAATTTGATTTTTTGAAATTTAAGGCCTGGAAAGCCCTTGAAAGTAGCAAGGTACTTGAAAAGTGATTGAATTATTGAAAGACAATGTATCTGTGAAACAAGTGTTTTCACACAAAATTCATGCAATTATTAAGAAACATTATACTTTTCCCTCTTATTTCAGTTAATGTCATAACTAGGAAGCTAAACCAGTAGTAGTACTGACAATGTTGTGTAAGCATGGCTGAAGACAGGTGAATCAAATCAGTTGAGTCATTTTACGCTGGATCTTCTTCGATTGATTCAAACTTGTGACTTTGAGCAGTCATTTTAAGTGATTCACTAGCCAGATTAAATTAAAGGAGCAGGTAAAAGAGCAAATGTTACAAAGCACGTAGTGATGGGTGAAACAGAGCTTTTTGAAACTCTGAATCAGGTAAACCATTGTGTCGTAAAATGATTCACTGTTTCGAAGCGCTCCAATCTAATCACATATTGCAAATCATTTGTTTCAGATCGGGACTTAAAATCGTGTATCGCAATTCTTTTGATTTAAATCGGAACTTAGCATATCGTAAATAATTTGATTCTGTTCGGGACTTCAGAATGTGTATCGCCAATCATTTGATTTAGATCGGAATGGGTTCGTGAATCATTTTGCTAATTGAATGATTTAAAAGAAATGATTCGCGATTTGAAGTCCTGATCTGAATAATGATTGGGGAACCATCATTTCAGATCGGGACTCGGAGTGTGGATCGCAAATCATTTGACTTAGGACTTAGGAACTTTGTGTATGGCGTACAAAAATATGAAACGTATTGATTTGACAGCAACTAGTATATGGCTAAATGAGGAGCTCCAATCTGGAACTGGTTTGGTCAAAACTGTGCAGTGCGGGAAAAAAAAACAAAAAAAAAACGGCCTGAGCCTTGAATAACATTAAATGTACTAGTAGCACATGTGCGATGCAGTTTTGCATTATTTGAAATGAACTTTTGTGATCAGCCGTGGTTTCACATCACAGAATGAGTCTGAAATCATACAATTTTATAGTATTATAAAGGCTATCCACCTTATTTTTCCCATAAAAGTGGGTGCAGCCATTTGTAAATTTTTTGTGTCTGGCTTCCGGTCTCATCCACTTCCAGCTATTTGTAGCTGCACAAAAAGCTTGTTTTGCTGCTTGATATTGGAAACTGGTGTGTCTTATCATACTGTTTTAATGTATTATCTTAATTATGAACACACTGGTTTTTAGTGCAAACTTTTTTACCGTTTACTGCACTTCAATATTCTTCTCGTTATTTCCCTATGGCGGATTATGAACCGGACGTCTAACACATTACCAGAAAACAGCTTACTTCCGCATGGAAAAATAAGGTGGATATTGAGTGGCATTGCATTATAAACATAGTTTATCCTTATAAAAATACCCAAGATTGCTTGAAGAACACAGACAAACCATATATTGGTTGCAATTGTATGTTTATTGTTTCCAAGTTTCCTCAGTTAATATTTCTTGTTTTATTCAGCTAAAATAGAAAATAAAATTAAAGTGCTTGAAAAGTCCTTGAAAGTCCTAGAATTTCTTTTTACAGTATCTGTACAAACCCTGTGTGAATGAAAATGACAATTTTCTGAAATCTGACTCATCCTCAGGCCATCCAAGATGTAGATGAGTTTGTTTCTTCAGATTTGCAGAAATGTGTCATTCTATCACTTGCTCACCAGTGAATCCTCTGCAGTGAATGGGTGCCGTCAGAATGAGAGTCCAAATAGCCGATAAAAACATCACAATAATCCTCAAGTAATCCACACCACTCCAGTCCATCACTTAACATCTTGAGAAGACAAAAGCTGCATGTTTGTAAGAAACAAATCTATCATTAAGATGTTTTTAACCCAAATACAAGTCCATAATCCATAATAACACTGATAAAGTGATCTGGTCTGAATCAGGAGAGAAATCTGCACAGATCAAGCACCGTTTACAAGCCAAAACAGCTCAAAACAAATATGTGGCTGGATTTTGATATGAGAGACAACGGGAGATGAGCTTTTTCACTGAAGGAAGTGTTATTATGGATTATGGACTTGTATTTTAGCTGGAAGTGACGGTTTGACGTTAAGAACGTCTTGATGGATTTGTTTCTCACAAACATGCAGCTTTTGTCTTCTCAAGATGTTAACTGATGGACTGGAATGGTGTGGATTATTTGTGAATTACAGTGATGTTTTTATCAGCTGTTTGGATTCTCATTCTGACGGCAGCCATTCACGTCCATTGGAGAGCAAGTGATGGAATGACACATTTCTCCAAGTCTGATGAAGAAACAAACTCATCTACATCTTATGTCCAGCCAGTTTAGATTTTTGCGTTAACAGACGTTAACAGACAGCGTTAACTCATTCTTGTCTTTCAAAGGTTCATCGACTACAACTCGTCTTTCTCTGCTGGTTTCGGAGAACGCACAGAGAGTGTTCCTGGCCGCTCTCACAGGACAGGTGTTCCTCTGGGAATGTACGTCACCTCAGGATCTGAGTGGCCCGCGGGACGCCACCATATCAGGACGCTGGAGTCAGATATCACACCATGAAAACATTCAGCTGCCCTCCACGAAAGACAAAGAGGCTTCCATCCATAGTTTGTTTGTAAAGAACCAGGTAAAAACAACAAAAGCACTGATCTGATGCAGATGTTGTTGTTTAGGTTTTTTGCATGTGTGTTATATTTGACTCTGGTGTTTTTAGGCAGTCGGTGACGTGTGTCTGAGCACATTTGTCTTCAGTGCTGAAGCGCAGCTCATCGTCACCTTACTGAAGATCCAGTGGGAGTCAACGTGGGACAACAGACTCAGGTCAGAGGATGTTAGATGTGCTGTTACTTATTATAATTTCCAGCAATTGTGTTAATTTAAAAGCACAATTTATTAATTTGTTTTACGGTGGTTCTTATTAATAATAAATGTAATTATTTATTAAACATAGGTCTGTTTTATTGTATTGCTTCCAGCACAATTTTGTAAAATAAAGAGCCACTTGAGATTTTACCATGATTGTATTTTAGATTGATATGTTATATTTATGCATTTAAGTTGGGTGTTTTTGCACAACATGAAATTATAAGTAAAATAAAATTTAATTTAATTAAATAAATACAGTTGATGTAGGAAAAAATGGAAATTAACTTTTTTTTTTTTTAATAACTACATAAAATGAATGAAAACAGCATATATAACAGTAAATATTATATATATATATATATATATATATATATATATATATAT
The DNA here is from genome assembly GCA_036247105.1 of Cirrhinus mrigala. Taxonomy (NCBI): domain Eukaryota; kingdom Metazoa; phylum Chordata; class Actinopteri; order Cypriniformes; family Cyprinidae; genus Cirrhinus; species Cirrhinus mrigala. The sequence goes on from CM070016.1 coordinate 24,971,369, forward strand.
ATATATATATATATATATATATATATATATATATATATATATATATATATATATAATATATATCTCCTAATATATATTGGGGGGAGGGATTATAGAAATTGCTACATTTATTTAGTAAGGATGCTTTAAATTGATCAAAAGTGACGATTTATAATATTATAATATTACAAAAGATTTCTATTTCAGATAAATGCTGTACATCTGAACTTCCTATTAATCAAAAAACCTGAAAAATTCTGCTCTGTTGTTTTCAACGTAGTAATAATAATAAATGTTTTTTTGAGCAGCAAATCAGAGTATTAGAATGATTTCTGAAGGATCATGTGACTGGAGTAATGGTGCTAAAAATTCAGCTTTGAAATCACAGGAATAAACTATTGTAACACAGTTCGTAGAACGGGAAGAAGGAGGCAGGAACCGGCGAACATTTAAACATTTTAATAATCAAATAAACAAACACAAAAGTACAGCGGCAGCCCCTCACGGACGACTGCCGCACACTAAACGCAAAATAAAGTCCAGGCCTGGTCCTCTCTCGTCTTACACTGTCGTCGCTCCTCCTTTTATCCTTCCGGAGCTCCTCCGTGGGACTCGAGACCGGTGAGTGGCGCAGGTGTCGCTCATTGTCATTATACTCCACCGGCCTCGTTCCGTTCCCACGTCTCTCGGCCCCGCCCCACTCGTCACAACTATATTTTAAAATACATTCAAATAGAAAACAGTTATATTATAGTAAAAATATTTCACAATTGTACAGTTTTTGCTGTACTTTGGATCAAATAAATGCGGTCTTGGTGACTTTTTTTTTTTTTTTTTTTTAACATTAAAAACCTTACTGTTCAAAAACTTTTGACTGGTAGTGTACAGTGCAGGAAGTGGAGGAAAACCCGTATGGACTTATTTATTAAATTTTATTTTCTACATTTAACTATAATAATCAGACAGTTGTAACCAAATCAACTTGCATTGCATTCAAGCTATATGTGTATGTTCATGCATTTCCTGGAGCCGTTTTCTGCTTTTTGTTTCACAGTTCAGTGGGTTTCAGTGTTCGTTGGATCTCTAAGTCTTACCGGCTCAACCAGCTCCTGCCTCCATGTAAACCGGTGAAGTCCAGAGGCGCTCTAGTCCCTGCGTTCTCTCCAGACGGTCGACTACTCGCCGTCGTCCTTAACCAGAAAGACCCGCAGGTAAACTATCCACTGCATTCATTAGCAGTAAATCATCAGTAAATACCTGTGCAATGAGTCAAAGCTTATGTGTGTTTTTATCAGGCGACACAGGTGTTGTTCATCAGCACTCAGAACTTTGTGACCGTGTCCAGTCGATTAGGAGGATGTGGCGTTAAAACACTTAATATACCAGCAAAATATGTCAGGTAGGTGATTGAAAAAAGTTTCTGACGTCTGATTGGTTGGCTTTATGCACTTACTAGGGAACGGTAAGTTGAGAAGCGTTGTGTTTTTCTGCAGGTCGTACTGGGCCAGTTCTGTGAGCTGGACTCCAGAAGGTCTTTATCTGGCCTGTGTGCTGAAGAGAGGCTCTCTGCTCATGCTGGCACGTCTGGGTGGACTCGTCTCTCTGTCCACAACAGGATGCAACATTGAGTTTGGTGCCGCCCACTTCCTGCCTCTTCACCCGCTGGTCACCTACAGGTGATTTGATTACTTTCTCTCATTGATGTTATTTACTGACCCTTCCATTGTCACTGAGTGATTTCTATCAGATGTGTTTGTTTTTCTCATGTGGCTTTATAAACATTAATGGAAGCAGTGCAATCAAAAACATTTTTTATTTTTTCAACTTTTACACTTTTTAAATAGTGTTGTTGTTGTTCTTTCTTTCAATTAACATTTTTACATCTGTTTTCATTGTTTTCCTTCTCCAACACATTTTTCAGACTTTCTGATATATCTAACTTTTATTTAACTGTTATATGTAACAAATAAATGTTTTTATAATTTTTTAAACATGTTTTATTAAAATGCTATTGTTTATAATTGTATTAATTATACAAAATGTATAAAGACTAAATTTTATTTTTTTTCATTATACAAACATTTACAAATTTAATGAAGTTATTAAAAACATTTTTTCAGGATTTGACTTCTTTTTAACCGTTTATAAATAAAATGCATGTTTATGTTAATTAGAGTTTTTTAATTAAAATGTTTTTATTTTTTTATATAATTTTTTTAATTACAAAATGTATAAAATGTTTAATTTTACTGTTTATTATACAAATATTTTCAAATTCAATAAGGTTATTAAAAATTTTTCAACATCTTTCAGGATTTGGCAGCTTTTTTAACTAGGAAATACATTTTTTTTAATGATTAATTTTGTAGTTAAAATGTTATTTTTTTTTGCAATATGCTTAATTATACAAAATGCATAAAATATTTCATTTAGCTTTTTTATTATACAAATATTTACGAATGTAATAAGTTAATTAATATCTTTCAACATCTTTTAGGATTTAACATCTTTTTAACTGTTTATATATAACAATTACATGTTTTTATTAATTTTATTAATTTAATTTATTTTTAACACTTTTTTTTCCAATAATTTTATGAATTATACAAAATAAAAATAGTTCATTTTACCTTTTCTTATACAAATCTTTGCAATTTTAATAAGGTTATTCAAATATCTTTCAGCATCTTTCAGGATTTTACTTTTTTTTTTTTTTTTGTAATTTTTGTAATTTTAATTAAAATGTTTTTATTTTATATAATTATTACATAACAAATACATAATATATAAATATTTACAGATTTAATTAGGTTATTAAAAATATTTTTCAACTTATTTTTCAACATATCTTTCAGGAGTTTACAGCTTTTTAACTGTTTATAAATAAATAAATTATGTTTTTAATCATTTAAATTTTTACATTTAAATGTTTTTGTTTTATTTTTATAATTTATTAATTATACAAAATACATAAAATATTTCATTTTACTTTTTATTTTACAAATATTTTCAAATTTAATAAGGTTTTTTCAACATATCTTTCAGGATTTCACATCTTTTTAACTGTTTATAAATGTTTTTAATGATTTGACTTTTTTATTAAAATGTTTTTATTTTATGTTTATAATTTTATTAATTATACAAAATGTATTAAAAAAAATAGTTTTACTTTTTGTTATACAAATATTTACAAATTTAATAAGGTTATTCCAAATGTTTTTAACATTTTTTTTTTCCTTTCATTTGCCATCTTTTTAACTGTTTATAAATACAAAAAAAATGTTTTTTAATTAAAAGGTTTTTATTTTGTTATGAATTTTTAAATATTATTAATTTTATTAAATATGCAAAATGTATAAATGTTTATACACATTTAATAAAATTATTCAACAAAGTAGTTTTGAAATGACACAGGTTTTTTTTTTGTTTTTAACTTTTTAAAATTGTTTTAATGTTGTATACAATTATTTGTCCAAATAATTAGCCCACTTATTAAATAACCATTTGACATTTTTCCATCTTTTTCCATCTATTCATCATTTTCTTCCTCTTTCATGCTCATTGTTCAGTGTAAGTACACAACTAGTGAGACGTCTTTACCTAATAATCACATCATCACAGGCATGAGGCATCATTTCCTCTCACATTTGTTATGTGCGACACTATAAAAAATTTAATTGCAAGCTTAATATCGGATGCATGCTGTCATGCATGAGTAGATTTTGGACCTCAAGTTTTCTGACTATTCATTGGTTTCATCCATAGACCTCCAGTGCCTTTGCAGACACAGGACGGCAGTGTCTCCAGCTCCAGCGTGTCGCTCTGTGACCCCATGAGGCAGCGCTACTCCGTCACATGGCATCCTCGCCAGCCGTTCCTCATCGTGTCAGACGGCTACATGGTGACTGTGCTCAGGATGAGCGTACGGCCGTCTGCTGCCGCCATCATGAGCGCCGCCCTGCTGGACGCTGCTCAGGGACTGGAGGACGTACGGAAGGTCCTGTGCTCGTCCCAGGTCAGTAAAGGGGATGGTATTTATTACTGTGCTGTGTTTTATTGCTGTTAAGATGGTTGACTAGTGTCATCTGGGTGTTTCAGCCTCAGTTCAGGTCCGGGCTGGAGTCCATGTCTACTCTGATGTTCACAGGAAGTCTTCTGGCTCTTAAAGAAAAAGAAACGCCGCTGTCTGCTCTACCTCGGTACCTGCAGGATACAGGAGACCTCACACAATATACTGCGAGAACTCAGGTGAGCCAATGTCAAACACCTTTTTGCATATAAAGGTCATTAAAGGCAATTTATTAACATTAAGCTGCAAGCTGATGGCAATATCATAGCAAAAATGCAAAAAAACAAACAAACAACCCTCCCAAAAAAACCCCAAAACAAACAAACAAAAAAAGAAAAAATATGGTAAAAAAAAAATTCTGTTTTGTAGCAGACAAAATGACAGAGAGTGTCATATTTTGAACATTTTTTAAAATAACAATTTAGTTTTTTGTTTATAAATGCACACTATTTTTGACAACACAATAGCATAAATCATTTTTTAATGGAAATATTTTATTTGTATAATTGTATTAATTATACAAAGTGTATAATCAGTTGAATCTAAAAATTAAATTAAGAAATATTTATAATCCATTTTAAGGTTTTACTTTTGTTTTTATTTTATTATATAAATGGTTTTATTATATAAACATTTACACATTTAATAAAATTATTTAAAAAGAACTTTTACAATTACACTCAGTAAATCCATTATTAAAATAAAAATTACTTTTTACAATTTTTATTATAATGTGGTGATCAAAAAAAAATGTGTGTGTATTTATGTATGTATGTACAATATATATATATATTATATATTATATATATTATATATATATATATATATATATATATATGTATATGTGTATATGTGTATATGTATGTGTGTCTGTGTGTGTATTTTATAGAGATGCATTTTTTTTAAAAAATGCATTCAATAACAGTTTCATAAATATTTTTTTATATGAAAATGTTATTTTTATTTTAGAATTGTATAATAAGACAATAAAGGAACTATTTAAAGGAACTATTATCTAAATATTTACAAATTTAAATAAAATTATTTAAAAATAACTTTTACAAATAATTACATCCATTAATTGCATTATTAAAATAAAATGACTTTTTACAATTTGTAATATAATGTTGTGATTAAATCATATGTATTTCATATATATATTTCGTGTGCGTGTTTTTTACGTTAATTTTTTTAAATGAAAATTTAAGTTTTATTTTCTATGTTTTAAAGGAATTTATTATATAAATATGTACACATTTAATAAAATAATTTCAAAATAACTATTGCAAATAATTACGTCCATTAAATGCATTATTAAAATAAAATAACGGTTTACAATTTTTGTTATAAAGCTGTATTGATTAAATGTATGTATTTTTTTTATTTTTTATATATATATATGTGTATACTCAATAACAGTTTAATAATTTTTAAAAATTAAAATGTTAATATTTAATAATTGTATAAATGTTTTTATGGAACTATATGTGGAACTATTATGGAACTATATGTGCACACTTAATAAAATGATTTTAAAATAACTGTTACAAATAATGACATTCATTAAATGCATTATTAAATAAAATATCTTTTTACAATTTTTATTATAATACTGTAGTGATTAAATGTATATGTATGTATGTAATATATATATATATATATATATATATATATATATATAATTGTATAAAACAGCATATTTAGAGCAACTATTAACTGTTACAAATAATTTAAATAAAATAAAAATGTTGTATTGATTAAATACACATTTACATTTATATTTATATATTTATTTACTCTCTCTCTACTTATTTTTTTTTTTTTAATTTCTTTAGGATGAGGAAGACCATGATTCTGACGAAGCTCCGTACACCTGCTCACGCATGGAAGATGGAGGCAAGCTGGAGTTTGCGTCTATGTTTGACACTCTTCATGCTCAGACACAAACGCGCCCAGAGCCGTCGTCCTCGGGTCTGCAGGAGGACCTGAACAGGGTTCACAGGAACCTCATGAGAGCCTGGGCTCTGGGCGTTTCTCTGGGCGGCTCCATGGAGCAGAGAGAGCGTCTCCTCAAATACACCGTCCTCTGCATCGCTCGCCTCATAAACCTTCTCCGGGTCAGAGACTCGGCCGGCAGAAAGAGCAGAAGCACGTGGGTCACTCATGCCCTTCACACCCTCAGGACGCTGCTGTCCTTCTTGCCGTGGGACGCCACACGCACCGCAGGCCGCTGCTGTTTGACCATCGCCGTAGAGCTCACCAGATGTTTTGTGGACATATTCCTCCCGCTTTCCTCAGCAGATGTAGCACTTTCCTCCCAGAATTTTAATGCAGCGCTTGTCGTCCTTCAGCAAGCATCTCTCAGTGTGGATCACACCTACAGCCTCCCGCCAAGAGCACTGCATCATGGGGAGGATGGTCAGCTAACATATTCCTCTGACATATTTTCTGTCCCACTGTTGCAAGAAGATGCTGATGCTGAGACAGAAGCACAAACACCTCCTTCTAATAGGTACTTGTGACTTTTTGGTGTACTTGAGTAGTATGTTTTTTTCCTAACTATGGTTTTAAGTTGTTGTTAGTGACATGATCAACACCCTAGCAATCAACCACATCACACTAGCATTATGGCAAGCACCCCTTACAAAATTATTACAGTATGTTTTGTTTAAAAATCAATTAATTACTTGTGAAAGTAATTTAATATTTTTTATCATTGAATGTATTTACATATTTGTTTAATTACAATGAATTATAATTAATTAAAGTGTATTTATTCTAATTTATTAATGTATTTAATTTTAATTAATTTATTTTTATATTTTTATTTCCATCAATTAATTAATTCAATTTTAAACATATATTTCGAAAATTAAATTTGTTTTTATTTATTCCTGTTTTTTTTTTTTTTTTTTTTACTTTTAAGTAATGTATTTACTTTTTTTATTTTTAAACATGTATTTCCAATATTTATTTTAATTTATTACATTTATTTTTTTTTATTCCTATTTTTCAATTAATTTAATTAGTAGCAATATTTTATATTTTTGTTTAGTTATTTAAATTAATTAAAGTGAGTTTATTTTTGATTTCCATTTTATTATGTTCATTACTGCATTTATTAAAATAACAAATAATTATTTATTTACAATGTTGAATAAATAATAACTATTTATTTATTTATTTTAATTACATTTACTTATTTTCATTTATGTAAATATATTTTTTATTTTATTTATTTCATTTATAAGTTTTTACTTATTTTTTATTGATTTTCATGATTAATTTTCATTATAGAATTTATTTCCATGTATTTATTTTTGGAAAATTATCAAATTTGAATTAATTAAATAATTCATATTTCTTTCTTTCATTGATTTAATTAATATTTTTACTTTTTACTTTTATTTATTTTCATTCATTTATTTATTTATTTAAATTTATTTCAATGTATTTATTTATTTTTTTCCCCTATTTTTCCTATTCATTCATTTTTTAATTAATTTATTCATTTATTCATCCATAAATGTTTATATTTTATTTATTTTTTTACTTGTTCTATTTATTTTCATTCATTTATTTATTTTAATTTATTTCCATGTTTTTACAATTTTTTTTTTTTTTTTTTAACATTTCATTAATACTTTTTTTTACTTGTTTTTTATTTATTTTCATTTGCTTCCATGTACTTATTTTGTTTTTATAGTTTGACAATAAATTAAATAAGTCTATTTGTTCATTCATTCATTCATTTGTGTTTATTATGTTTATATTTTATTTAATTATTTTTTTTTAAATAATTTTATTTATTTTAATTCATTTATTTTAATTTATTTCCTTTTTTTTTGCAACAAATTAAATTTTTAGATATTTCATTAATACTTTTTTACTTGTTTTTATTTATTTTCTTTGATTTATTTTAATTTACTTCCGTGTATTTATTTTGTTTATATATTTTTACAATAAATTAAATAAGTCTATTCATTCATTCATTTATTTGTTTATTTATTGTAACAAATGTGAGAAAGCACTTTCTGTCTGGCCTCATGTCTCTTGCGTTTTTCAGATTGGTGGTCATTTGGCGTGAGGTGTACAAAAAGGCTTTGCGGTACCGTGAGGAGTTACGTCACTGCAGGGGCGTAAAAAACGAGCTGGAGAAGATATCACTTATTATACCTCAAATCCAGCAAGCTTTACAGTCAGCTGGAGAACGTCTTGAGGAGAGTCACAAGCTGCGTAGTTTTAGCGGTGAGCATGAGCTACCATAACAGAAGCATCTTATATTACCATGACGTTATATTAATATGTTGCTGTTGTTCATTCGCAGGTGAACAGCACTTTATTTTAGGAGAATATATGGATTGTGTTCAGGTTTGGAGGGCTGAACTGAGGGCAGAGAGACAGAGAGGTCAGTTGCTGTTTTTAATCAAACTCTCATGTTAAATGTCATGCGTCACTCACTTTATCCGTCCTGCATCTCGCAGCAGGTCCAATGACGTGTTACCTGGAGACACGCTGCTGTTTGGCTCTTCTCTACGCGCTGCTCTTCCAGTATCGACTGCGAGAGGCTCAAGGTCTGTGTGACCGTCTGGCCCGTCAGTTACAGACGCATACAGGACGACAGGAAGAGGAACCAGCAGGTAGGGTTATTATTACTTTAGGGTTATTACCAAGTGGACACAATTTCAAAATAGACAAATATTAGACAGATTAACTATATAAAACTAATGCTGTGTCCAAATACGCCTACTTCTAAACTATATAGTAGACAAAAAAACATGAAGAGAGTAGTATGTCAAAATTCATGTTATACATACAAGTGTGTGTGTATATATATATATATATATATATATATATATATATATATATATATATATATACACATGTATATGCTTTTGTTAAAGGAGAAGTCCACTTTCAAAACAAAGATTCACATATAATATACTCACCCCCTTGTCATCCAAGATGTTCATGTCTTTCTTTCTTCAGTCGTAAAGAAATTATTTTTTGAGGAAAACATTTTAGCATTTTTCTCCATACAATGGACTGATATGGTCCCCTGAGTTTGAACTTCCAAAATGCAGTTTAAATGCGGCTTCAAACGATCCCAAATGTGGTTGTAAACGATCCCAGCCGAGGAAGAAGGGTCTTATTTAGCAAAATGATTGGTTATTTTCATAAAAATAATACAATTTAAATACTTTTTAATCTCAAATGCTCGTCTTGTCTTGCTCTCCCTGAACTCTGTGTATTCTGCCTCAAGACAGTTAGGGTATGTCAAAAAACTCGTATTTTCTCCCTCAACTTCAAAAATCATTTTAAAATCATCCGACATCACTGCAGAAGTTCCGGCCCAGTCTTTGCAAAGTGAACATGCAAAGAAGATCAAACACCCTCAACAAAAAAGATAAAACAGCAATATAGGACGATTTTGAAGTTGAGGGAGAACATGAGATGGGAGTTTTTCGACATACCCTAACTGTCATGAACAGGAACAAAACAGTCCAGGCAGAGTGAGACAAGATGAGCGTTTGACATTAAAAAGTATATAAACTGTATTATTTTTATTAAAATAACTGATCGTTTCGCTAGATAAGACCCTTCTTCCTCGGCTGAGATCATTTACAATCGCGCATTTTGGAAGTTCAAAATCAGGGCACCATATCTGTCCATTAAATGGAGAAAAATCCTGAAATGTTTTCCTGAAAAAACATAATTTCTTTACAACTGAATAAAGAAAGACATGAACATCTTGGACAAGGGGGTGAGTACATTATATGTGAATCTTTGTTTCGGAAGTGGACTTCTCCTTTAACGGATTTTCAAACCAAATGTGGTAGTTAATTTTTCAAGTTTTTCGTTAATTAGTTTTTCCTAAATAAAAACCAGCAGTGTTTCCACTAGGTTTCCGGTTTGGGTACCCAGTACCCAACGGTACTTTAACCCTTTAATTTGTTGCCAAACAAACAGAGGTTTACTGTTAAAATTAAAACATGGAAGAAAAATTGTGTGTGAATATTCAGTTTAACAAGTTTTAATAATAATTGTAGTGTATATATATATTTTTTTTCTACAATTAGGTGGTTAATCTTGTTGTAATATTTATTTTTAGCATTCAGTTGTTTTATTTAAATTTGCCAGAAATAGGAAAATATAAACACCTACATTACACTGTACAAAAGTACAAGACTAATACATTTCTGTTACATGTTAAACCGTACTTTTATTTTGACAGGTTGCCGGGAAGTTTTTGTATGTATACACTATGATATGATGCTAGTTTTGTCAAGTGAAACATTCACAGTGAATCTTACAGCAGCTCTGTAGATTAATTTCATGCGTTTATGTCGTCGTATAGTGAGACGCAGAGGCCGAAAATCACTGCGAGTGTCATGTGTGATTCAGTATTTGTGTAGTAAACAAAAACGCGTCTCCGCCATTCATTCATACAGAGGCAAGTGGAACATGCAGGATTCATATTTAAACCGCCTTTTTGCATTTTAATATTCACAGACACTAGTCCATATCGCGATTTGAATTAAATGAGAGACCTACATTTGATTTATTCATCCAAAAATTGACAAATTTCATGGCGCTATAGAGTAAATCCGTTTTTATGAATGGACTCCGCGATCCTGTCCGTGTTTTCACAGAGGAGAAATTGTAGATGCGCGACCATGTAACGTTAGAGACAGAAATGACATGCCGTTGTGTAAATCACATAAGACTATTTAGCTTGTTTAATAAAAGAACAAGGTATAGACCTATTCTATAGGAAAGGTAACCTTAAATGACTTCTGTTGTGATCTGGCGCTATATAGAAAATAAAGCTAAATAAAATTAACTTGAAAAATTAACTAAAATATTATAACTTACATATACACTACCTTTCGGTAGTTTTGGGGTGGTCAGATTTTTTAACGTTCACCAAGGCTGCATTTATTTGATTAAAAATATAGTAAATATAGTAAAAATTGTGAGATATTTTTATATATATTTTTATATGATTATCTGTTAAAATGTAATTTATTCCTGTGATCAAAGCTGAATTTTCAGCATCATTACTCCAGTCTTCAGTGTCACATGACATTTTAATATGCCGATTTGCTCTTCAAAAACGTCTCAGGTTACGTATGTAACCTTGGTTCCCTGAGAAGGGAACGAGACACTGCGTCCTCTAGGGGGCGCTAGGGGGAACGCCGTCAGCGTGACCCGTGTCTGAAGTATATATACAAAACAACAACAAAGTTGGCCGGCGACAGCCTATGACGTCACTGCCGGCGCGACTCGTCGCTGCCGGCGCGTCACTACCGGTGCGACCACAGTATAAAAGGACACCGGTAGAGCAGGACGGCCGCTTCTTCGTCTGAAGCTCACATCCTGAAGCATGGCCCCGAGCCTAGAGGACGCAGTGTCTCGTTCCCTTCTCAGGGAACCAAGGTTACATACGTAACCTGAGACGTTCCCTTTCGAGGAACTCGAACTGCGTCCTCTAGGGGGCGCTAGGGGGAACGGTTATACCCACGCTGCCATGCTGAGGGGAGTGCCTGACTTCCGGAGAGACAGGCACTAAGTACCAACTCCCTAGGCCTTAAGGGAGTCGCCCCTAGGATAAAGTGATGGCTGTCAGTGACATATCCCCTACGGCCAGAGCTTAGGCTGCATACCCAACTTACCTGTAGGGCAGATATCGGCCCGGGGTAGAGCCCAAGCTTGGAAACAAAGTATTCCTTTAAGGGGATACGGCCAGAAGCCTAGGATACCCAGGTTGGCCTGTCACACAGGGGCTACTGCAGCCCTGCACGACTCCCTCAGAAGTCGTACACAGAACGCAAGTGGTAACTCCCTGCTCAACCCGGTTGAGCGAGCATAAAATGCGCACCGGAACTAGGGCGCGTAAAAACCGTTCTTTTAGCCTGGCAGAAGCTCTGGAGATGGACCCGAGACGACCGGGTTTTAGACCACCTCGAGAAAGGGTACGGGCAATAGCGCGTGAATCCCTACCATAAAGGATTTTAGAATGGACGCAGAACACCGGTGCCTTCCATACCACAGCGTGGATTTTAGAAAAGTGCCCAAAGGTTAACGTGTGCACTTACCATATACATGGATTTGAGAAAGTGCCCACAAACGTGTGGGCCTATTTTTAGACGTACCGTTGAGAAACGGTGGAATAAGAAGACCCTCAGGGTGAGGGGAGCACTGCCGGCTTAACAAGGCTCTAAGGGGAAGGCAGTAGGGGCGCATCTAGCCGCCCAATTAGGCAAAGCTCAAAGCAAAACCCTCAAGGAGAGGGGAGCACAAAGATGCCAAGCAGATAGAGGCCGCGGCTATCTATCCACTAAAACTGCCAAGAGCCGATACACTTAGCCACACAGGATAAGGCAGTGTATCGCGACAGGCTTCTACTCCCATGGACAGGAGGAGCCACTGATCCCCCCAGGGGGACGAGCTCAGAGACCCTTTCCGTAGAAAGGGGAGCATCACCGTGCCCTGTACAGAAGCCTTGGATGAGATCTGACCCGCGAAAGTTCCCTTTGGCCTGGGGAAGGCAGTAAGGGCGAACCTCAGTTGCCCAATGGGGCAGTGCTCAGGTAAACCCTCGATGGGAGGGGAGCACCCTATGCAGTAGCCGCAGCTAACTGTCTAATAATACTGCCCTGAAGCTGATATACGTACCAAGGAAAGGTAGTGTATCGAGACCGGGTTCCACTCCCGAGACACGGGAGGGACACCTGATCTCTCCAAGGAAGACGAACTCTAGCAAAAACCCTTTCCGCAGAAAGGGGAGCATCGTCGCCACACTCCCAGGAAGAGATACGGGGATCAGAAATGACGGGGAGCCACCTCTACAAGACTGCACAGAAAGCAGTCACATCCCCAGCCCTCAGGCTGTTCTGTGGGTAACCTCTCAAGGGGCATAAGCCCTTCTCACCCCACACAGACCTATGCTTACCTCCTCGATGGAAAGCACGGGCCCTGCTCTACCAAGACCCGCAGAGCCTTGGGACCAAGGGCCAAGAATGCTTAGCTGAAGGCTCCTCGGAGCACTCAGAGGGTTTCCACAGAAACAGCTCTGACTTGAGAAACAGTGAAATAGCGTGACCAAGCCCACTCCTCGGAGGGGCGACCGCTAGATCACCAGATGGCATAGGTAGGAGGTCTGTGTGAAGGGCGGAAACCCCGCAACCGAAGCCCCTCAGGGCAGGATGAAGACAGAGGGTCTCAACCCGGTGGTCAATGTGTCTATCCAAAATGTCCAGGAGCTCCCTGTGAAAAGAGATTCTGAAGAGCTTACCCAGACGTAGGACCGAAGTCCTAGTTTTTCTCAGTGCTGTAAAGGGAACCTGAAAGCTTCCTATTCGAAAACGGGAGGCAGACCCAGGCAAGCAGCCCATAACCATGATTGAAGATCAGAGGGGGGTGCTCGAAGAGGACCTACCAAGGAAGGCACAAAAACAGGACCCAATTGTATACAGCATGGTAGACACATTAAACATGAGTCGTACTCACCCCACCATGGTTCCTGCGCATAACTCCAGAAGACTCAGAAAATCCTTCTGAGAAACCATCTAGACCATTACTATGACCTGTCGGGGGAGATTAAGAAGAGACCAGGTTATAGGGGAGTACAGCAAATCATAAAAAATGGGCTGTCTACCCTGCTTTCATTTTTCGTAGGGGAAGACAGCACTCACCTGATTACCTCAAAGAGATCGCTTATTAGAAACCCTAAAAAGGGGAGCGACCACTGAGCTAGAAATATGATTCATAGTTAGACATGAAAAATGGATCGAACTCACCCATCCATGGTTCCCGTTTCGATCAAACTGTGAGAGGAGGCCGAAAGGCCGAGCCAGACCATCAGTAAAGGTTGCTTTTTAACAAAAAAGCCAACCTAAAACATCATAGGTCCGGCAGGGGTGCGCAGGAAAAGTACCACCAAACCTCAGTCAGGTGGAGAGACTAATATGAAGGGGGAATTAAGAGGAGGGAGACAGGAGCCCCCAAAGGAAGATAAGCAGAAGCTATCTTCTACTCTGACCCCGGCGAGCACGCTGTCTCGTCTGGATCACTTCCCTCAGGTCCTGTCTACCTCCTCTAGACCCACGCTTCCTCCCGGAACCACCCGCAGGTGGGGGAGGGGCGCGAGTGGCCACACTAGTCTTCTGGGCCTGTCTTCGTCCCTCAGAACGAGACGGGCCAGGACCCCCATACTGTTCGGGCTCAGATCTGGACCTTCGTGGAATGAAGGTTTTGAAGGCCGCTGAGCGCGCCCTCGCCTCCCTGAACTTCTCAACCACCGTCTCAACGGAGGTACCAAAAAGTTCGGAAGGCGAGACTGGTGCGTCGAGAAGAAAGCCCCTCTCTTTCTTCCCGAGGTCAGCCAAGTTCACCCACAGATGTCTCTCCGTAACCACCATGGCCCCCATAGACCTGCCCATGGCAGTGGCGGCCTGCTTGGTGGCACGGAGAGCGAGATCCGTGGTGCGGCGCAGCTCAGCAACTTCGTCCGGGGAAAGACCCTGACCCTTATCCAGATCTTTCAGCAAGTCAGCCTGGTAGGCTTGAAGCACCGCCATAGTGTGCAACGCACCCACAGCCTGACCTGCTGCTGCATACGCCCTGCCATTCAAACGAGATGTTACTTGAAGGGGAATGGATGGCAGGGAGGGAGTCTTCAGGGAAGATGCCTTACCTACAGAGAGATAGCTGGCCAGCGTCTCTTCTACAGGTGGCATCCTCTGATAGCCGTGCTCACGCATCCCCTCAATATTCGCATAATTAGAGTGCGGAAAATTATGGATGCGTGAGGAAAACGGCCTCTTCCATACCTTCTCGATCTCCGTATGCAGATCGGGAAGGAATGGAAGACTCACCTGGGCCGGGAGGTTATGATCAGAAAGATAGCGCTCATCGAGACGACCCCGAGGCGCCACCTCTCTGGCTCGCTTCCACGGCAAGTCAAGCCTTACCGTGGCGCGATCCATAACCTCCAACAGCTCCTCGTATGCAGGGCAGGAGATTAGAAAGGGTTCAGCCTCAGCTTCCTCATCTTCCAACATCTCCTGCTCTTCTTGGGAAGGACCCAACAGAGCACTAGCTGCTGGATCGGATGATGTAAGAGAAACAACATCATCGTCAGCCAGCAGCTCGTCCTCGCCCGCGACTGACGCGCGTGAAAGGGAAAGTCCCTTTTTTAGCTCGTCAGCGAGGTCCACCTGGGATCCCCACGAGCTCATTTTTCTCCGTGCCTCAGCAGCGGAGGGTCCTGAGCCACGGGGAACAGGTGGCTGTCCCTCTTCCCTCGAGAAGAGAGACAGACGAGAACGGAGCTTTCTCATGGGAAAAAGCTCACAGTGCACGCAGACTGCCCCCTCGAGGACGTCGCGTGCATGCTCCTCGCCCAAACAAAAGACGCAAAGATCGTGCGTGTCATCGGGTGTCAAATAACGAGGACACGGATCCACGCACTTTCTAAACGCCTTACTAGTGCTAGCCATATTTTTCCAAAGAAAAGGGGTCTCTTACCGTTTTGCTACACACTCCAGACAAAGAGTCAATGAAGACGAAGAAGAGGCCGTCCTGCTCTACCGGTGTCCTTTTATACTGTGGTCGCACCGGTAGTGACGCGCCGGCAGCGACGAGTCGCGCCGGCAGTGACGTCATAGGCTGTCGCCGGCCAACTTTGTTGTTGTTTTGTATATATACTTCAGACACGGGTCACGCTGACGGCGTTCCCCCTAGCGCCCCCTAGAGGACGCAGTTCGAGTTCCTCGAAAGGGAACTGATTTTTATCAATGTTGAAAACAGTTGTTCTGCCCAATATTTTTGTGGTCATACATTTGACCTTTTTAGGATTCACAGATGTTATAAAGTTCAATTTGACATAAAGTTCAAAATTTGAAATGTAATCTTTTGTGACATTATTAATGTCTTTATTGTCATTTTGATCAATATAATGCATCCTTCATGAATAAAAGTATTCATTTTTTTTCATTGTGATAGAATAGTGCATTTCTAGATTGCTGTTGTAAGCATCACTAACACTATAGCGTGGGGTCAGTAACAGATTTCTTCTTGTAGATGAGCTGCTGTTTGAGGGTCCGGTGGGAAGTGAAGCAGCGTGTGCTGTGGTTCAGTCTCTGGGCAGGTTTATGGCTGCATACTTCACCAACCAGCCGCTCTGCATACTTCCTCCACACAATGTGGACATGCTGCCACCTCTTCACTTACCGCATGGTGAGTTCAGGACAAACAATATATGAATGTGTACTGTTTCTGCAAGCAGCATGCAAATTTTTGGATTGCATGAAATGTGTAATATACAGTCATAGCACTCTGCATGATATGCTGTATCCCATTGGCATTGCACTTAATCTTCCACGTCAAATGTCAAAGATAAACCTGAAATGATTGTATTTATTTCTTGACTTCAAGTTCAAGTGGACAAAATTGCCATATTTGTTCATTAGATGATGACTGGATGCACCCTCTGAATTAATGCATTGCAATAATGCAATGATAAATAATATTAACTTTTAGTTAAAACTGTTATTTATTTATTTATTTTATTGTATTTTAAATAAAGCTGAAGTAAAACAAAATATGCATGTTAGATGAAAAACCTAAAAATTAGAAATGTTGCCGCAGCAACTTACTGAAATATGTTTACTAAAATCAGTAAAACAAGAACTGAAAAAAAAAGAATTAAAGATAAATATAATTACTAAAAGACCCCTAAAGAATAGTAAAAATGAAATACATAAAATTACTAAAACTTTAACTAAATTAAAGAGAAAACTGAAGATATTAAACTTAAATTAATCTTAAAAAAAGCTTTAATTTTATACAGTAGTATATAAATAATGCTTAAATAATGCTGAAATATAAATATTAGATGAAAAACTTAAACTTAAAAAACTTAGAACAACGAGAAATGTTGCCTTAATAAACAACTGAAATAAATAGAATTTTGTAAAAGCTGGTAAAATTACTAAAACTGAAATGAAAATAAAGCTTTAAAAATAATAAAAATGACAAAATTACTAAAACTGCTATTAATATTACTATTATTAATATTGCTAAATTAATATGAATACTGAAAATATAAAAATAAAATCTTTTTAAAGTTTAGGTTTATATAATAGTATATAAATAATACTAAATTAACACTGAAACATTAGATGAAAAATTTAAACTATTTTAATTAGTTGCCATGCAACATTTTTAATTGTTTAATTCATTTTGCTGTTAAGTAGTAAAATTACTAAAACTAAGACTGTAATCAATTAAAGCTAAATTAAATATAAAAAAACAAATAAAATGACAAATAAATGACAGAATTACTAAAAACTAAAATTAATATGAAAACTGAAAATTTTAAATATTAATAAATACTATAAAATATATAAATAATTCTTAAAGCTGCGGTCTGTAACTCTTTTTGTGTTCATAATGTACAGAATTTATATAAAAGTGAGTACATCATGAATTTATTTTCCTAACCGTGTTTTTGGCTTATCCTGAATAAGTTTTTATATTTGGACTGGTGCTGTCAGTTGATTAAAATTTGTAATGTAATTAATTACATTATGTTTCGATTAATTAATTAATTGCGAAATAAATGTTACTGTGAAAATAAAAAATTGTAAAAAGAAAAATTGTAGCTTTAAAAAGAAATATTTTGTTTGATTCAACATAGAAGATAATTTGAGAAACATCTCAGTATTTTTTTGTTCATACGATGAAAGTCATTGGTAACTAAAACGGCAAAAGAAAGGTTTGAAATGACATGAGGGTGAGTTAACAATGACAGAATTTAAATTCTTTTGGTGAACTATCCCTTTAATGTTTTAATTTTTATTTTAACCGCTAAAGTGACCAAAGTTACAGACCGCAGCTTTAAATTACATTATTGGCAATAATGTTAGCGTACAGGTAGTCTGTATTGTTTTGCATACTATTATTATAAAATGATGCAAACTGATATGCTAGTTTTGCTTTCTGAACATAGCTTGAGTCTCATATAGCTAATAAATCAGTGTATGATTGATTAGATCATGTAATGAACTGAACTGAATTGATTTTTGTCTCACAGATGGTGGTGGACGTGTGGTAGAGTTGTGTCAGACTCGTGTGTCGCTGTCGGTGCGCTCCGAGCAGCTCTCGGCAGTTTGGACGGTGGATTACGCTCTGGAGCTCCTCCTGCTGGGTGGCCTGATACCCGAGGCCGCGTGGATGGCACTGCGTCTTGGCGACTGGAAGATGGCGACCACCCTCGGCCTGGCCTACATCAACTACTGCAGTGCACATTTAGACATGAGCAGGTTTGTTGCCAGCATGATGGTCTGGTACACTGTCGTTTCAGATGTTTTCAGTGATGTTTTTTTATTTCTCAAGCCTGCAGTGGAGAGAGCTGCACCTTCCCACTGAGCTGAAGCCTGCAGTGATATTCCAGGATCAGCTGGAGTTGTTACTGGGCCGAATGGTTGGGTCTGAAGGAGATGCTAACACAGGTAAAAATGTGACATTTATAATTCAGGGTGAATTATATGATGATAATAGTAACTGACACTGAAAATGTAATAAAATATCAGTTTACAGCTAATTTGCTACATGTTCGTTTCTCCATTAGGCACAGTGGGTGTTGAGGACATGGATCTGGTTCAGGTCTCTGTGCAGGAGATCCTGAAGGCATCTGTCATGGCAGAGGTGGATGTCATCTCTCAGCCTCTCACGCGATTGCTGGATGCGGCCAAAGAGCGTGCGGCGTCACTTCCTGCTCTGGTTTCTGCTGTGTTCTACCTGCCTGCTCCTCCTCTGTACTGCCCACAGCCTTCACCGAACACACAGGTAGATTACACACAGACACACCTGACCGTCACGTCTATCTCTGTCACATCTGTCTCATCTTCAGCTGTGTGTCTATCTCCTCAGGACTCTGTGAGAGATGCAGCTCTGGTTCTGGAAAGGGAGTCTCGCTGTCAGGTTTCTGGGCTGGTTCAGAAGGTTCTGATGCTCTTCAGGGCAGCACATAGCTCTCGGCCCGCGGCGCAGTGGTACATCAGCAGCCTGCATCGCTGCAGACACTTACTGCAAAAGGTGTGGTACCCATGTGACCACTTTACTGAATTACCTAGCAGTTACCTATCAGTTACTTAGTAACCTTTATCTAACCAAGTTAAATATAAAGGTTACTTGGTATAACTAGCTAACTAACTAACCAACCAACAACCTAATTAGCATGTTAGTAGTTTTTGGACAAGTCTTAAAATTCTTTGTCTGTTACTAACCTTTATCTAACCAGGTTAAATATAAAGGTAACTAACTAAATAACTAACTAATATGTTAGCAGTTACTTGGACCATGTACCATTATAATGTTTTTTTTTGTGTGTTAATAAACTTTATCTAATCAGGTTAAATAGAAAGGTTACTTGCTAACGAAATAACTATTTAACCAACTAACCAGCTACCTAATTAACATGTTAGTAGTTTTTGGACAAGTACTATTGTGATGTCTTAGAGCTCTTTGGCCGTTACTAACCTTTATCTAACCAGGTTAAATATAAAGGTTACTTGCTAACTAAATAACCAACCAACTAACCAGCTAACTAATTAACATGTTAGTAGTTTTTTGGACAGGTACTATTGTAATGTCTTAGAATTCTTTGGCTGTTACTAACCTTTATCAAGCCAGGTTAAATATAAAGGTAACAACTAACTAACTAACTAATATGTTAGCAGTTACTTGGACATGTACCATTATAGTATCTTAGTATTCTTTGCGTGTAAGTAAACTTTATCTAACCAGATTAAATATAAAGGTTACTTGATGACTAGCTACCTAAATAACCAACCAACTAACCATCTAACTAATTAACATGTTAGTAGTTTTTTGGACAGGTACCATTGTAATGTCTTAGAATTATTTGGCTGTTACTAACCTTTATCTAATCAGCTTAAATATAAAGGTAACTAACTAACTAACATGCACCATTATAATGTCTTACTATTATTTGTGTGTGAGTAGCCTTTATCTAACCAGGTGAAATATAAAGGTTACTTGCTAACTAACTAAACAACGAACTAACCAGCCAACTAACTAATTAACATATAAGTAGTTTTTTGACAAGTACCATTGTAATGTATTAGTTGTTTGGACATTACTAACCTTCATCTAACCAGGTTAAATATGAAGGTAACTAAGTAACTGACTGACTGATGGACTAACATGTTAGCAGTTACATGGACATGTACCATTATAATGTCTTACTATTCTTTGTGTGTTAGTACCTTTTATATAACCAAGCTTAAACTTAAAGGTTACTTGCTAGCTAAACAAACAACACAAATATGCTACTATAATATCTTGTTTGGGAGCTAGTAATCTTTATCTAGCCAGGTTAAATGTAAAGGTTACTAACTAATGGACTAACAAGTAGCATTAAAATTTATTAGAATTATTTGAGAGTTGGTTAGTGCTCTCTGGATTTAGTACTAGTTTGGATGTTGTTTTAAGAATCTTACTGATGCTTTCTGTTGATAGATCCAGAAGAAAGTGTCCAAACCCTTTTGGAGTTAGTAAGCTTTATTTAATTAGGTTAAAGTAATGGTAGCTAACTAACTAACTAACCAACTAACTATGCCAGCAGTTGCTTCATACATTTACTATTTTGGGAGCTACTAAACGTTATCCAACTAGTTTAATTATAAAACAAATTAATTATAAAGGTAACTAACTAACTAACCAAGAAGTAGTAGTTTTTGTGTTTTTAAAGTACCATTGTTATGTCTCCGAATTCTTTGCCTACTAGTTAGTACTAGTTTGGAGGTCGTTTTAAAAATCTTGATGTTTTCTGTTGGTAGATCCAGAAGAAAGCATCTGAACCCAAAGGAGAATTTATTCCTGATGGACTGAAGAAATTCTCCACGCATCGCGGGTTCTTCCAATCAGGGCCCAACAAAGACATGGATAGCGTCACTACGCAAATCATAAGTATGTTTAATTTAATTAGCTGTCTGAACTTTTAGTTTGGTGTTTTTGTGAAGCTTTGTGTGATTTTTCTGCCTTCGTTCAGTATGTTTTCGTGAGTTGTGTGCTCTTTGCTGGATGCTCCATGTGAGGGACCAGCTCAGCATTTCCTGTAGAAGGTACCAGGCTGCAAGGCAATGGGAGAAAGACACCCAGGTGTGTTTAAAGAATTAATGTATAAGTGTTTCAGAGATCCTAGGTGTGTCAATTAATATTTTGTCTTTCAGGTCAGTGACACAAGTGTGTCAGGTCTGTGCGTTGAGGCTCTGTGTTGGGCGTGCCGTCTCCTGCCGTTCAGCCATTTCCTGAACGCAGAGGAAGCTTTGCAGGACTTAGTGCTCAGCCTGGTGTCTGAACTGCCGCCCAGTCGTGTGGTAATGTACATCATTAATCTAAACTTAAACTCGTTTAGGATCACTTATGGCTTGTGCTGTAAAATTATCATTTTCTTTTTGTATTTTAAAAAGTAAAGGTTACTAACTAACTAACATACCATTGTAATGTTTTAGTATTATTTGGGGGTTAGTTAAAATCTGTATTTCACCTGGTTAAATAAAGGTTACTAACTAACTAAACCTAACATGTTAGAAGTTTTTTTTGGACATGTAGCGTTGTCATTTTGTTTAAACAATTTAAAAATAAAGGTTACCAACTAACAAACTGACATACACGTTAGTAGTGTTATGGACAAGTGCCATTGTAACGTCTTGGATTTCTTGGTGAGTTAGTTACTTATCTTTAATTTCAACCTGGTAAATTAAGGTTACTAACTAACAAACCAACAAACTAAAAGGTTATTAATTAACTAACATGTTAGTACTTTATTTGGACATTGTAGCATCTTAGACTTCTTTTTAAGTAATCTTTATTTAACCAGGTTAAATATAAAGGTTACTAACTAACTAACTTACTGACTAACATGTTGGTAGTTTTTTTTTTTGTCAGTTACCATTGTAACATCTTAGAGTTTATTGTGAATAATGTTTTTTTTAAACCTATTAATTAAGGTTACTAATTAATTAATTAACTAATAAACATGTTAGTACTTTATAGGAAATGTACCATTGTACTGATTGAGGATTATTTGGGAGTTAGTAACCTTTATTTAACCAGGAAAAAATGAAGGTTACTCACTAACTATTACATATCATGTTACCATTATAAAGTCAATGTAACCAGATTAAAAATAAACATAATAACTAACTAAACAACATATTAGTAGTTTTTTTTTTTTTTTTTTTTTTTTGACTATTGTAATGTCTTAGTATTTTTTGGGAGTTAGCTAGTTGGTTTGTAATCTTTACAACAACTAACAAACCAGCTAACTAATAAACATGTTTGGAGTTGGACATGTACCATTGTACTGTTTTATTATTGTTAGGAAGTAAGTTGGTAATCTTTATTTAACAAGGTTAAAATAAAGGTTACTAATTTACTAACAAGTTAGTACTTTATTTGGCCAAGTACCACTGTAACATCTTAGAGTTCTTTCTGAGTAATCTTTATTTAACCAGGTTAAATATAACGGTTACTAACTTACTAGCTAACTAACTTATTTTTTTTTATTTTTTTTTTTTGCGAATTATCATTGTAACATCTTAGAATTCTTTGTGAATGATGTTTACTTTTTTAAACCTGCTAATTTAAGGTCACTAATAAACGACCTAATAATCATGTTAGTAGTGTTTTGGACGCTTACCATTGTACTGATTTAGTACTGTTTGGGAGTTAGTAACCTTTATTTAATCAGGTAAAAATTAAGGTTAACTATTTTATTAACTGTCATGTATCATGTTACCATTATAATGCCATAGTAACCAGATTAAAAATGAACATTAACCAACCAGCCAACCAATATATTAGTAGGTTTTTTTTTTGACATTTACCATTGTCAGTATTTTTTGGAAGTTAGTTAGCTAGTTAGCTGGTTAGTAATCCTTTTTTTTAAACCTAGTTAAATAAAGGTTACTAACTAACTAGCTTGCAAACAATACTAAGGCATTACAATGGTCCAAAACCAAAATAATCATATCTGATCCATCACTGTACCTTCACAATATGTTTTGTAGCACCTCACCTGTTCAGTTGTGTTAAGTTTGTGTTTCATTCCCTATCTTTAGACGGCAGAAACTCTAGCCAGAGCGTTTCCTGATGAGACCGAGTCTGTTCGCGTGCCTCTGCGGGAGAAATACCAGTCACTGGTGCAGAGACTGAGACCTGTGATAGTGCCAGATGCCTCGACACCAGGCAAGAGCTGCTTTAAGGAATTACTCACCCAAAGCCATCTTTCTTTGCTTTGTTTAGAAAGCGGAGCATCTGGTCAGTGCATCAGCACCTAACCAGATGTGCTCATGTTCACAGGTGTGCCACCAGGGAGCGAGAGGGAAGATGAGGGCAGCGATACCATGATGATTCTAATCCAGGATCAGCTGAGGCAGCGACGCCGGGAGCTTCGGCGCCTGACAAAGTACCTGGGACTACCAGAGCCGTACCTGTGGGAGAGGGAGGAGGAGGAGGACAGGGGAGGTGCTGCCTCCATACTGAAGCGCCTCTCTCTCGGGACTAGTTTGAGTGACAGCACGCTGACGGACTATGGGCGCCCCCTAGTGTACAGTGAAGGAGACACGGCTGAGACGCTGTCAGAGCCTCTTTCCCCAGAGCTGCAGACCAAATCTGCACACAGGTAACTCTGCTAGTGTACTGCATAGTGTATTCCGCTACTGTTTTATTTTTTTTTAAATAAATAGCGTGTAAAACAGTATGCATGTGTTGTATACTGCACATTGAGGCAAATGTAGTAGGTCATTCACACTGTAAAAAATGTTTTTTTGTAAATAAAACAGATTATTGGAGTATTTTTTTTTTTTTACAAGAAAATACTATTTCATTTGTACCATTTCTTTGTAATTATTTATGACAGTTTCTGAGTGAAAATAGTTTCAAAGTAAATCCACGTGAATTTAGTTTTTAGTATTTTTCAAGAGTTAGTTGGTAACCTTTATTAAACCAGGCTAAAAATAAAGTTTACTAACTAACTAACTAACTAACTAAGGTGTTAATAGTTTTTTTTGGACATGTACCGTTGTAATATTTTAATATTTTTTGGTACTTAGCAACCTTCATTTACTAGATTAAAATAAATGTTATTAACCTACTAACTAACATGTTAGTAGTGTTTTGGACACTTTCTATTGTAATGTTTTAGTGTTCTTTTTTAGTTAGTAACCTTTATTTAACTAAATAAGGGTTGCTAACTTATTAACTGATTAACATGGTAGTAACTTTTTTAGATGTGTACCTTTTGTAATATTTTAGTATTCTTTGGGATTTATCATTTATTTAACCAGGTTATAAAGGTTACTTACTAACTAACTAACTAACTAACATGTTAGTAGTTTTTTGGACACATACCATTGTAATGTTTTAGTTTTCTTTTTTTAGTAAGTAACCTTTATTTAACCTTTTTAAAATAAGGGTTGCTAACTTATTAACTGACTAAGATGTTAGTAGCTATTGTGGACATGTACCTTTGTAATATATTAGCGTTCTTTGGGAGTTAACCAGGTTCTAAAGTTTACTAACTAACTAACGAACTAACATGTAGTAGTTTTTTGTACATTGTAATGTGTAGTATTCTTTGAGAGTTAGCTAATAACCTTTATTTAACCAGGCTAAAATTAAGATTACTAACTAACTAACTGTGTTAGCAGTTTTTTGGATTTGTACCGTTATAAAATTTTAATTCTCTTGAAGAGTTAGTAATCTTTATTTACCAGGTTAAAATAAAGAACAGTAACTTACTAACATGTTAGAATGTTTTAGTGTTCTTTTTGAGTTACTCACCTTTATTCAAATTGTTTAAAAAAAAAAAAAAAAAAAAAAAAAGGATAACTTTTTGACCGACTAACATGTTAGCAAGTTTTTTGGATGTGTACCTTTGTAATATTTAGAATTCTTTGGGAGTTACTTTAATAACCTTTTATTTAACCAGATAATAAAGGTTACTAACTAACTAACTTGCTAACATTTTAGTAGGTTTTTTTGGACACATACCATTGCAGTGCTTTGTTTTCTTTTTTAAACCTTTATTTAACCTGTTTAAAATAAAGGTTGCTAACTTATTAACTAATTAACATGTTATTAACATGTCAGTAGCTTTTTTTGGACTTATATCTTTGTAATATTTTATTGTTCTTTGGGAGTTAGTTAATAACTTTTATTTAACCAGGTTATAAAGGTTACTAACTAACATGTTAGTAGTTTTTTGGAGATGTACATTGTAATGTTTAGTATTCTTTGAGAATTAGTAACATTTATTTAACTAAGGTAGTTTTTTTAAGTGCAGGTACTTCATGCAAAATATATCACATTTATGTTCTGTTCTCAATATGCATAGTGCATACTTTGAACATAGTTTGAGTAGTGGGCCATTCTGATCTGGTTGATTACTTGTTTGAAACAAACAAATGAATGTATTAATATGGTAATCATTACCTCTTCTCTTGTGTTTGTAGCTCTAAGATAGCAAAGTTTCTAGATGCCCCAGAGAAATCAACACAAGACAGAAAAGAAGATAAAAGATCCTGCTCAGTAGAACCCAAAGCACGCGAGTCGACCATACCCACAGTGGGAACTTGGGAGTTTGAGCTGGAGGATGAGGAGTACATGCTCTTCCTAGATTTATTCCTCAGCTACATGCTGGGAAAAGACAGACTGGATGCAGAGGAGTCCGAACTGCCTTTACTGAGTAGCTTCTCACAACAGCTCCATACTAGAGAGCTGCACTCAGTGACCTTTGACATGCTGACCACTCTCAAACGGCGTCAGAAGGATCGTAAACATTGCGCACAATTACCCCTCTTTTATGCCGGTCACTGCTTCCAAACTCTCCCTTTTACACCTGAACCTCCGGCGTCTGTTGATCCGGTTCTTTCCGACACGCAAGCCACCACATCCCCTCGGGCTCTTCCTGGACTCCATACTGGGAAACAACAAGGTCTTTTCAGGCTTCGTCAAAACGCTATGTTAAAGTCCAAAGATGTTAAAGTGAATTCAGTTGGCTCAGACGGCGAGTCCACATCCTTTAGGATCCTCCCGCAGGCTGAATTAGATGTTCAGATGGAGCTGGACTCCTCGCTCGAGGCCCGGTTTCCTCAGCTGGCCCGGCTGCTGGAGTGGATGATGCGCTGGGCCGACAGACGGGTTCTGGTCCCTCAGCCGATCAGAAAGACACCAGAGGGCGCCAGTGATTCAGTGGTCATCAGGGTCAGAGCCTCGACACCTGCAGTGCTGACAGCGCTGGAGCTGCTAGAGAGGCGGTACAGCACCGCCCTGCTGGGAGAAAAGTTAAATCACTCCCATATTGAGGTAAGGTTGCATTCTGAGATGTAATGCTTTAAATCAAATTGTTTTTCTATATTCTTAAAATTGGAATAAATGGGTTGTCATGTGCCTGTTTTATTTTTAATGGGTCATCATTGGCAGTGCAAAGTCATTTCAAAGACAAAATCTATTTAAAAATGTTACAAGTGTAAGACTGGTTATTCTGGTTGTAAAGTTTTTGTTAAGTGTGCAACAGGACCTGTGGTCTAATTCTGATCTAAAAGAAGCAAACAAAATTCACTAATGGATCATGATGGAATGGCATGATTCAAGCAATTTTGATAGAAATACCAATGATTGATTGATAGATAGATAGATAGATAGATAGATAGATAGATAAAAAGTATGATAATAATGGAAAAAAAAAAAATTATATCTATAATTATGTTATATAATGTTTTCAGTATTTTATATATTTAAACAATGAGATTAAATAATAAATGACAATAATAAAACAAATAATAAAAAAAATGTAATTTTATTATTTGTAATTTTAATTCATTTAAATTTTGTTTAATTTTGTTTATTGACTTTCTTTGTGGCCTCACATCACCATCAGTGTTATTTTTGTATTATTTATATATTATATATAGTGTTTATTGTTATTTTAATTAGCTTTCAATTTTAATATTTTTAGTTTTCTTTTTTACTCAGTTTGTGATTTTTTTTTTTTTTTTTTTTTTTTTTTTTTTTTTTCTTTTTTTGTACTATTTGGGTTTAATTTCTGTTTTCTTATTTATTTTAGTTTTGTTTTAGTTTTAATTCAGTTTTAGTGTTTATTTTATTTCCAATTATAGGCATTGTAATTTTTTGGGATTCTGTTATGTTTTTTTCCGTTTTAATTTTTCTACACTCTGTTTTAGTGGTTAAATGAAGGACTATTAAACAAAAGCATGTCTAATAAACTTACAGAATTTAACAGCAATTTTCTAAATTTCGCTGTAATAGTTTCATTACATATTTAATAATCAAAAGCAGTAATATTTAATAATCAAAAGCATCTTTAATTAATTGATTTAATAAAATTTTTTAATTTATTATTATTTTATTTGTTGTTACTTTTAGTTAATGATTTTATTTATTTATTTTATATTTTTCTGGTAAATAAATTCTGGTAAATATTTTCTTTTTCTTTCTTCTTCTTCTTCTTTTTTTTTTTTAATTTTAATAATCATTTTATTAGTAGTACTATAATTACATTTAGTAAAATTGAAGTTAAGTTAAACTGAATTTTTATTTTGCTGGATTGCTGTGAAGATCAGTAAGTTCTATTTGTATATGACATGATGATTTCCGCACTTTCCACATTGCGGAAGTCATAGGACTCTACAATTAGTCATTTTAATGCTTCAGCTTGTACTTATTTCAGTTAGTTGCCAAGGCAAAACTTTGTTTTTCATCTAATATTTATGTTTTAGCATTATATCAATTAAAATAGTTTTAGTTTAACAGTTGCAACCCTGATCAACATACAGTGACACACTGACATAGCAAGTGTTTAGTTATCCAGTCACACTAGTCACATGGAGTGATCACAGGAAACACTTTTATGATGGTTATTAATGTTGTGTCATTTGTGATCTCTCTCAAGTGACCACTTATGATCAAATCACCTGAGATGGATGATAATACAGGGCCTCAGAGGATACTTATAGTCAGTATTTTAGTTCATAGGGCCTCAGCTGACAAAAAAAAAACCCTGATCCAGATCACGACACCACAGGGATTTGAGCAGAAATGTGAAACAGACTCTAAACCCTCTGTTCACAGCCGCTCCATCAGAGGAAGGAGTCTGTCGCTCAGCCAATCACAGGCTGGAGGCGGGACAGAGAAAGCAGTGTGGACACGGGTTACCCGGGGTCAGCAGGGACCCCCATCACACTCCCCGAGCTGGACATCCAACACAGCCAGAGCCACGAGTGAGTCCACAGCACACATCTGCTGAAAACATGACTGACAAACACTCCTCAAATAAAAAGGCTGTAGAAGTATGTGCGTATGAAACACACATGAGCTACAAAACAGTGCGCAAAGTGTAAAGCAAAGGCATTTTTCAGTACACTGGCATTTATTCTTAATTCTCAATATTTTATTTTTCAAAGGGTAATTCTTAAATTTTTTTTTTTTTTTTTCCTCTTTAATTCTTTGTTGTCTCATATTAACATTAGTGATTTTTTTTTTTCTTTCACCAATTTTTTGAAATAGCTTTTAATTTTTATATATTTTATATATATAAAAATATATATATGTTTTCATTTCACTTTTATTTTTCTTTTTAATAATTTTGGTTTTGTGTCTATGTCATTTTTATTAGTGTTACTATAATCTGTATTATAAACTATAAATATTTTTTGTGACACAATGTGACACAAATATGTATTTATTCACCAATATTAATGTATGTTATTATTAATATGTAATATTTACTTATGTATTTATTTATAGTTAATAATAATTAATACATTTTTATATTTTCAGTTATCATTTTGCTTTTATTTTTCTTTTGAATAATTTTGTTTTTTTGCATTTGTCTTTTTTTTTTTTTTTTTTTTTTTTTTTTTTAATCAAAAGAAATACAAATAAAATAAAAATGGAATTCTGGAAATGGTGTGGTGACAAAAACATGTGACACTAACGAAAACTCTCTTATGTTTAAGCATCTTCTTTGTCT
This sequence comes from Cirrhinus mrigala, assembly GCA_036247105.1. NCBI lineage: Eukaryota > Metazoa > Chordata > Actinopteri > Cypriniformes > Cyprinidae > Cirrhinus > Cirrhinus mrigala. The sequence continues at coordinate 25,000,507 of CM070016.1, forward strand.
CGATTCAGTCAAATGTATCCAGACAATCAATTCAAAGAGTTTAAAGATGTCAAAAGTAATTACAAAAAACAAACTAGTGCATTTGACCAGAACTGAAGGCAGCTAGATAGAACTGACAAATAAAAATGCCGTTTTAATGACGTTGTGTGGTGTTTGTTCTCAGTGTGGAGGAAGCTGAGGATGTCGTGGATCAAACGGATGATCAGCTGTCTGAACATGAAGACACAATGATCTCTGATGAAGAGCAGAACATCACTGAGATCAGAGAGATCAGACAGACATCTGACACTGAAGACGGTCCGATTCCTGCACGAGCTTTACACTAAACATCATAAACATATTCATGCCTTTTTAGCTTGTAAGTTCCTGTTTTATTAAAAAATTATATTCTCCACTCTTGATGATTTGATTGTTTACAGATGAGAGCAGTGTTGCTGATAGCACAGAGGCATCATGCGCCAATCAGAGCAGAGCTTGCAGAGATCAGGTGATTGTGTGTTGCCCCATTAATCTACAGAGATCATCATTTAATGATTCCATGCATCACTGATAGCTTGTTAGTTTTGAATGTTTTGAGGTAAAATGCTGTTTAGAAAGTCATTACGCTGATCAGTCGTATCATTCATTTAGTGTAATGACACTAAACTATATAATGGAACATCGTCTCAGTCAGTCTCTCCTAATTCCTTTCTTTTCTTATCACAACATTATTTATACTCAGATCAATATTTATATATTTACTTATTTATTTATAAATTTGGTCAATGATGTTATTGATTAATCAGTAATTATTTAAAAATTTAACAACAATAATAATAATAATAATGTTCATCAGTATTATTGGTTGATTATATATTTATTGATAATAATGTTAATAAATGATTTATTGATTGATATAATTTATTTAATAATAATTATTACTATTTATTTGTTTACTTATTTATTTATTTTATCAATGATATCGATCAGTAATAATTCATCAATAATTATTTATTAATTTGTTTATCAGTATTATTTATGTATTGGTTGATTGATTATGTATTTATTGCTAATAATGTTTAATAAATTATTTATTGATATAATTAATTAATTAATAATAATTGTATTATTTATTTATTTGTTTACTTATTTATTTATACATCTGATCAATTATATTTATCAGTAATAATTTGCCAATTATTATTTATTAATCTAGCAATAATAATCTGTTTATTAGTGTTAATTTATGCATTGATTGATTGCTTATGTATTGATAATAATGTTTATTAGATTATTTATTGATTTGGTATCATTAATTTAATAATAATAATTATTATTATTATTTATTTGTTTACTTATTTATACATTTGATCAATGATTTTTATCAGTGATAATTCACCAATAATTATTAATTTAGCAATTATGATCTGTTTATCAGTATTATTCATGTATTGATTGATAATAATGTGTAATTTAGTTATTGATTTAATTTATTTAATAATAATAATAATAATAATAATAATAATAATAATAAATACTGATTTATTTATTTATGAATTAAAATAACTATATTTATTTAGATTTCTTATTTATATACCAATTACATTTTATTCATCAATCAATAATATGTAGTAAGTTATCAATAATATTTTATATTATTATATAAATATTATTTATTAATAATAATAAATTGTTATTTGTCAGTAACAATTTTGTGCTTATTATACAATAATATAATTTACTAAAAATATATATTTATCACTAATAATTAATATTATTAATAATGTGTAATATTAATCTGTATTTATTTATTTTTAATACATTTATTCATTTGTTTAAATCAGATTAATTAAATAAACAAATTAAATTAATTTATATCAATTATATTTTATTTTTTTATCGATCATATTTATCATTTATAATATTTATTTATTAGTAATAATAATAATAATAAATTATTATTTGTCAGTAATGATTATTTGTGATTATGTCAGTATTTATCGATAATACAGTTTACTAAAAATGTGTATTTATTCATCAATAATAATTGATGTTGTTATTATTAATGTATAATCTTTACATATGTATTTATTTAGAGTTAATAATAAATTATTTATTTGTTTATTTATTTATTTTTTATAATATTTATTTATTTATTTATTTAATTAATTTATTTGTTTGTTTAGCTAGTTAGTTATTTAATAGGATGGCAATATCCATATCATAATCAGTAAAATGTTGTTATCCAGTTAGTTGATTGGCTGCATCCCTGTAGTGAGTGTCAGATCCTGATGTAATCAAGCTCCCCTGATGTTTCCACAGGCATTAACACTGGCTGATCTTGAATGTCCGGACACAGACAAGCATTCATTACAATCACAGTGAGTCTGTGCATGTGAACTTTAACCCTTGAAATGCACTTGATGCTTTTCTGTTACATTTTAAAAGACTTTTCTTCAGAAAGGTTGTTGTTAACCTGTTGTTGCAGCTTTCAGAGTCACAGGTGGTTCGGTTGTCATGGAGACAGTAAACAAACCTCAGGTGCTCATGTTACGCTCATCTGTGTGTGTTTGTCTGATCTCGTTTCAGATCAGAGGGAAATCACGTCTCCTGTGCGCCGCTGGGCCGCATGCCTGTGACACGCAGGTGAGGATCATCTCACTGCTGTAAAGACTGTCTCTCAGCGTGTTTCTCTGAAGCATCTGTGCTTTCCTTTCAGACCTGGGCTCTCTGCTTCAGTCGGTGTTCAGCAGACAGACGGAGCGTCATTACCCATGAGACCCGGTGCTGTTCCGCCTCGCAGCGAACCCCAAACGCACATAGACCCCGTCAGACAGCTGCTCCAGGACGAGCTGTTCAGACTAGTGCAGGTGCATCTGAGCCTGATGACTCTCCCTTTTTAATCCTGCTCTAGGAAACCACATGCAGGCTTTTGTGAGACTGTGGGGAAAATGTTGTGCATTTTAAAGTTTAAATGCATCAATGTGGTGCACTTTAAGAGTTCAAGATTAAGAGCTCCAACCAGTTTTCAGCTTCTAATTTGAAAGTAAAAGTTGAGAGCAAAAGTCTTTGCATTGAGTTGTCGCTGGATTTTAAATAATCTCTTGATATAATGCAGAACTAATATGCGTTGTTACGGACTATGTATTTATTTAATTGAATCACAGTAAGCCATATTGCACTTCCGATTTTACTTCGTTTGACAAATGCTTTGCCAAATCATCTGTTCATCAATAATTCAAAAATAATATATGTTTATTAAATGATCAGTAATAATGATAATAATTATTATTATTAAGGAAAGGAAAGGACGTGACGTGTGGCCAAGTACGGTGACCCATACTCGGAATTTGTGCTCTGCATTTAACCCATCCAAGTGCACACACACAGTAGTAAGTGATCAAACACACACACACACACCCGGAGCAGTGGGCAGCCATATTGCTATCGCTGCGGCGCCCGGGGAGCAGTGCCTTGCTCAAGGGACTCACCTCAGAGGGTGGAGAGAGAGTGCTGGTTATTCACTCCCTCCACCTTCAATCCCTGCCGGACCTGGGACTCGAACCCGCAACCTTTCGATTACAAGCCCGACTCCCTAACCATTAGGCCACGGCTGCCCCAGGCCAAGTACGGTGACCCATACATGGAATTTGTGCTCTGCATTTAACCCATCCAAGTGCACACACACAGTAGTGAGAAGTGATCAAACACACACACACACCGTGAACACACACCCGGAGCAGTGGGCAGCCATATTGCTATCGCTGTGGCGCCCGGGGAGCAGTTGGGGTAACGGTGCCTTGCTCAAGGGACTCACCTCAGTCATGGTATTGAGGGTGGAGAGAGAGTGCTGGTTATTCACTCCCTCCACCTTCAATCCCTGCCGGACCTGGGACTCGAACCCGCAACCTTTCGATTACAAGCCCGATTCATTTTTATATTTTTTATGTTGTTTATATTTGTATTTTTGTATTCTCTTTTAACTTTTTTTTTTTTTAAATCATAATAATAATAATAATAATAATAATAATAATAATTTATCAATATTTCTTTTTCATCCAAAAAAAAAAATAATAATAATATTTGATAAATTATTTATTTAATGCTAATGTAATTAGTATTGACAATATTGGCTATTTATGTTAGCATTATTTATATACTTCTATTAGTATTTATTGATTTGTATTAATTGTTAGTATTATTTTTTATATATTTTCATTGTTTATATTTGTATTTTTATATTACAATTTTTACTATTTACTCAGAGCAGTTATCACATTTACTTATCACTTTACGCATAATCCATTTATTTATAATTTTGTATAATAATTTAATATTTTAACTTTGTTTTTATAAATAATAATAATAATAATAACAAGTGTTATTATTTTTATATTAAAAATATTTCTTTTTTCACTCTGAGCAGTAATCACATTTACTTATGACTTTAGTTATAACACATTTTTTTTAATCATAAGTATAGTTCATAATTATATTTATTTTAAATAATCGTAATAAAAATATAGTAATTCTAAATAACAATAAAATTTTTCTTTTGATGTTTACTATTTACTCTGAGCAGTAATCACACTTGCTCATCATTTTATTTATAATTAATTAATAATTAACAATCAAAAAATATATAATTATTATTATTTTCAAAGCTAATATTTGCAAATACATATGTGATCACTGATCTTTTTTATCAATAATATTTATCGTTAATAATAAATTAATTTTGGCATTATTTTTGTGATTATTTGTCAGTATTAATTTAATAATAATATAATTATATATAATTAAAATACTACTACTACTACTACTACTACTAACAATACTTTATCAATAATATTTTTTTCAGCAATTTTTTTAATAATAAGATTTGATGAATTATTTATTTAATGCTAATTTTTATCTAAATGTTTAGATATTCATCAATACTATTTCTTCATTTAATAATAATTAAAACAATAATTATAATAATTAATATTGTTTTTTTAATGGAATCAACCAACAATTCCTTTTCTTTTAATTGGTTATTAAAATGGTTAATAATAATAATACTAATAATACTAATAATTATTATTATTATTATTATTATTATTATGTATTAATTAAATAATTCATATTTTTGTTAAAAAATGATCAATAATTATTAAAAAAAGAGATGTTAAAGAGAATTGTTTGACAGATGCTTTGCCAAAGTAATTGTACAAAACAATTAGAGACCTTTTATGTTATTTATTTGTCAGTAACATTTATTAATCATAATACCATCCGTAATTAATGGCCAAAACTGATATGAATGTTTCAGTGCCCAAACATTTACATTTTCCTGATTTTCTTCTGTTTCAGCTGCAGCAAATCAACTTCATGAGTCTCATGCAGGTTGTTGGGGCGTCTTTCTCAAACCTGCCGCTGTCTCAAGCCAACATGCTTCAGTCCAATGCGGTTTTACCACAGACCACTGCCATACCTGCACAGCAGCCGTCTCAGCCCATCTCTCTTACCCAGAATGCCCAGCACACTGTATGTGACGACACCAACCTCCCAACACGAGCCACCGGACCGGAAAGGGTTGATAGCAGTCAGGATGATGACAGGCATCCTGTGAATGTGAATTTTGGATCTCATATGAATCCAAATAATGAGACAGAACAGAGAAACCCAACTCAGGTAATAATAGGAACTATATAATTAATATTGTCTATTTATGTTAGCAGTATTTATGTTACTATGATATTTATTTATTGATTTGTATTAGTTGTTAGTATTATTTTTTATACATTTTCATATTTTATTAGCTTTTTTAGCTTTTATTTTCTTAAAATAAAAAATTAAATAAAAATCTATTTATCTTTTATATTTTTTCATTTAGCTTTTTAGTGATTTTAGTACTTTGACTTAAACTTATTTTATTTCATTTAGTTGCCAAGTCAACATTTAAACATTTAAATTTCAATTAATAAAAATGATTTGTAATTGTTATGTTTGTTTTTTAACATAAGCTATAAGAATATAGACTTAAAATTCACAGAAATATTGGAAAACAAAAATGTGCATTATCCAACAAAAAGCTGCCCGTACATTTAAAACGGTGATTGATTTAAATTTTAATAAGTGTATTATTATTTTCTTGTTTTTTTTTCAATTGCCTTGACTTTTTACTTCGCTTACATTTTTCTTACTTTAATAACCAATAAAAAGAAAAGAAATTGTTGATGCCAATATATCACATTTACTCATCATTTTACTCATAATCCATTTATAATTTTGTATAATAGAAATTTTATAGTAGTAGTTTTTATAAATAATAATAATAATAATAATAATAATAATAAATGTGTTATTATTATTATTTTTTATAATAAAAATAGTATTTTTTTTCTTTACTCTGAGCAGTAATCACATTTACTTATGACTTTACTCATAATCCATTTATTTATCATTTTGTATAATAATTTAATGTTTTATAGTAGTAGTTTTATAATAATAGTAAAGTAATTTTAAATAATAAGTAGTTTTAAATAATAATAATAATAATAAATTTGTTATTATTATTTTTTTATAATATATTATTTCTTTTTTTTAACTCTGAGCATTAATCACATTTACTCATCACTTTATAATTAATTAACAATGAATAATAATGAATAATCCAAAAATATATGTATTATTATTATTATTATTATTATTATTAATAATAATAATAACAACAACATTATTATTATTATTATTATTATTATTATTATTATTTTCAAAGCTAATATTTGCAAATGCATATGTGGTCACTGATATGCAGTGCATCAGTATTTTATGTGAATCTCTCATATAAAAATTCAGCAGTTGACATTCAGTAATTATGTATTTGTCAATAATATTTATCAATATTTGTTAATATTTAAGTAAGAATAATCTATTTATCAATATTCTTATTTAATAATTGGTTATATATTTATTAATATAATTTATATTTATAATAATTTAATAATAACATTTAATAATCTTTGAAAGTATTTCTTAATAATGTTTATCTATCGTTAATAGTAAATTATTATTTGTCAATAATGTTTATTTGTGATTATTTGTCAGTATTCATTTAATTATATAATGTTTTAATATACTTTATTAATATCTAACTTTAACATACGTTTTTATTTATTAATATAGGAAGTTCATCAGTTGAGCATTCACTCAGACTGGCCGGAGGACGGTCAATCTCACAGCAGGCGTTTTATCCCAACATCACAGGGGCTTCTGACCACAGCCGATAATCGCTCGTCTCTGCCGGCGTCCTCCAGCGGCATCTCTGAAGCCCGGCCAAGAGCGGCTCCATCATCACACGGACTCAGACTCCTGCAGCTGCATCCTCCATCGCCGCTTCTGCTCAGACCTCCTCCTGCTCCTCCTCCTGCTCCTCCTCCTGCTCCTCCTCCTGCTCCTGCACCTCCTGTCCAGCTTCCTGTGAGAGAGGCCTGGGGTCCAAATCTCACTTCATCTCATGGAAACGTCCTCCCTACTCAGTCTGAACCATCATCCGTCCCGAGAGCCGAGGATGGAGGCCAAGCAGCATCAGTAGCTCCTCCGTCTCACCTTCAGATGGGCCGCTTTAATGCTCAGATGAGTCGAGGAGCTCAGGAAGCTCTCCGTTTGCCTCCTGCTCCTCACAGATCAATTTCTGCCGTCGCTCTTCCTCTGCTGCGCTTTCACCCTGAGACCCAACGGCCCGTGACACTGCCGCACATCCCACAATCCACCACGGCAAAACCGCCCAGTCTGGGCGTCACAGCCACGGGCCACTATCCCAGAATTCAGCTGCTGCACAGAGAGCCGGATCCACCCGCCGCTGTGAGTCTCCATTTACACCAACAACTGATTAGCAGTGACTGATTACTTTTGTCTAGATTGTAATGGAAGTACTTTATTATTTATTCCAAGCAGTAATCACATTTACTCATCGCTTATGATTAACTTTGGAATTTTGTGTAATAATTGAATATGTTATAATTATTTTTTAATATAGTTGAATATACTAGTAATAATTTTAAATAATAATACAAAAAACAACTATGTACTCTCAGCAGAATACAATAAATATTGTTTCTTTTTTTAGTAATTACATTTAATTATGACTTATAAATAATCTTTTAATCATAATTTTAGATAATAATATAATATTTTAAATAATTTGTAATAAAATATAGTAATTCTAAATAACAAAATGTATTTTTATTTTTATTTTTACTATTATTTTTGTATAATTGATATTTTATAGTAGTATTTTTTTATAATTAATAAAAAAATAATAATAAATGTGTTTTATAATAAAATATTTTCTTTTTTACTCTCAGTTATCACATTTACTTATGACTTATAATTAATTTCTAATCAATATTAGTTATTTTAATAACATATAGTAATTATAAATAACGATTTATTTTTTCTTTTGATTTTTGCCATTTACTCAGAGCAGTAATCACATATACTCATCATCATAATCCATTTATTTATAATTTTGAATAGTAATTTAATATTTTATAGTAGAATTTTTATTATTATTATTATTATTATTAATAATAATAATAATAATAAAATGTTATTTTTATAATAAAAATATTGTTTGTTTTTTAATCTGAGCAGTAATCACATTTACTTAAGACTTATAATGCATTTTTTAATCATAATTTTAGATAATCTAATATTTTAAATAGTTTTTTAATGCACTAATTCTAAATAACAAAATGTATTTTACTTTTTATTTTTACTATTTGCTCAGAGCAGTAATCACATTTACTAGTGACTTATTAATTTTCTAATCATAATTTTAGATAATAAGACTATTTTAAATAATTTGTATAAAAAAAAAAAATAGTAACTCTAAATAACTAAATTTATTACTATTTACTCAGAGCAGTTATCACATTTACTTATCACTTTTTTTATTTACACTATTTATAATTAATTTATTTGTAATTTCAATAATAATTACATATTTTATAATACTTATTTTATTTTAAATGTGGTAATTTTCAAAATACAAAAATACTGATCCCCCTCTCTTTATTTTTTTTTTCATGAGATTCACTCACCTGACTGTTTTATCCATTCTTTATTTATGATTAAATATATTTGTAGTAATTTCAAAAACACTTGAACACAGGATGTAGAAACAGGAATGTCAGTAATAGTGTGAAAAATGACTAAAAGCAGCTCATTATTAGTTGATTTCACAACATAACAGGCATAACTTCTCATAACACTTCACTGTAATATTCACATCTGTAAGTGTGACTTTTTCAATTGTTACATTCAGTATTGTGAGTATTTCCAGTCTTTCTACCATTTCCACACTTGGTTAGTGATTCTCAGCAGAAGAGCAGGATGTTCTGTGTCATTTTGATCAAAACAACATTCATTTTCAATGCCCATGCCTCATATGATGCTGTGTTTGTTGTGCAGGTTCAGCGTTTCAGCACAGCTCCTGTACGAACACCTCGCCTTATCCCGCTGCAGGAGCTGTTGAGATGGACCGCAGCGAGGCAGACGGGCGCTGAGACCACACTACAGCTCTTGAAGACAGAACCCGCCCCAGAGAACAAGAGCACAAGCAGCCCGTCCATCAAAAGGTGATGCATCTCCAAATCATATACCTGACATGCATGCAGTTCTTTCTTTCAGACTATTTGACATATGAGCTCTTTAAAAACGTTCTGGCTTTCTCATTTTCTCATTCAGACGGAAGAGGAGAGAGGAGAAAAACAAGGAGGACAAGACTGGAGTCACTTTCAGACCAGAGGACTCCATCATTCCTCCAGATGAGGTACAGATATCTCTAGATCCTGAAACTCTATTTATGTATTTTTAATAAGCTGTTGCTTGAAGTCATGTACATTATAATTGCAAAGTCAGTCATCCTGTCTTGTGAGTAAGTGTTTTGTTCTGTTTTGTTGTGTTCAGCCTGCAGAAGACGTGCCAGATCAGAATGATGGTTACACCTTTCCTTTAGGTGAGGCAATATGTGTCTGACAGTGGTATTTTAGTATTAGATATATTCTTTCATTTTTAAATTTTGCTTGTAATTTTACTTATTTATTTTTTATTTTTTTACATAAGCAAGTTAAATGAAAGAAATGAAGATGGTCTCTGACAGTGCTATTTTAGCATTATTTATATTCTTTTGTTGTATTTATTATTATTGTGAATCGTCTTTTCAAGTTTAATTTTACATTTAGATTTTTTTTTATTATTTTTTAATTATTTCTATTTAGTTTATTTAATATATTTAATATATTTTTCTATTTCATATATTTTTATTTCAGTTTTAGTAGCTTTAGTACTTCAAATTAAAACTTATTTTATTTCAGCAACATTTGTAATTTGTTCTGTTTAAGTTATACATTTTTTGCATGTTTTTATTTATACGAATAATTATATTAAATTTAAAAAAAAATTAAATATACAAAATACAATTTTGCTTTAGGCTAGTAGATAAACTTTCTGTAACAGTAATCTTGGTTTAATTTTATATTTATATTTAAATTTATATATAAATTCAAATGGTTTAAATTTATGTTGCATTGGATTTAAAAAAAAAAATAATTTAAAATAAAAAAATAATAGTAATTTTAGTACTTCATATTAAATTTACTTTATTTCGGCAACATTTGAAATTTGCATTCAAGTTTTTTTATTTTTTCATGTAATATTTATATATATTTTTAAGCTTTATTTCAATTACCAAAAACAATTACTCTATTATTTATTCATTCATTCATTTTCTTCTGTGAAATTACACGAAATAGTATTTTATGGCCAGTAAATATTCATGGCTAGTAAATGTTTTAGTAAGTGAATTGTTTACTCTGCATCTCCATCAAATCAAATTAAACTTATTTAATTTCCATTATTTGTCAAGGCAACATTTTGGGTTACGTATTTTTAAATGTTTATTATTATTATTATTAATTATTATTTTTAATCTAATATTTATATTTTGTTTTAAGCCGTATGTCAATTACCGAAAACAGTTTTTACTCTTTTTAGTTAACAGTCTGCCTGTCTTCCTTATTTTCCTCAGATGTACATTAGATGAAATGTAAATGTCTTTCTGCTCAGGCTCCTTTGACTCGGAGTTGTCGGGACAGCGGTTGTTGGATAAGGCTTACGTCACCTCGGCTGAGCTCCATGCATTCGCCTCCACGCAGAAGAGACCTCCTGAAATCCAGGACGCCTCTACAAACACTGAAGCTGGTATGTGGTCTGATCGTAAAATCCCAGTACCTGAAATCACACACTTTAACTTCACTAATGTGACTTCTGCATTTGTTTACTCAGAACCGTCTCGCTCCATCACAGATAAAGCTGTTTTTGTACAGCTTCCTTCATCTCCCAGCATGCCGTCTGCTCGTAAGTTCATGAGATGAATCTGGTCTTGAGCTCTTATGTAGTCTAGATTTTGTGAAAATCAGATTCCAGAATGAGAACTCGAGATGCACCAAATTAAAAGCAAATTAAATTTTGCTTTAGGCTAGTAAATAAACTTTCCATAACAGTAATTTTTTATGAATTGAAAAATTGTTTAAATGCATGTTGCATTAGATTTTATTTTTTTGCATCCATTATAATTTTACACGATTATATATCTCATTGCTCATTGTCTGTGATGCTGGCTATCTGATGTGTTTCTCCACAGCTGGAGGAGGACTGATAGATGTTGCACCTGTGGTTCCTCCAGACGTGTTCTTGAATCTTCGCTACTCTAAGGAAAACTCATCAGATCTGGAGAACAGAAGCCCTGCAGAGTCGAACGCAGATCCTGTAAGGAAACGCTGAAATAAAAGAACATAATCTAATCTAATAATGCTTTAATAATTTGTATCATCTCTCTGTGATTGTAGAATCCAGAGGGCCGGCGGTTCATCAACGTGATCGATCTGACAGACGACCTTCTGATTCAGAATCTGCCTCTGTCGCCACCCTCATCTGCTAAGCTCCACCTACTAGCAGCGTCTGTTGTAAACCCCACCCACAATCCTGATTTAAGCTCCGCCCCCGACAACACTGAGTACTTCACTGACAGTCCTGCTGGAGAGATTCCAGGTATACTGATATTTTACATGAACTAGAGAAGTGCTAATAAAAACATCTTTCAGTGATTCTCATTGTTGACTGTTCTCTGATGTGGGTTATTGGTCACATGCAGGTAAACAAATACTCTTTTAGTAATCAGTATTTCTTTTAGTAAATGTTTTATAAAAATTGTTTTGATTTTAAAAGTATTTATGTTAATTTTAAGTTTTTGTGATTTATTTAATTATTAGCTGTTTTATGTTAACGGATATGATTTTTTTTTTTTTTTTTTTTTTTTGGTTTAAATGGCATAAACAAAATAAATGGTCTCTCCTGGTCTCTAAAGAAAAAAAAAACAACAACAGACAATTAAAAAAAATGTATTTTGCATAATTTACCAGAGGAAAAATAAATAAATAAATAAATGAATTAATTAAAACTAAAACAAAAACCATAAAACAATACTACTTTTTGTTACGTGAAATAAAATAAATGTTATGCTTTAAAATGTTAAAATGAATGACTATTATTAGCAAAGATTTTGTGATTATTTAATTATTATTAGCATTAATGTTTTTTAATAAATAATTGCTTTGACTTTAAAACTATTTATAGTAATTTTATATTTTTATGTTATGTTTATATTTATAAGTTTGGTAGTTAACGGATATGATTTTTTAAAAATTATTTAAGCGGCATAAATGGAGTAAATGGTCTCTTCTGGTCTCTAAAGAAAAATCAGTGACAGACAATTAAAAAAAAAAATGTATTATTATTTTGAAAAATTATTTTGCATAAAAAATGTATTTTGTATAATTTCCCAAAGGAAAAAAAAAGAATAAATAAATAGAACTAAAATTAAAACATATATATATATATATATATATATATATATATATATATATATATATATATATATTCAATACAACAATCAAAAATCAGCGAAGATTTTATAATTATTTAATTACTGTATTATTAATGTATAATGCTTTTTAATAAATAATGGCTGATATCTAAAGGGTTGATATAATCGATATATTATATGACACAGTTTTGTTGTAGCAAATGAGACATGCACAGACTTTCTTAAAAAAAAAAAAAAAAGAACAATAACTACATGATATGAACTACAATAATAAACTATAAAATGAATAATAACAATAAAATGTAAAAAAAAAGTTATCTATTGACAAATTGCTTAAATAGACACAAAAGAAAGAAATATTATAAATGTTTTGCATGCACAAAATTGCTTAAAATTAAATTAGCAATAACTAAGCAATATAAACTATTGTGAAATGCTATAAAATATTTGAAAACGAAAATCAGTTGACAAAAGTAACATTATACATCTGTTTACACAAAATTTCGTAAAATTAAATTAGCAATAACTATGTAATATATACTATAATAATGATGTAATAGTAACTATAAAATATTTGAAAACAAAAAATATATTACTCTAAATACTACTGTATTTAAAACAACCTGCCAGTCAGACCATCCTAAATCTAGTTCCTTATCTCAACGCATTGATCTTGTCTTCCTGCAGGTCCCTCAGTAGTGTGCATGTCTCCTGAACCCGTTCTCGGTGGAGATCCCGTGACTCTGAGCGTACTGACGGGCATTAGGACGTCTCCTCCCCGCAGTCTGGAGCGGATGTTGATGTCCAGGAGTCAGATCTCAGCACGGCTGTCGGAGATGGACGCTCAGCTGCTCAGACTGCAGAGCATCGCCGATCACATGGACCGAGAGTTCGCCAACACCAGACTGGTAAGACATGAAGCCGCTGATGAACTGCATGATGGGAAACTCTCTGACTGTGCTTTTTTTTTTTCAGCTGGTGAACACTATTGAGACGCTGAGTCCCTCAAAGACGGCTGGCGCAGAGAAGAAACCTCAGTCCAGCTCTCTGAGAGTCATACAAGAAGGTGAGACGACTCCAGCAGCTTTATATAGAGAATTAAAGTAGAATGAACAAGGTTGTTGAACGGTTCTGCTGGATGTGTGAACAGTGAGGAGTTACTGTCCCTCACCGCATCGGATTGGAACGACGGCTGAACCAGAGAGAGAAGATGAGGAAGTTTTGTCGTCTTCTCTATTGACACGAAGTTCAGTCCATCATGAACGCTTTCCTCTGACAGGTACATTATCATCTGTCCTCACATTGATAATAGTCAGAAATGTTTCTTGAGCAGCAAATCTGCATGTTAGAATTATTTCTGAAGGATCATGTGACACTGAAGACTGGAGTAATGATGCTGAAAATTCAACTTTGATCACAGGAATAAATGACATTTTATTGTAAATTAAAATAGAGAATCGTGATTTTAAATTGCAATAAAATTTCACAATTTTGCTGTTTTTTTTCTGTATTTTTGATTAAATAAATGCAGGATTAATAAGCATTTGAAAAAATATTTTAAAAAATATTAAAAATCTTACAGAACTCAAACTTTTGAATGGCAGTGAATATCATCAGGCCACTGAAAAACATTAAAAGTCATTAAATGGATTTTGCGAAAAATAAGGCCTTAAATGGCAAAAAAAGCCATTAAATTTTGTTCTAAAATTGCACTAAAATTTGCGTTTATTTAGGTAAATTAAATTAAAAATTAAAAGTTTATTTTTAATATTGTGACAACGTTTTAGTGCCATGTTATAAAAATAAATCTAAGATTGTGAAATTAAAGTTTTAATATTTTGAGAATAAAGTAGAAATATTACAAGAATAAATTCGAAATACTGCGAGAATAAAGTCAAAATGATCCGAGAATGAAGTCGAAATACTGCGAGAGTGAAGTCGAAATATTTCGAGAATAAAGTCAAAATATTTCAACTTTATTCTTATAGTATTTTGACTATATTCTCATAATTTCTTTATTAACTTTATTCTCATAATTTTTATTCTTCTTCTTTCACAGTTTGAGTGAAACATGTTCATATAAAAAAATCTTTTTGTGCATTTTTCATAATTATAATCTTCTATAACCTTTTATTCAGCTTCACTTTATAAACTTTTTCACTTTTAAAAAAAAAAGAGCAATACCTATATAATATAAACTGTAATAATAAACTATAAAATCAATAATAACTATAATAAAAAAAATTGATTGACAAATTGTTTAAATAGACACAAAAGAAAGGAATATTATAAATGTTTTATATGCACAAAAATGCTTAAAATTAAATTAGCAGTAACTAAGCAATATAAACTATTGCAAAATACTATAAAATATTTGAAAACAAAAACACTAACATTTATACTAACATTTACAGCAAAAACAGTACAATTTAGAAATATTTTTATTTTTCTAAATTGTATTATTTAAAATAGTGTTTTCTATTTCTAATTTATTCCTGTGATCAAACCTGAATTTTCAGTATCATTACTCCAGTCTTCGGTGTCACATGATCCTTCAGAAATCATTCTAATATGCTGATTTGCTGTTTGAGAAACATTATTATTATTATCAATATTTTAAAAAGTTAAGTAGAAATGAATACTTTGATTTAGCAAGGATGCTTTAAATTGATCAAAAGTGATGATGAAGACATTTATAATGTTACAAAAGATTTCTATTTCATATAAACGTTGTTCTTCTGAACTTTCTAGTCAACAAAGAAACCTGAAAAAATTCTACTCAGCTGTTTTCAGCAATAATAATAAATGTTTTTGAGTAGCAAATCAGAGTATAAGAATGATTTCTGAATAATCATGTGACTGGAGTAATGATACTAAAAATTCAGCTTTGAAATCACAGGAATAAATTACATTTTAAAATATATTCAAACAGAAAACAGTTATTTCAAACAGTAAAAATATTTCAACATCTCACTGTTTTGCTGTACTTTGGATCAAATAAATACAGCCTTGGTAAGCAGAATAATCATAATAGAGTCTCTCAAATATTACAGACGTGTTGTAGGTTCCTCAGGTCCTCACTTTAACATGATCTGCTTGTTTTCAGTGAAACCGAAGCAGTGTGAGCGAGATACCGATCCTGGTGAGTGACCTGCATCTCTTTCACACACACACACACACACACACACACACACACACACACACACACACACACACACACACACACACGCACGCACACGTAACACACACCTACAGCTGAAGTCATGGACGTTTGTGTCTCTGGTTCTTCTCTTGCAGATTTGACAGAGTCTTTGCTTGAGAATCCTGAGAAGTGAGTCTAAAGTCTTTGACTCTTTGCCGGCGATTTCTCTGTATTTGTGTTTCTGACTTTATCCTGTTTCTCTCTCGTCAGGCCGGCGGAGGAGACGCTCGGTGTGAGCGGCCTCAGTGACGTGAAGGACATTTTGTGCGAGTTAATCAGGGACGGCGCTTTGTCCCGATCAGCGCTGGATTTGTCCCGATCAGGAACGCTTCATCTGAGCAGGTGAACTTCACAGTAATGAGCTCACTACAGTGTTTACAGTGACCAGTGTTAATTTCGTCAACGAGGACGATGACAAAAAATATTCGTTAACGAACAATTTTTTCTGTGACGAAGACGAGACGTTGATGAGCTAAAACTATTATCCAATGATAAAAAGTATGATGAAATTTATGCCGCGTCTTCGTTAACAAGACGAGACGGAACAAAAATGTTATTTGATGAGCTACCGAACATTCAAAAACACATTCAATCAAAAACACAGTATTTATAGGATTTTTTTTTTTTTTTTTTAGGTAACCTTTTATTAATTCTTTGTTGTGTGTTTTAAATATGTCTAAATGTTTTTTTTAATACATTTTTGTTTGTGTTTTAGTTTTAGCTATGTTTGTAACAAAAATGAGAAATGCTGCCACTAAATAAAATAAAATTTACAAAATTTAAAATAATTTTATTTTAGTAGTTAGTTGTCATTTTATTATTTTGGATGAGTTTTTGTTTCCAGTTTCAATTTTCTTTTTAATTTTAATTAACGTTTATTAATTTGTTGTTGGTGTGTGTGTGTGTGTGTGTGTGTGTGTGTGTTTGTCTATACATTTTTTTTATACATTTTTGTTTCATTTTTAATTTTAGTTATTTTTGTTTAGTTAAAATACCACAATAACTTAAACTAAAAATAAAATAAAATTAATAAAAACTATATAGATGTTAAAAACAGCAAATTAATAAAACGTTAACTAAAATGAAAAAGAAAATGGACAAATAAGAACTAAGTCAAAATATTAATAATGTATATTGAAATAATTAGGATGTAATAATTCAATAATTTATTAGATTTGTTATTATTTTAAATATATCTATGTGGTTTTTATTTTTGTTTAATTTTTAGTTGTTGTTATTTTAGTAACAAAATGAGAAATGTTGCCACTGACTAAAATTAAATATACAAAAGTTGTTTTATTTTAGTTAGTTGCCATTTTATTAATATTTTAAATGAGTTTTTGTTTCCACTATCTTTTTTTTTTATTTTAGTTAGCATTTAATAATTTGTTGTGTTTCTTTTACTTTCACTTTAGTTTTTTTAGTTGAAGTACTAAAACAATGAAAAATAAAAATGAAATAAAAATTAATAACAACTATATAGACATTAGAAAAACGCAACAAATTTAATAAAATGCTAACTAAAATTAAAAAGAAAATGGAAAAATTAAAACTCAAAAATATTAATAAAATATACTGTAACAATTGTATTAATTTGTTGTGTTATTTTAGATATGTTGTCACTAATTAAAATAAAATAAAATGTAGAATTTTTTTTATTATTTTAACTTTATTTTTTTATTAATATTTTAAACAAGATTTTATGTTTCCATTTTATTTTTAATTTTAATTTAACAATTTATTATTAATTTAATCTAAAAATGAAATGGAAAAACCTGTATAGACATTCAAAAACACACAAGAAATTACTAAAATGTTAACTAGAATTAAAAAGAAAATGAAAACAAATAAAAATGAACTCAATATTAATAAAATAAGAAAGTATACATTTTTGATATTTTATTTCAGTTAATGAAAATGATTTTAATAATTTTAGTCATCTGTACCCTGTTTGGATAAAAGAGTCTGATTGATGAACAGTCTAAATGTAAATCTGTGTTATGATTGGCTAAGTAGATCATTGAGGGATGCGTAAAATATTTACTGATTGATTTGATTGGTCTGTTTATCTGTGGTGGGCGGCAGGTCGGAGGTCAAGCCGAGCGGAGCCATGATGGAGGAGGAGCGCAGGGATCTGAGGATGTGGATGAGGAGGAAACAGAGAGAACGATTGACAGAATACAGAAAACAGAGAGAAGAGAAGAGAGAGAGAGAGCGCAGACCCTTCATCTCTCCGCTTAAACACGTGAGGCGCTGCAGATCAAACCTGTTACTCATTTCAGTCAAACTGTTTGTTTTAATGATAATTATTCTCACAGTCTGTATTTCTTCTAGTTTTTCTACATGTTGAAGAAACCCTGTTTCTGTTGGGTAGTATTTAATCCAAGATTGATTGTATGAATAATTAAATTTTTATAAATATATACACTACTTTAAAAGCCTGGAGTTGGTAAGATTTTTTTTTTTTTTAATCTTTTTGAAGGAAGTCTCTTGTTGCTAACCAAGGCTGCATTTGTCTGATTAAAAATACAGTAAAAACAGTAAAACGGTGAAATATTATTACAATTTAAAATAACTGTTGTCTATGTGACTATCTGTTAAAATGTAATTGATTTCCGTGATCAAAGCTGAATTTTCAGCATCATTACTCCAGTCTTCAGTGTCACATGATCCTTCAGAAATCATTCTAATATGCTGATTTGCTCCTTTAAAAAAACATTTCTGATTATTATCAATGTTGAAAACAGTTTGTGCTGCCCTATTTGTTTGTGGAAACCGTAATACATTTTATTTTTCAGGATTCACAGATGAATAGAAAGTTCAGAAGAGCAGCATTTATTTGAAATAAAAATCTTTGTAGTATTCTAAATGTCTTTACTGTCACTTTTGATCAATTTAATGCATTTTAATGAATAAAAAGATTTTAAAAGTACTTTTTCTTATAAAAAAGACCCCAAACTTTTATATATTTTATGTATTAAAAATAATTAATACATCATTAAAATATCTAAACAAAATTTTAAATATAAGTTAATCTTGTAATATAATAAAATAAAATATAAAAATAAATAAAATATTAAAATATGTTTATATATACGTCAGTTAAAAACAAACAAACAAAAAAAAAACTTAAAAACATGAAAAATCCAACTGTATAACAGTTAGGTATAAATAATAATTTGTAATTATTAATAATACTATCTAGAGGCTGAACATTATTGATATTTTCTTGGAAAAAATAAAAGGAAAAAATGGAAATAATAAAATATGCTGTAATAATTTTTGTAAATGTATTGTTATTTTAAATATGTCTATATGTTGCCACTAAATAAAATAAAATAAAATAAAAAAATATACTAAACAAAATTATTTTACTTTTTTAAGTTTATTCATATTTTGAATACGTTTATTTTAATTAACTTTTTATTATTACTTGACTAAAACTAAAGTCTAAACTAAACTAAACTAAACTAAAACTATTAAAATTATTAAAACCTATATAGCACTTAGAAAAATATTAAAATATTTGTATATATTGCTCAGCAAGATTTTTTGTCATATAAAAACATGAAAAAAATATTTTTTTAACGATAAATTATAAAAAATAATTTGAAATTATTAATAATACTATCTAGAGGCTGAACATTACTGATATTTTCTTGGAAAATTAAAATGTAAAAAAAAACTAAAAAGAAAATGGAAATCATAAAATACATTGTAATATTTTTTGTAAATTTGTTGTTATTTTAAATGTCTATATGTTGCCACTAAATTAAACAAACAAAAAAAAATTGTAAAACTATTTTACATTTATTTTTTGTTTATTCATATTTTGAATGAGTTTTTAATTTTACTTAAAATATTTAATTAATTTAATTAAAATATTTCTATATAGAGGTCAGTAAGATTTTTTTTTTTTTTTATATATATAAAAACGTGAAAAATATATTTTTTTAACGATTAAGTATAAATAATAATTTGTCATTATTAATAATACTATCTAGAAGCTGAACATTACTGATAGATATTTTCTTGGAAAAAAAATATGTGCAGCTATAAACCTTAAATCCAACCTTAATCAGAGCTGTGAATTTCTGCACAAATATTTTACACAACTTTAATTCTGTACTAAAAGCATAATTTGTCTAGCTTTTTCCCATGTTTTTGAGTCTATAAGTGAAGCTTGAAATTAGTAACTTTATTCTTCTGAATAATTCGTTCATTCCCCCTGCAGAATCCAACATCTGTAGATCTGGCAACCAGCAAGAAAACCAAAGAAGAACGAGACAGGTGTGTCTGCGTGTTCACAGTGCGTGTGCTAAACTAACGTACACTGGATTTCCCATGTTTCATGTTATCCGTGTGTGTTCAGGCTGGCTCTTCAGGAGCATCATGAGCAGAGAGCACGTGACGCCTGCAGTCTGATCACTGACCTGCTCACCACACCGCTCAACCCGCCCACAAAACCACACCAGACCCTCAGGTCAGCTCCGTGCAGTGCATTCTGGGTTTGCCTCATCTATCTGTTTTTGATGCAGATCCAGTGTTTTGTTTGGAGGAGACACACAAATCACGCTAATTGTCCTACGCTGTGTTTCAGGAGCACCAGTCAGTCCTCTGGGACGAATAAGAGGATTCCCAGGAGTCATAGCGGACCACATGGGCGCTCGGCTGTGTCTTCTCTGGGAAAGACCGTTGTGCTCCAGAGGAAATCTGCTGCAAAAGCGCAAGGCTCATTGAGCGGCAGACTCGGCCTGCACAGACCAGGTTCATATCGGGTCGCTTCATTATTTTGTTTATAAATGTTGGTGATCATTGGAAAGCTGAGTAATGTTTCAGTCCCATGTTTATGTGTTTCAGCCAGCGCTCTTCCAGGTGATCGGTTATCCCAGGTTACCCGCCGTGGGATGCTGTCTGACCCGAAATCTAGACAAGAGACCAAGACGCCTCATCAGAGTACGGACAGTACGATTTATTTATTTTTATTTTTTTTTTTTTTAAGAAGACTCTTCTGCTCACCAAGCCTGCATTTGTTTAATCCAAAATACAGCAAAAGCATTAATATTGTGAAATATTTTTACTATTTAAAATAACTGCTTTCTATTTGAATATATTTTAAAATTTGATTTATTCCTGTGATTTCAAAGCTGAATTTTTAGCATCCTTACTCCAGTCTTCAGTGTCACATGATCATTCACATGATCATTCAGGGTCACAAATCATTCTAATATCATTCTAAGAAACATTTATTAAATTATTATTATTATTATTATCAATATTTGAAACAGTGGAGTTCATTTTTCAGGATTCTTTGATGAATAGAAAGATCCAAAAATCAGCATTTATCGTTCAAAAGCTTGGAGTCAGTATAATGCTACTTGACTTCTTTGAACGTAATAATAATAATTAATAATAATAATAATAATAATAATAATAATAATAATAATAATAATTTTTTGAGCAGCAAATCAGAATATTAGAATGGTTTCTGAAGGATCATATGACTGGAGTAATGATGCTAAATATTCAGCTTTGAAATTACAGGAATAAATTACATTTTAAAAAATATTCAAATACAAAACAGTTATTTTAAATAGTAAAAATATTTCAAAGTTTTACTGTTTTTGCTGTATTTTGGTCCAAAAAAATGCAGACTCAGTGAGCAGAAGAAACGTCTTTAAAAAACATTAAAAATCATACTGTTCAGAAACTTTTAAATGGTAGGGTGTATATATATCCCACATATATTCACATTTGTTGTTCTTTAGGGATGAAAAATGGATTCCTCTCATCAACAGCAAAACAGAGAGCAGTAAAAGAGAAAGATCAGACAAATGAGAGAGACGCAGTGAGTTTGTGGAGTCCAGATGAAGAGGATCAACACATCCGACAGGTGAGACGCTCACAGACACTGACGTGTGTGATTGAACCTACCTAACTTAACCTAGTTAGCCGCCTCAAACCCTCTGCAGTTGAGCAATGACTTAAGTGGTATGAGTTGACTGGATGCTTTCAACTGATTTCCTATTGAACTGTCAGCAACTGAACTGCAGTGCTCAAACTATTTTTAATATAGTGAATTAAACTACAGTCTCCATCATAATACACCATGTTTCCATCTAATATGTATTTTGAGCTGCAGCTTGTCATATTAATGGAGTGTTTCACTAGTTAGCAGTAAACAGGTTACCTCACCTGAATATGTTGGCGGATTTGTGTTGGATGTTATCTTTGGATTGGAAATATTCATATTTTATTTGTCAGCATTTCAGTTAATGTAATAAAACTAGCGAACTAAGCAGTTGTACTGACATTGTCATAAGTTTGATTACATTCAGGACTTCAGTGTGTGCTCGCGAATCATTTGATTCAATTCGGGACTTCGCTGCGTGTTCATGAATCATTTGATTCAATTCGGGACTTCGATGCGTGTTCGCGAATCATTTGATTCAATTTGGGACATCAGTGCGTGTTCACAAATCATTTGATTCTGATCGGGAATTGAGTGCAGGTATCGCGAATCATTGGATGCAATTCGGGACATCGGTGCGGGTATCGCGGATCATTTGATTCAGTTTGGGATTTCGCTGCGTGTTCGCGAATCCTTTGATTCAGTTCGAGACATCAGTGCGTGTTCGCTAATCATTTGATTCAATTTGGGTCTTCAGTGCGTGTTTGCGAATCATTTGATACAAATTGGGTCTTCAGTGCGTGTTTGCGAATCATTTAATTCAAGTCGGACTTCGCTGCGTGTTCGTGAATCATTTGATTCATTTCGGGACTTCGGTGCGTGTTCGCGAATCATTTGATTCAATTTGGACATCGGTGCGTGTTCGCGAATCATTTGATTCAATTCGGGACATCGGTGCGTGTTCGCGAATCATTTGATGCAATTCGGGACATCGGTGCGGGTATCGCGGATCATTTGATTCAGTTTGGGATTTCGCTGCATGTTCGCGAATCATTTGATTCAGTTCGAGACATCAGTGCGTGTTCGCGAATCATTTGATTCAGTTTGGGTCTTCAGTGCGTGTTCGCGAATCATTTGATTCAGTTCGAGACATCATTTGATTTAGTTTGGGTCTTCAGTGCGTGTTCGAGAATCATTTGATTCAGTTTGGGATTTTGCTGCGTGTTCGTGAATCATTTGATTCAATTCGGGATTTTAAATGCTATGTGCTTTGTTTCACATTTTGTTTGACTTTATTGCATGCTTTGCATGTGCTTCACTTTATTTTTGCCATTTTGTTTTATTAGTATTTTTTTTAATTTATCTGTTTATCTTTTTATCATTTGAAGGGCAAGACATTGTTTGATAAGCAAGATCTCTGATTGAAGTCCTTGAAAATCCAGAAAGTAATGCTTAAAAAGTCCTTACAAGTCCTGGAATTTCATTTTACAGTATCTATACAAATCTTGATAAATGCAAAATTTTAATGTAGTGTTTAAGTTATTTCTGTACAAATACTGTGAATATTGTCTAGTGCTATGAAGTCCCTTCAAAACTCTAAATAGTAAAAAAATAATTATCATTGAAACAAAATACAGCGATTTTGTTTCATTGGAAAAGTTACACTTGTTGTGTTTGGTCAGTTTTGACTGCAAGCTTTACACTTGTCTTCTGTCGTGGACATTGGCCGTCCTGCACAGCAGCTCATCTGATTTTGCTTTTCTCCAGGGCTTTGAGAAGCTCGATGACGAGTTCACAGATGCGGATCTCCTGCGTGATCTGGATCTGGACGCTCTTTCTCAAAGCACCGGCAGCGTCCTGAGCAAACTGGACTGGTCCGCCATCGAGAGGATCGTAGCCGATGAGGAGGAGGAGCAGCAGTGAAGATGTTTTCCACAAGCATCCAGATGTTGTGCAGCTGCAGCTGTTGACTGTGAATGATTGTGGTATTTGTGTATGTGTATCATTTGTGTCTTGACTGTTTGAGTAAGTTGTCTGCACAGATTTGTGCAGAATAAACACGAATCGCTGGCAGGTGCGTGCTGTCGTTGGTTCACTTCCAAATGGATTCATTTCAGATCGCAGAGCCTTCCAGAAACAATACAACCAGTCTTCAGATGTCTTTACCATTTACTTTCTTTGTCTTCTAAGAATTGAATTTCTAAGAATTGTTTACTGAGAATCCTTTAATAAAATGTTCCTTAGGCACTTGAATACCTCATATTTCCCATTTATTACTGACATAATCATCTATAACACATTAAATATCAGCTCAGAGCAGAAATAGTTATTAGGAAATTTACAATTATTATTAATTAACTGTTATTTCTCAGATAATAATAAAATCATTTTGTCTTCAGATTAGTTTTAGTACAGTCATTTGTTTATATTATTATTATTATTATTATTATTATTATTATTATTATTATTATTATTATTATTATTATTTATTTATTTCATTTCATTTATTTTATGTTTTTATTTGAAATAAAATATGCATTTAATTTATTTCATTTTATTTATTATAGTATTATAGTAATAATGAAAATTTTGTCTTCAGATTGGTTTTAGTACAGTAGTGTATTTATGCTATTATTTATTTTATTTCATTTTATTTTTATTTTATTTATTTTGAACAAAATATAATACATTTTATTTTATTTTATTTATTATAGTATTAGCTTCATAAATAGCATAATGTATCTTATATATTTTTTTATATTCCTGTTTATTTATTTCGAATGAAATTTATTATTAATATTTAGAATTATTTCAATACGAACTTAATGCATTTCAAAATTTCTGAGGAAATTCACTATTATTAATTATTAACTATTATTTCTCAGATAATAATGAAATCATGTTGTCTTCGGATTAGTTTTAGTACAGTAGTGTATTTATATTATTTATTTATTTCATTTTATTTTTATTTCATCTTAAATAAAATATAATGCATGTTATGTTTTTATTCATTTTACTTTATTATAGTATTAGCTTCATAAATAGCATAATGAACTTTTTTTTATTGTGTTTTTTTTATATTCCTGTTTATTTGTGTCTAATTAAATTTATTGTTAATAGAATTATTACAATAAGAACTTAATGCATTTCAAAATTTCTGAGGAAATGTACTATTATTAATTAAGTTGGCTTGAGAAAGCCAACTTACTGATCTACTATTTAAGATTATTATTATTATTATTCTTCTGAGCCAAATTTCGGTATCTACCTCCTCCTAGAGCTTTCAAGCTAGAACCACCAAACTCGGCCCAGACCATCAGACTGGTCTGACTCGGTGTGCTCTATCTTTTCTAACTGATCCGGCTTACGGTTTTCGTAAACCAGACTTTCAAAAATCCCATAGACTTACATTGACGGAATGTTCAAATGAGCCAACACTCTTCAAACTCCAACTGACAAAATTCAAATCTAAACTCCCAGAATCCCTTGAGGCTCAATCAAGCTTCCCTTCTATGTACTATTTCTAATCAATTTAGACTCATTTAAGCTTCCACTCTAATATTTCTAATATTTCTAATCTATCTAGCTATCTAAATCATCCTAGCAACATGCTAGTAACTTGCTAATCATGCTAACAACATGCTAGTAACATGCTAACAAAATTCTAGTAACATGCTAATCATGCTAACAACATGCTAATAACTTGCTATTCATGATAGAAACATGCTAGCAACGTGCTAGTAACATGCTAATCATGTTAACAACATGCTAATTGTTAGAAACATGCTAACAAAATGCTAGTAACATGCTAATCATGTTAGAAACATGCTAACAACATGCTAATCAGCTTGCAGCATGTTAGTAACTTGCTAATCATGTTAGCAACATGCTAGTAACATGCTAATCATGATAGAAAAATGTTAACAACGTGCTAGTAACATGCTAATCATGCTAACAACATGCTAGTAACTTGGTAATCATGCTAGCAATGTGCTAGTTACATGCTAATCATACTAGAAACGTTAACAACATGCTAGTAACTTGTTAATCATGTGAGAAACATGCTACCAACATGCTAGTAACATGTTAATCATTCTAACATCATGCTAATAACTTGCTAATCATGCCAGAAACATGTTAGCAACTTGTTAATCATGCCAGAAACATGCTAGCAACTTTGCTAATCATGCTAGAAACATGTTAACAACAATCTAGTAACATGTTAGCTATGTTAGAAACATGCTAGTAACATGCTAATCATGTGCAAAACATGCTATCAACATGCTAATCAGCATGTTTAGCATGTTGATAGCATGTTCATTAGTGCATTCTAGTAACTTGCAAATTATGATAACAACATACTAATCATGCTAACAACATTGTAATCAGCATATAAAAATACAAGCAATAAGCAAATCATGCTAAAACATGTTAACAGCATGTTAAATCATGTAAGCAATGTGTTAAATCATGCTAGCTGCTTCCATACTATTATAACTGCTTCAAACTTTCAGGCTAGGCTTTCTCAAGCCAACTTAAAGTTTGTTCTCAAACTTTACTCATCTAGTTATTAACTATTATTTCTCAGATAATAATGAAATCATTTTGTCTTCAGATCAGTTTTTAGTGTAGTAGTGTATTTATATTAATATTATTTATTTAATTCATTTATTTTAATTTTTAATTTTTTTAATTTTATTTAAAATAAAAAATTGTAATCAATTTGTTTTTTGTTCTTTTTTTACTTAATTTATTAAGGTATTAGCTTCATAAATAGCATAATGAATTTTGTGATTGTGTTTTTTATATTCCAGTTTTTTTTTATTTCTAGTAGAAGTATTATTATTATAATTTTTGACAATGAGAACAAAGCATTTCAAGCATGTTTATAGGTCGCGGTGACGTCGTCGGACTTGTATTCAGGAGAGACTTTTATTTTGACTTTCCGCGTCCCGGAAGTGTGTGTTATTGTTGTCATGGCGGATCACAGGAGTGATGCTGGTAAGTTTTTGAGTTTTGTTTGTTACTCGTGAAGAGTTTCTGTCATGTAAGTGAGATAAATGCGTTAAAACTGCAGGACAGTATTTTCCTGAATGCGTCGATGGTTTAATAAAGTCAGTTCCAGTCACCGCAGCTGTTATAATACTCACAGACCCCTGCACATGTGATTCTGGTGATTATTTAATAATAACCAAAATATCACAACCGTTAGTCTTGTTTTTTGCTTCACATAGAATTTATTGGCCTCGTGTTTTGGCCCTCAGTTAGCCCTCGAGGTTTATAAGTGAAAATACGCACAAAAACGTTTGCAATACGTTGTACCATGGTAGTACTATGGTATTCGTTAAAGTGCCCTGGATATTTTATAGTACTATACCATGTAACGTACTAAACCCTGGATATATTATACAAGAGCTATGACTGTGGTAACCGTGGAAATGTATATCAAAGGTGTACCATAGTATTACCATTTCCTATCATCACTGTAACACCACAGTATTTTTTTTGTAAAGGCAATAGTATAAATTATGATAGTACAAGAATATGAATAATTATTGTGTTATTATTATTAAATTGTGTTATTATTATTAATTTTTTTTATATTATTAATATTTTGCCTACCGCCCATACATTATTTGTCATTCTAAATAATTAAAATTAAATATATATTTAATTTTTTTATGTATTATAAACACCGTAGTACTTTTTGTAATGTAATAATAAAAATTCAGTAATAGAAATTCTTATATTAAACTTAAATTTTTTAGTTTATTTTAAAGTTTAACTGTATTTCCCCTTTATAATGTAACTAGTAATTTATTTAAATAAAATGTATTTTTATTTATTAAAATATAAACATGGTTGAATCTAGAATTTATTTTATTCATTTTTGACTGACACCCATACGTTTTTTCATTGTTTTAAAAAATAAATTTACAGCATACTGTTTTTTTGTAAGGGTAATAATCCTATAATAATAATAACAATAATAATAATAATAATAGCAGAAATTAAAAGGAATTCTCTTTAGGTAAATATTTACACTATTTATTTTTACTATTAATTTTTACTACCACTTGTAATTTTTTAAATAAATTTTAATTTATAAGTTATTTAATTTTTGACTGACACCCATACATTTTTCATTGTTTTGAAAAATAAATCTACAGCATAGTGTTTTTTTGTAAAGGTAAAATCCTATAATAATACAATATAATAAAACAGAAATATAATAAAACAGAAATATAATAAAACTGAAATACAGTAACAATAGAAATTGCAGGAATTTAAAAAATCTGTTTAGATAAGTATTATTTACATTATTTATTTTATTATTTTTTACTACCACTTGTACATTATTCATTGTATATAAAGGTAATAATTGAAGAATAATAATAACAACAACAACGGAAATTCTGTAATAATAGCAATAGCAGAAATGTAAAAAAAAACCTCCAATTTTCCCTTTTTGATTATTATTATTTACCATTTTTTTTATTTTGATTTTTTTACTACCAACTATGCATTATGCATTGTATGTCAAAGTAATAATAATTATAATAATAATAGTAATAGTAATAAAATAAATAATATTGTATATGGTAAATTAGTGAATGATTGGTTTTGTTTTGTGTGATGACAGGTGACTCCAGTAAAGATGGAGACATCTCATCCATCATGGGCTTCTCTGGGTTTGGTGAGTGTTTCTGTAACAGAAGCAGTCAGTGTGTGTGTTGTCAGTGTCACGTGTTCATTTTTAACCCGTATCCGTCCCATTTCTTTCACGCTCAGGAAAGAAAGCTCGAACCTTTGACCTGGAGGCCATGTTTGAGCAGACGAGGAGGACGGCCATCGAGAGGAGCCAGCGCGTCTTAGGTCAGTACTTGATTATGCACCTGTCTAGCATTTTAAACCTACCTCTATATAGGTGGCTCTCAAAGTTTTAAGGAATAAATTGACTTTGAGTTTTACTGTAACAGAGGAGCGTCAGAAACAGGAAGTCCAGGCCAGCAGTGCCTCTCAGAGCGTCAGCCGGACAGAAAAACCATCTACATCCACATCTAGGTACAATCAGGATCATCATCAGTAGCTCATCATAAGCAGTGTTTCAGATCGCTCATGATGTGTTTGTGTGAACAGAAAGCAGGAGTCTGACAGCAGCGACAGCGACTCTGATGTCATCGGTCCTCCTCTTCCTCCCGCACTCGGCGCTCAGACGGAGGAGGGTAAGGAGGATGATGATGAAGATGATGATGATGTGGTCGGACCGCCTCTGCCGCCCGGGTTCAAGCGCAGCACCGCTGATGATGATGACGACGATGACGATGATGATGATATGAATGACGAGGATGATGATGTGAGTGTATTTTTCATCTTTCAGTCCCACGAAACGTGTTTACAACTGAAGATCAGATCTAAGGCTTATGAATTTACTAATGTTACGTTCAACGTGAAATTAATTCACTCTGAAATGCATCATTTTTTTCTTTATCTTATATATTGTAATATATATTATTGAAATTGCTTTGTAAAGCATAAACCTGGTAATATTTGATGGCGTTATGGTGATGTAGATAAACAAAAAAATGTTTGTTAATGTTAATATTTTATAAAAAATGTAATGAGAATAAAAATAACTATATAGTAAATGTATTTTCATTTATTAAAATATACGAATTAATTTTTATTTATAATTTATTATTTTTTGAATGACACTCAAACATTTTTCATTGTTTTAAAAATCTACAACATAGTGTGTTTTGTAGATAATAATAATAATAATAATAATAATAATAACAGAAATACAGCAATAATAGAAATAGCAGAAATTTATTTTTTTAAATAAATGTTAATTTGTAGTTTATTTAATTTATATTTTTGACTGACACAAGTTGTTTTTATAAAGTTTTAGAAAATAAATCTACAGACTAGTATTTTTGTAAAGGTAATAATCCTATAATAATAATAATAATAAATAGAAATACAGCAATAATAGAAATAGCAGAAATTTTAACATTTAAAAAAAAAAAAACATTTTAATTTATAGTTAATGTTATTAATTTTTGACTGACACCCATTCATTTTTCATTGTTTTTAAAAGTAAATCTACAGCGTAGTATTTCTTGTAAAGGTAATAATTCTATAATAATAATAATAGAAATACAGCAATAATAGAAACAGCATTCAACAGAAAATTAATTCACTCTGAAATACATAATTTTATCTATAAATTATATTATTAGATATATTATTCAAATTGTGTTGTAAAACAAACATTGTAATATTTGATGCCATTATGGTGACATAGATGAACAAAAACATGTTTTTGCATGTTAATATTTTAAGGAAATGTAGAGAAGAAAACTATATAGTAAAGTTTTTTTATTTTTATTTTGCCACTGTTAATTTACATTAAGCACATTTTATCCACAAATTTATTTAATGCACTGATAAATAAAAATATTAAATATTAATAAAAAATATTAAAAACTTATATTACAGTATAATATTATCAAAATGTATAGTAGACATAATAAATTTGTATTGTAAAAAAGAAACATTATGGTAATATTTGATGCCTTTAAATTATGCCGATGTAGATGAACTGAATCATATACAATTTATAATTATAATTATAATGTTTATAGTATCGGAAATCTAATGAGAATAAAATGAACTATATAGTAAAATATATTTTGCACAAATTAATCCCATTTTTAAGACAATTATTAGTTTTTTTATTTGGTCATTATTAATTATAATTAACCACATTTTATCCCAAAGAACCAAATATTGTAATGCAAAAATGTTAGAAACATATATTACAAGTCCATATTATCAAAATATATATTATTTAAATTGTATTGTAAAATATGGTAATATTTGTTTTTGTAATGTCTCACTGACGCCACTAGAGGGACACACTGCCATGCTTTTTTAAAAATAAATAAACATTATGGTAATATTTGATGCCTTTATGCTGATACAGATAAAACATCTGTGTGTAAAATTTATAATTAATGTTTTGTAGTAATGGAAATCTAACAAGAATAAAAATAACTTTAAATAAATTCTAATATAAATAAAAAAATATGTATTAAGAAGATTAATGCTATTTTTAAAACTTTACCTTTTTATTTTTTTGCATTTTGTCATTATTATTTTATAATTAAGCACATTTAATCTCCAAATTCCCCTTTATTTAATGCAAAAAAGTATTATTAAAAACGTACAGTACGTTACAGTATAATATTATCAAAATATATATCATTTAAATTTTATTGTAAAAAATAAACATTCTGTTAATATGTAATGCAGGTAAACATAGTACTTATAATGAATGTTTTATACTGATGAAAGAGAATATAATAAGCTATATGTTAAAATATAATATAAATAAAAATATTTTGCTATTAAAAAAAAATACTTTAAAATGAAGCCTATTTTTAAAAACCATTAAGGCTTTTTTTTTTTTTTTTTTGCACTGTCAGCATTAATTCTATTATAATTAAGTACATTTTCAACCCCAAATTCATAGTAATTGAATTAATTTATTGCTATAAATTAAATACATTTTTAAAACCAGATTTGTTTTGCATTTTGTCATTATTTCATGATAATTAAGCACATTTTATCCCCAATTTGTTTATTAATTCAATGCAGATCTTTTATAATTCTGAAGGCTTCTTTTACTGTCTGCAAAATATTGTTTCTGGTAATTGTTTTTTTTTCTTCCTTCTATGAAATATGACCTGACATGTTTTCCTGAGATCCACCCTGTTACCTGTGTGTGTGACCCTGATCGCAGCCATTTGTTCTGTGTGTGTGTGTGGAGCGGCTGTGTTGTAAATGTCGTAGTCTCTCTGTGACGGTGTGCAGACGCCCTGCTTTCCCAGGCCTGTGGCGTTTGAGGGCCGCCATGGGCCATTTTGATAGATGGTTTGTGGTGTCGGGCCGCTCGGCTAAATGTATCCCATCAGGCCCAGGTGTGGCGTAATCAGCCGCCGCCACAAATCACACAGACCTGTGTGCGTTTGATTGGACAACGAGCCGCTGTGAGCGCTGGATATGATGTTTTGGCAGTGTGTTACTGCACTAAACGAGAGCCGTTCATCTTATGCTGAATTGAAACATTACAAGGCTCAGTTTTTGGCCTTCAGGAGTCACTGAAGATGTTTGTGTTTGTGTTTCTGTGACAGAATCCAGTGAAGAAGATCCCAGATACTCATGAGATCACGCTTCAGCACGGCTCTAAAACTGTAAGTGCACACGCTCGAAAGCTCATTTTGAGCAAAGCATGTTTTCAAAAATAAATGAAAATTACTTTTTAAATTAATATTTTACATATATATATATATATATATATATATATATATATATACATAATTTTTTTGTTAATAATTCTAAATGTACAATTCACATGATTTTCCTGACAGTTAAGCATGTTTGAAAATGATATATATTTTATTAAATTATATATATATATATATATATATATATATAATTTAATAAAATATATATCATTTTCAAAGTAATTTTATATATATATACATATACATTAACATATACATATATTAACATTATTTTCATGACAGTTAAGCAAAATAATTTAAAAAAGTTAATGTTATTTATATTATAATTATTAATTATTAATCCTGAATTAATATTTAAATTGTTATATTTTTTTATTAATTTTCTATCATTTATTTATATATATATATATATATAAATTTTAATATATTTTTATATGAATTTTCTATAGTTATATACATACATGCACATATATATATATATATATATATATATATATATATATATATATATAT
This sequence comes from Cirrhinus mrigala, assembly GCA_036247105.1. NCBI lineage: Eukaryota > Metazoa > Chordata > Actinopteri > Cypriniformes > Cyprinidae > Cirrhinus > Cirrhinus mrigala. The sequence goes on from CM070016.1 coordinate 25,033,359, forward strand.
ATATATATATATACACACAGTAGATAGATACAGACAGATATATATATAGATTGTTTCAAAGCAGCTTTACAAAAATAAACAGGAAAATAACTGTTTATGTTGCAGAATTATTATGAAACAAATTCAAGTTTCAAAGCAGATCTGCACAAGACAGTAGTGTTATTATTCAGCTCATTTCAGTCCAGATGTAGTTCTCGATAATATTAATAGTCTTTTAACCCTAAAAGATCATTTACTGAAAGTGATTTCTGATGAATCTCTGCTTATTCAGGTTTCAGCTTTGGCTCTGGATCCCTCCGGCGCTCGTCTGATCACCGGCGGCTACGACTACGACGTAAAGTTTTGGGATTTCGCTGGCATGGACGGGGCGCTGCACGCCTTCCGATCCCTGCAGCCGTGTGAATGGTGAGTCCCGCCGTGTTTCCTGGGGTTTTGATGGGTGTTTCACCTCATCTGTCAGGAATGAGCCCCCATCTCCAGTCAAATCAGATAAACGCAGCCAGATGCTGCCTATTTCTGCTTGTGTGTTTTGTTTTTCCTAGAAATCCCCCTAAAAGTGGCACACAAAAGAGATATTACTATATTAAAAAGGTTTAAATTAAAAAAAAATTATTAAAATATATTTTGCTGATGTTATTTAAATTGTATAAATTGTATTATATAAATTGTGTATATATATAAAAATATATATAATAATATATAAATATATAAATATATAAATATATTAATTAATATTATTATTTTCTATTTATTTATTTATTTATTTTTTTTTTTTTGCATTTTGTCATTATGAATTATAATTAAGCACATTTTATTCCCAAATTGACATTAATTTAGTGCAAAAACATTATTAAAAACTTATATTACATGATGATATTAACAACATTTATATTAGATTATACAGAATGTAATCCAATGGATGCAGATAAACCTATGTAGTGTTTAAAATAAATGCTTTATAGTAATGAATATCTAATGAAATTAAAAACGACCGTATAGTAATTTATAATATACAATAAAAATATTTTACTTGAAGAAAACTGGGTTTTTTATTTTTGTCATTATTAATCATAATTAATTGCATTTTATCCTAAAATTCTTATTAATTTAATGCAAACACACACAAACACACCCACACACACACACATATATATATATATATATATATATAATTAAAATATATATTAGATATATTATTTGTATTAACATTAACATTGTATTAGCGTTATGGTAATATTTGATGCATTTATTTTATGTTTATGGATATAAATAGAATAAAAATCTATAAAAAAATAAAATTACGCTTTATGAGCAAAGATTATGGCATATTTTAAGTTTTTTGCAAGTGATTGCGCTGGCGCCTCCATGTCCTGCAAAGCACATTTAGCTTCCACTCTCCAACAAATGATTGTATGTGCAAGATAGCGTGCATTTATCTAAGTTAAATGTTTAAAATAACATTGTGATATGCTTGAAGATTTTATTTTAGGCAAATTGTGATGATTTGAGAAGGCAAAATTGATCAAACATAGGCTGTGATCAACTCACTGCCGCTTGGTAGTTAAAGCAAAAACCTTAACAAACAAAAAATGTTCCAAAAAAAACTAAAAGAAATATAACTACGTTCCTATTAAAAACAAAACTGAGCTTTTTTAATGGATGCAACAGTGTAATGGGAAAGAGAGAGAAAAGACTCGGGCTCCAGTCGGACGCGGGCCGATAATTTTGATGAGCCGTCGGACAAGGGTTGGGTGAGGTTGTTACGTACTTATGCAATAAATGTTTGTTTAATATTTACTGTTCTTATTTTGGCTACTTTATTATTTAACTGTATAATTTCTTTAATATTTACTTTAGTGTTTTGTAGGCTGAAATAAACACGCACGTTTGTTAATTTTTGAGCCTCATTTCTCATGTTTCAAAAAAAAAAAAATAATAAATAAATAAATTATATATATTATATATCTCAACACCGCGCCACTGACTGTAGTTGGTCCATTACCACCACGGTGGAAAAAATCTGCCACCGTCACAGCCCTAAGTACAGTATACGGTAATGTTTGATGCATTTATTTTATGCTTATGTAGACAAACATATATAGTGTTTATAATGTTTTGGTAACACTTTACAATATGGTGTCATTTGTGAACATTAGGTAATGTATTAACTAACATGAACTAACAATGAACACTACATTTCTTACACTATCTATTAATCTTTGTTAATGTTAGTTAATAAAAATACAGTTGTTCATTGTTTGTTCATGTTAGTTCACAGTACATTAACTAATGTTAACAAACGCAATTTGTGATTTTAATAATGCATTAGTAAATACTGAAATTAGCATTAACTTACCTTAATAAATGCTGTAGAAGTGTTGTTCATTCTTAGTTCATGTTAACTAATGAACCTTATTGTAAAGTGGGACCAATGTTTTATATGAATGGGAAAGGTAATGAGAATAAAATAAAATGATAAATTACGTGAAGAAAATGATTCCCATAAAACATAACGATTATTTATTTATTTCTTTATTTTGCATTTTGTCATTATTAATTATAATTAAGCACATTTTCAAAAAATAAAACAGATTTTCCGTATGAAGCCTATTTTTAAAAAGGCCGTCGTTCTGCAGTCGGATCAGCCCGGTCAGATAAACGCACCCAGATGCTGGGTATTTTTGTTCTTGTCTTTTGTTTTTCCTTGAAATCCCTCTAAAAGTGGAAGCCAATTGTCTCGAGATATTGAAATCCAATTGGCTGAGGCTGTGCGCGATTTACTAAAGCGCCACGGCACATTAACAAGTTCATCAACCCAGGTACGGTGGCATCCTTTTACCAGCAGACGGCGAGCAGAGCGGCCAAAGAAAACACGCGGCCCATGTGGAGCCCATAAAGCCGCTGACCCGGAGAGGGTAACAGGAATTTCCAGCGGACCTCTGCCTCTGATGGCCGTGTTTTCTTCTTCTCTGCGCTCTCACAGAGTCATTGACACCGTTTACAGTCTCTCCAGGACCGCGGCGCTCAATCTGACTCTAATTGTGCTGAATTCACTCTCCAACAGTGCAGAGATGATGAATCGCTTCCAATTGGACTCAATTTACACAGATTATCCTGTGTTATCTTGTGCTTGTACTGTATTAGCACAGCTTACGTGGCTGAATCCACTCGTCAGGAACACGTCTGGGTCATGTTACGAACCAAAATTCGTGTGATACATGTTGCTTTCAAATTTAGACCTTTTTAAGACCTTTAATTCTTTTTGCTTTTGTCGTTTTAATAAGAATTGAACACATTTTTACTATTTCTGTAATGCAAAAATAATGATATATTATTTAAATTGTATTCCTGCATCATGGTAGTGTTTGTGGTGTAGCTTTTAATTTATTTAAATAAAAAGTAATTGCATTGCAGTGATGAGAATGAAAGAAAAGTGAACTACATTGTCCTATATATGTATGTACAAATTAAATATAAATGTCTAAAAATTAAGCACAATTTTATTTCAGCTTATTTAAATAAATATGAAATAAATACATATTTGATTCATTTTATTTTATTTTTAACATTTCAAAATTAAGCTATATATATATATATATACATATATACATTTTGCTTGATTTGGCTTAATTTTAAAAATTTATTTTACACTGCTTTAGTTTAAAAAATTAAACGTAATTACTTTTTTTCATAATAGGATTCATATGAAAAAAATAATTTCTATTTTATTGTTTGCATTTATTTAATGGGATTTTGGGGATAAAATGTGCTCAATTATAATTAATAATGATGAAATGCTAAATAAATTAATAAATAATCATAATGTTTTTATGGGATTAATAATTTTCTTCATGTAAAATAATTACATTTCCATTACTATAAAACATTATAAACGCCACATGTTTAAAAAATAAATTAAAGCCTATTTTATTACGGTCAGTATCTTCTGTAAAGCAAAAAATGTATTCCCTTATTTGAACTTTTTATATACGTTTAACAATACTTTAATAACTAAAACAGTGTAAAATAAACGTCTAAAAATTAAACAAAATTTGATTTCACCTTAATAAAATAAAATAAAAAAAAACAATTACAAATTATACATGTATATGTATGTATTTTAGATGGTAAAATATTTGATTTATTTTATATTCTATTTAATAAATAAAAAGCATGATATTTAAATTAAATATTAATGTACCTAATATGATCTGCTATCAGACCAATGCCTGTAATAACACTCTGACCTGGTCTTTTATGAGTATTTTTTTTGTAAAATTGTTTATTGTGTGTGTTGTTGCAGTCATCAGATCAAGTCTCTGCAGTACAGCGTGACCGGCGACGTCATTCTGGTGGTGGCGGGAAACTCTCAGGCCAAAGTTCTGGACCGCGACGGATTCCAGGTCCTCGAATGCGTCAAAGGAGATCAATACATTGTGGACATGGCCAATACTAAGGTAACTTTAAACACACAAAGGGATAGTTCACCCAAAAATGAAATTTTATGTTAATGAACTCACTCTCAAGCCATCTGAATCGGAGCGCTGAGTCAGTTCATTCATCATAGAATCATATATATGCTGGTATTTCGGCTCATTTACAGTTGGAGTGACTGACAAACTGATTCAAATGCTTCACTTTGATTTGATGAACTGGTCAACAAGTTCACCAAAAAGAATCAGTTCAAAAGAATCGCTCAAATGAATGATTCTTTCGGTCTTGCACAAACCGATTGTTTCGCTTCATAAGACCTCAGTATATTGTCACATGTTTGTATGAATGTTTTAATTCGGTAATACAGTAAAAAAAAGATGAAGTATTAATCAGTCCGTCTGTTTGAAAGAAAATAAAGCCTATTTTATTACAGTCAATATCTTCTGTAAAGCAAAATATTATTATTATTTATTCTTCTTTTGCAATATATATATATATATATATATATATATATATATATATAATATGATATAATATGTATATGTTTAACAACACATTAATAACTAAAACTAAAACAGTGAAAAATAAACATCTAAAAATTAAGAACATTTCAGCATAATAAAAGAAAAAAATATATTACAAATGATATATTTATATATATATATAATTATTTTTTTAGATTTTATTTTTATTTATGTGTAAATGATTCAGACTGTATGTATGTTTAAAAATACTTTAATAACTAAAACTGAAACAGTGTAAAATAAACATCTAAAAATTAAGCAAAATTTTATTGTATTTTTTATTAATGTATTTTTTGTTATTTTATGTGTGTGTGTATAGTATATATAATATTTTTTTTATTTATTTTATTTTATTTTTATTTTTTTACATTTTTTTTCGTGAATTTTTATGTATTTTTCTATGTTATTTTAAGGTTTACGTGAAATCAGACATTAATACATTATAGTATAAAATACAAAAAAAAAATTATGCTTTTAAATATTTATTAATTAATATGCTAATTAGTAATAAATGCTGTTTTTACATTCTTTTTAATAATTTATGTGAATTATTTCAAATGTATTACTTTATATAAATTATTTTAATATTTATTAATATATTTGACCTTATTCCAGTTGGAGTGACTGATGAACTGATTCGGATGCTTCAGTCCGATTTGATGAGCTGGTTCAACTAGTTCACCAAAAAGAATCAATTCAAAAGAATCGGTTCAAATAAATAATTCGTTCGATCTTGCACAGACCGATCGTTTCGCTTCATAAGACCTCAATATATCGGCAGGAGCCACAGGAATTAATGTTGTGTTTGTTTTTATGTTTTATTTGACTCTGCCTTTAACCATCCCTTTAAATGCAAAGGTCAGAAAGTGAAAAACTATTTCAGCTGATTTGCGCTCAGTATCTGCTCTGCTAGTTCACATGATTGGAGTGTTTCTCAGTTCTCATGGTCTGTTTGTTTGCTGCATCTGGATGCTGTTTGTTGACTGAGGCGTAATGAGGTGTACGTGAACTACATCAGAGGCAAACGGCCACTAAATATTGCACCTGGTCCTTTGGCCCGTCCACAGACACACCGTCCCTGTGTATTTAGTGCGTAAAGCGCGGCTGGATGACGGTCGCGTCACTAATGTAGTGTGTCGACACGCCACAGTCGCTGCAGGACAGGGCAAGCTTCTGCTCGCGGTTTTCTCTCCTCTTTGGGTTCTTTCTGTACCCTAGCGAGTGCATTTCAGCGGCAAACATAAATATTGTTGTCTTCAATCAATGTCAGTGTCATGGTTTGCTGTTGAAGGATGCCAACTGGACGTCCATAACAGAAATACTTGAATTCAGTCGGTTTTATTGTCTTAGTTATTACTTCCACATGTGAACACTCTCGGTATACACTACAGATACACTTGTATACTGTTGTACTATTTATTATTATCACTGTTTTATTTTTTTATTGTAATTTTTTTTAAACTGATTTTTCATGTGCTTTTGATGTTATTAGTTTTCTGGGAGGGAATAATTACAACTTTCTGCTCACCAAGGATGCATTTATTTGATCAGAAATACATTAGAAATTGTGAAATATTATTCTAATTTAAAATAGCTGTTTTCTGTGTGAATATATGGTAAAATGTAATTTATTCCTGTGATCAAAGCTGAATTTTTAGCATCATTACTCCAGTCTTCAGTGTCACATGATCCTTCAGAAATCATTCTAATATGCCGATTTGCTGCTTAACAAACATTTCTGATTATTATCAGTGTTGAAAAAAGCAATATTTTTGTGGGTAATGTTTAGTTAAAAAACAAAAAAATTAATATTGGTATTCATTATTAATGCATTTAAATTGATCAAATGTGACAATAAACACATTTATAATTTTACAAATAAGTGCTGTTGTTTTAAACTTTCTTTTATTCTTTCGATTATTCATTGGAATTTTATTCAGATATTGTTTTTATTTACTTATGATTATTTACTGAAATTTCAAATACACACACACACACACACACGCACATATATATATATATATATATATATATATATATATATATATATATATATATATATAATATAGTTTATATATATATATATATATAGTTTATTAGATTTGTAAATTTTATTAAGATTTTAGTTTTATTTATATGTTAATATGATTAAATTATTTATTGGAATTTTATTTTTATTTATTAATATTATTAAAATTAGCCATTGGAATTCTATTCAGTTTTTATATGTATTTTATTAATATGTTAATTTTTTATAAAATTCTTTTATAGATTTTCATATTTTTATAGATTTTATTTTTTATATATTCATAAATGTGATTCAAATGTTTATTCAAATTTTATTCAGATTTTTTTATTTATTAATATTAAATTAGATTAGTCATTAAAGTTCTATTCAGTTTTTATATTTATTTTATTAACGTTCCAATTTTATATTTAATTTTTATAGATTTTTACATTTTTATATATTTTATTATTTTTTACTTATCAATGAGATTTAAATTGTTTATTAATTTTATTCAGCTTTTATTTTTATTTATTAAAAATGTATTTACATAGTAAACAATTAATTTAAATTGTAATAATATTTCACAATATTACTGTTTTTACTGAATTTTTAATCAAATAAATGCAGCAGAAGAGACTTGTTTTTCAAAAATGTTATTTTCAAATTTCATTTTCGTTTAAAAATATCGTAATTATTCCAATAAACACAACTAATTAAAACAGCAAAAGCACAAAATGTTGCTAAAATTAAACTTAAAAAAAAAAAAAAACATGAAAAATAATAAAAATTAAACTAAATAATTTATTTGAAAAGCATTTTAAAAAAAATCATGTTTATTCAAAACTTTTGACCAGAAGTGTAAACATTTCTTTTTAACTTCAGTAGTAATTTTAGTAATTTTATTACTTTTTTTTGTGTTTAATCTTTATATTTTATTTTATTTCAGTTAATAAGAAGAATATTTAATAATTTTGAAGAAATAGTTTTTGTGGGAGTTTAGTCTGTGGTCAGTAGTTCCAAACAGAGCATCTTTTGTTTCCTGTTTAGAGTCACTGACTGACAGGAAGCAGTTGTGATGCGTTATCCGTCCTTATAATGCATTTCTGCTGTCAAACAATGCGGCAATGGAGCCAAATATCTGCTCTGAGTTTGTGTTTTGTATCTCATGAGGCCAGTGTGTGTGTCTTTGGGCGTTGTGAAGGTCAAATGAATAAATGCTGCAATAAAATATTCAGAACATATTTGTTATGATGCAGTGGATGAATGGTTTGTTTTAATAATGCGCTTTAAACAACGCAGCATGTGCTCATCATTACAGACAATCACTGACAGCTTTATTTATTCTCTCAGAATAAGAATCTCTCTGCATTTGCTTTGATTGGACGTTCATTTCCTGTGTCTAAATTAACACTTTAGAGTCAACATTGGAAACATGTTTTCTTCTGTGAGTGTGAATGTGAACAGAGGATTCATTGCAGGACAGAACATCACGTTCAGGATATTTATTAGTAGTGCTTTTTATTAAGTCAAGCACCACTATAGTTGTTGAACAAATGCCACTCATTATTTTACAATGATGTAAACATTTTGTTAATACGATTTTGCTCCACTTACACAACCTTTGATTCAGAAGTTGGGGAAAGAAATTAAATTAACCCATAACAAGACCAAAAAAAAAAACTTTGATAATATAAACTTTTTTTTTTATAAAATTCTATTTATATTTTTAAAATGAATTCATTTTATTAAATTCAATTTATTAGGATTTTTATTAAGAATTTTTTATGTATTAATATGATTTAAATTGTTTATTGTAATTTTATTTGTTTTAATTTATTAAGTATTAATATGGTGTAAATTATGAAATTTCGGATTCTGTCTTTTATATATTAATATGATGTAAATTTCATTTATTTGCTTGATTGATTGATTAAAATTGTTTATAAGGTGTGTATTTAGTTATTTTATTTACATGTATATATTAATATGATTTAAATAATTAAAGCTTTATTTTTTAGGTTAAAATTTTTATTTATTAATATGACTCAAATTATTTATTGGAATTTTTATTCAGATTTTATTTTTATTTATTTATTATGATTACAATTTTTTAGTGAAGTTGTATTTAGATTTTGTTCATTTATTAATATTCATTAAAGTAATAATTGGAATTCTGTTCAGTTTTTATATTTATTTATTTTATGAATATGTTCCTTTTTTATTTTTTAATGATGTTTATATTTTTATAGATTTTATTTTTTTATTTATTAATGATTTAAATTATTTATTGGTTTTATTTAGATTTTATTTTTTATTAGTATTAACTGAACTAATATTGGAATTCTGTTCAGTTTTTATATTTGTTTATTTTATAAGTATGTTCCTTTTTTATTTTTATGGATGTTAATATTTTTATAGGTTTTATTTTTGTTTATTATTGATTCAAATTGTTTATTGAAGTTTTATTCAGGTTTTATTTTACTTTATTTATTAATGAGTCAAGTAATCTATTGAAATTGTATTCAGATTTTATGTTTATTTACTAATATCATTAAAATTGTTGGTTGGAATTATTATTATGATTTAAATTACTTTTTGAAATTTTATTCAGATTTTATTGTTATTGTTATTGTTATTAATTGAATGAATATTAATATTGGAATTCCATTCAGATTTTATATTTACTTACTTATTTTTTTTTTTAATGTCTCAAATTATTTATTTACATTTTATTCAGTTTTTTTTTATTTATTAGTATTAATTGAATTAATATTGGAATTCTATTCAGTTTTGTTTTCTGATCAGTTTTTATATTTATTCATTTTATTAATATGTTCCTTTTTTAGTTTTTTATAATGTTTATATTTGAATAGATTTTATTTTTTATTTATTAATGATTCAAATTATTTATTAAAGTTTTATTTAGATTTTAGTTTTATTTATTTATCGTTATGATTCAAATTATTTATTGAAATAGTTTTATTTTTATTTATTATTATTAATTGAATTAATATTGGAATTCTATTCAGTTTTTATACTTGTTTATTTTATTAATATTTGTTTAATATTTTATTCAGATTTTATTTTTATTGATTAATTAATTTGAGTCAAATTATTTATTAAAATTTTATTTCGATTTTATGTTTAATTATTGATATTTATACTAGAATTCCATTTAGATTTTATTTTTATTTAATTAATAATATGATTCAAATTATTGATTGGGATTCTATTCCAATTTTATATTTACTCATTCATTATTTTTAAAATATGTTTTAAATTATTTATTGAAATTTTATTCTTTTCTTTTATTATTTTATTTTTGAATGTGATTCAAATTTTAATTATGCTTAATTTGCACTTTGCACGCTGATGATCGTCTTAACCTGTCGTCTGTCATCTTGTAGGGTCACACGGCGATGCTGAACGACGGCTGCTGGCATCCCAAAATCAAAGAGGAGTTCCTGACCTGCTCCAATGACGGGTGAGTCATCAAACATGAATTCTTTCAGCCTATTAAGTTTGATTTCCACATTTGTTACGATTGGAAATACATTTAAACATTTGAAGGAAACTCGATCGCGCTCTCGAGGGGCATTTGTGTTTTTATACTTCATATAAGTTCATGGCCTTTCTGAAAACCGCTTGTTCTGGAGTTTTAACCCGTAATCCCAGAGGATTGTGGGTATTTCACTGGGCTTCTTGTGAATGATCCAAAGCTTGATGTTAGTCACTAAAACTTTCCAAACAACTCGATGATTGTCTTAATCAAATTTAACGTTTATATTCTGTAACAAGCACTCAAATGTATTCCTCAAACAAGATCTCAGAACTCAAAACTTAAAGCTGATATGTTGTTTGATTACATTTCCTTTTATTTGATTAAAATAACTTGCATAGCACTCATCAGAAAGTGAGTCAGATTTAGGGATTCACTTTTCCAGACTGCTCATTTTGGCAATTCAAGAGTTGACTCATAAGAATCAGTATTTTTGTTTATATTTTGATGTTGAGTCAGTAAGTGAGTCTTGATTCAGATTCAGTGAGTCTGATTAGGTTTCAGGGAGTCATTTGTCAGACTGTTTGTTTGAACAATTCAAGATTCTGTTCATTAAGAATCAGTCATTTTGATGACATTTCACAGTTTTTCTTAAATTAAAATAGCAATCCAGTCACTAAGTGAGTCTGATTCTGGGTTTGTTTTTTTTATATCCAATTCAGTCTGTAAGAGACATTTGTTAATAAGAATCATTAGAAGAGTCGTTTCAATCACAATTTAATGTTCATTTCTGTTTTCTAACATTTTTGGCAGTCATCCAGTCAGTAAATGAGTCCGATTCAGTGAGTCATTTGCAATTTAGGAATCATTCTATAACAGTCCTGTGTTCATATGAGTCACTTTTCACATTTTAGGGTTTTTCTTAGATTAAAGTAGCAATTATGCTAGTGATTTTGTCAGTAAATGAGTCTGATTAAGATGCGAGGAGTCATTTGTTAAACTGCCTGCTTTATTTATTTATTTGTTTGTTTGTTTGTTTGTTTGTTCAATCACGTAAAAATCAATTTCTAAGAATAGTTGATGAAAATATATAATTTAAAAACATTATTTATTATTAGTAGTAGTACTACTAATAGTGGTAGTAGTAATAATAGTGTTTTAACCAATTCAGAAATCAATTTATAAGAATTATTCATAAAAAATATGTATAATAAAAAATTATTATTATTATTATTATTTATTTATTTTTTTTTACAAATTAAATAACAAATTCATAAGAATAATTTATACAAATATTTTATGTATTTATTTATTTATTTAACAAATTCAAAATCAATTCATAATTCACTTATATAAAAGTACATAATTTCAAAAAGTATTTATTTATTATTATTATTATTATTATTTTAATCAATTCAGAAATCAATTCATAAGAATAATTTAAAAATATATAATTTATTATTATTATTATTATTGCTGTTGTTGTTGTTGTTGTTATTATTTTAACTAATTTAAAAATCAATTCATAAGAATAATTTCTAAAAAAAAATAGTTTTAAATAATTGTTTTATTTATCCAATTCAAAATCAATTCAGAAGAATAATTTATATAAAAATATTTCAAAAAAGTATTATTATTATATATATATATATATATATATATATATATATATTTTTTTTTTTTTTTTTTTTAACCAATTCAGAAATCAAATTTTAAGAATAATTTAGAAAAATATATAATTCTAATTATATAATTATAATTATAACAAATTTATAATAGAATAATATATAATATATAAAAAATATAATTTAAAAATAAATATTTATTTATTTGTTTATTAATTAATTATTATTATTATTATTATTATTATTATTATTATTATTATTATTATTATTATTATTATTATTATTATATTTATTTATTAATCCAGTTCAAAAATCAATTCATAAGAATAATTTCTTTCTTTCTTTCTTTCTTTCTTTCTTTCTTTACATTGGTAACATTAAAATATCAATTATGGCATTCATTTAGTCAGTAAATGAGTCTGATTCAGTTTCAGGGAGTCATTTGGCAGACTGTTTGTCTTCATTTTTACTATTACTATTTTTTTAACCAATTAAAGAAACAGTCCGTAGCAATAATTCATAAAGTACTATTTATTAAAAGACATTATTCTCAAATGAAAATAGCAATTATGTCACTCATTCAGTCAGTAATTGAGTCTGATTCAGAGTCATTTATCAGACCAATTCAAGAATCTGTTCATAAAAATCAGTTGTTTTGATCACGTTTTAGTGTTTGTCTTAAATTTAAATGAGCATTTATGGCAGTAATTTACTCAGTCAGTGAGTCTGATTCTGATTCAGAGAGCCATTTACTACTTTATTTCTTTGTTCATGAGAATAATTTGTTCGTAAGAATCAGTCATGCTGTATATTTTGTTTTTCTCACTTGCAATATCTCAAGCAGGGTTTAATATATTTTGTCAAGGCGCTGCAATAAATGCCGATACGTTCAGCCAAATGCATTCGTGTTTTGCTTTTTGCAGCGCTCCAGTTCAGATGTTTCAATGTTCACAGCCTCAAAACTACAGGCCTGTGAAATTTTATATGCGTGTAAACCTTTGCACTGCGTCAAATCATGCCCTCGTTGTGTTCCCCTATAAAACCACACTGGTTTTACTGTATGCGCTGAACATCTGAGATTACAGATGTGGCTCTGTTTTATTCAGTTGTAATATAGATTCTGGAAGTCTTCCCTTGGCACGTCGCAGCGCATGTGGCAGGCGCTTTCAGAGGAGGAAACGGGGAGCCATTTAGCTTGAGGAACAGCTGCAGATGTGAGCCGTCCCCGGTGGGACATTATATCAGCGCCGCGGGCCCCGCAGAGCCCTGGAACGGGGGCCACGTGTGTCCTGTGATGGGCTGGTGTGGCTGCGGGACGGTCCGCGCATCGGACAGAGATCAACAGGGGTCATGCGGGGGTCTAGATAGGCTCATTGGTCGCTTTGGTGCTATTATTGCGGGTCAGCGCTGTATTGATGTCCTGCTCGCTGTAGATTAAACTGACAGGCCGACACCATCGGTTTCTCTCATGGGACGGATAAACATTGAGTTTGACCCTTTATAGAGACTGAAACTAGATGCTTTATTGCACTTACAAGTGGGGCTGGGCGATATTGCATATTTTTTGGTGTATCATACATTATCGATATTTATCACAATATTTGTTTACCATTAATGGGGAAGGAAGTGCTTTCCACATGTTTGTTAGACCTTGAGAATGTAAAGATAATTTCTTTGTTCACAGATAAACTCCATTAAGCTCCCTATTAAGTTAGTGCCTCGTGAAATCGGTTTAATTTTACCCTAAATTCTGTTTTTCTTTTATTTTTTTAACACCCTGTATTGTGTGTTTTATGAAGTAAATTAATACGTTTTTAAAAAATGTAATGAAATGATAGGAGTTAATTTACAACAAAACATTGCATTTTTATTTTGCCAAATAAGATGCTGCACAACAAAACTGTATAAATGTATAAAATGATGAAAAAATACCTTAGTTGTATGATATTCCTTAAAACTATTATTATTATTATTATTATTATTATAATTATTACTACTTGAGAATTACACTTTAGTATTCATTAATATATTCAATAATAATATATTTCTGTCATAATTTCTTCAAGTTAAATCAGACTTATTTTGACGGTACTGATAATAATAGTAATAATAATAATATTAATAATAATTACAATAACAATAATAAAAATACTTGAATTACATTTTTGTATATAATAGTAATGTATTTCTGTTATAATTTCAAGTTAAATCAGACTTTTAGTTTGACGGTATTATTATTATTATTTTAGTTTTAGTTTGATGGTATTATTATTGTTGTTGTTGTTCATAATAATAAAACTTGAGAATTGCATTTTATTATTCGATAATAATATATTTCTGTCATAATTTTTTAGTTAAATCAGACTTTTATTTTGATGGTGGTAATAATAATAATAATAATAATAATAATATTTAAGAATTACATTATTTCTGTATACAGTAGTAATATATTTCTGACATAATTTCTTCAAGTTAAATCAGACTTATTTTGATGGTATTAACAACAACAACAATAATAATACTCATTTCATTTTAGTATATAATAGTAATATATTTCTGTTATAATTTCTTTGTTAAATCAGACTTTTAGTTTGACATTATTATTATTATTATTATTATTATTATTATTATTACTATTATTAAATATTATTCAATATTTCTGTCATAATTTTTCAAGTTAAATCAGACTTTTTTTTATTTGATGGTATTAATATTAATATTAATAATAATAATAATAATAATTGAGAATTATATTTCAGTATACAAAAGTAGTATATCTATAAAATTACAGAATTATAATAAATATATTATTACGTTTTAGTATACAGTAGTAATATTTCTGTCATAATTCTGTCATAATTTCTTCAAGTTAAATCAGATTTTTTTATTATTGATGTTATTATTTGTAATAATAATTGAGAATTATATTTCAGTATACAAAAGTAGTAAATCTATATAAAATTACAGAATTATAATAAATATATTATTATTTTAGCTTTCAATAAATAAATTATCATATTTGTCCATTTTTATTCCCACTTTCAATAAATAATATATATTATATTAATTAAATAAATGTATATATTATATTAATAAATATATATTATACTCTGTTCTTCTGTCAGTATTTATTTGAAATATAAATCTTTTGTATGTTATAACTGTCACTTTTAAATAATTTAATGCATCATTGCATAATAAAAATATTTTCCTTCAGCTCACCCTGAATGGTAGTGTAAAGTGATAGTGTATTAATTTTTTAATTCACATAACCTAACTTTGATGAAATGCCTTTCTGAGTGGTAAAAACTAGGGCTAAATTTTATTTTTAAAACTAATTATTTAATAAATATTTCAATATAATAATTATGATAAAATATTACATTATTTTTACATTTGTTTTATTTAATTCACATCTTTTTTTAATGATTTCATGTAAACATGCAATAGTGACCATCTCTCAAGTCCATTCAGCTGTTTCTCTCTCGCATCATGCTGTGACAACCTACTGTAAAATAAGTTACTCTTATAAATATGTCTCAAGACGATACCGCTGCCTTGTGTTTCGTCCAGCTGTTTCTGAACATCATAATGCGGCTCTGCAGACCTGTGCTTCCTGCTGTGGATAAGTGAGTTTCCTGCAGACGATCCGTCTCTCTGGTGTACGCCGTGATTACACACACGTTACTTCTGTGGTGAACTGTTTCTTTATCAGGGTCCCGTCTGAGATGAATGCATCTCCTGTCCCGTTTGCAGACGGGGAATCCGTCACAAATAGAGCTGCACACATGCGTACGGTCATTGATCGTTCACAGCGGTGTGGCTTTGAGGGTTGATAATAGCACAGATAGAGAGGAACCTCACAGCCGTGTCATTCATCTGACCCTCCTGCTGTCGGACCCTCTTCAGTGTCTTGTTTAAGTGTCTCCGGTCCCTTAGTGCTTTGATTTGGTCGTTTGGGAGTGAAACTTTCTTTAGGAGCATCTATCAGCACCGCAGGGACTTTAATAGACGGCATGAATCATAGAAACATAAAGCAGAACTATAGTTTTTATTAACAGAGACTGTTTTCCCATGACCTCACACAACTTACTACAAACTGAGTTCACTAGTGAAGGTCACCTGGGTAAGATACCTGAATTAAATATTTCCTACATGACTAAAAAACAAAGACAAGACACATGAATTTATTTGGATTTTATTATATTTATTTATAATTGATAATATGAATAAAATATGTAATATATAATGGTTATTGTATAATACTTTTTATACAAGACTAATAATAATACTTGAGAATTACGTTTTAGCATCCAATTGGAATATATTTCTGTGATAATTTCTTCATGTCAAATCTGACTTGTATTATGGCTGTATTATTATTATTATTATTATTATTATTATTGTTCATAATAATTCTAATACTTGATAATTACATTTTAGTATACAATAGTAATACATTTTGGTTATAAGTTCTTCAGCTAAATCTGACTTTTAGTTTGACTATTAATACTAATACTAATAATAATATTACTTGAGAATTATGTTTTAGTATACAATTGTAATATATTTCTGTCATAATATTCTCATGTTAAATCTGACTTATTTTGGCTGTAGTGTTATTATTTTTATTATTCATAATTGATAATAATAATGCTTGAGAATTACTTTATGCAATATTAATATATTTCGGTCTAATTTCTTTAAGCTAAATTACTTTTATTTTGACAGGATAAAAAAATTATAATAATATTAACAATTACGTTTTAGTATACAATTGTAAAATAGTTTTGTCATAATTTCTTAATGGTAAATCAGACTTTTATTTTGGCTGTATTATTATTAGTATTATTATTCATAATAATAATACTTGAGAATTACATTTTAGTATGTCACAGTTTTTTAATGTTTAACTCCTTTTTTTTTTTTTTAAATAGTGTCAAACTAAAATTTAGATTTAGCTTGAAGAAACTATGACTGAAATATATTACTGTTGTATACTAAAACTTAATTCTCGAGTAATATTATTATTATTATTAATATTATATTATTATATTATATATTATTATACAGTATATAATACTATATATATAATGTAATATTTATGTATATTAAAAAAAGGACAAATGAAAAAAAATTCCACTGCTAAAAATATTTGTACTTTTATTTTTATTTTTAAATTTTATTATATGTATAATAAATTTAACTTAGAATATTAGCTATGTAACGTTATGTAGAATATTATAAAATTACATTTTATATATGTATTAGAAAACAAGACATAAAAACACATTTTTAATATTGTAGCTCCACTTCTGCAAATGTCAATTAATATTAATGAATTAATATTAATATGTACATTTAAAAATGTATAAAAATATTTATTAATTGTATTTATTTGTAATTTATTTAACTTTTATAAAATATAAATAAATCATGTTCAAAATCCTGATTTGTAAAATCAAGTTGTAGGAAATTATATTCTGGATGAAGTACATAAAGCCTGTTTTTTCCTTAAAGGAGAAGTCCACTTCCAAAACAAAGATTTACATATAATGTACTCATCCCTTTGCCATCCAAGATGTTCATGTCTTTCTTTCTTCAATCGTAAAGAAATTATGTTTTTTGAGGAAAACATTTCAGCATTTTTCTCCATATAATGGACTGATATGGTGCCCTGATCTTGAACTTCCAAAATGCAGTTTAAATGCGGCTTCAAACGATCCCACATGTGATTGTAAATGATCCCAGCCGAGAAAGAAGGGCCTTATCTAGCGAAATGATCAATTATTTTCATAAAAATAATACAATTTATATACTTTTTAATGTCAAACACTCATCTTGTCTCACTCTTCCTGTTTCCGGTTTATGACAGTTAGGGTATGTCGAAAAACTCCCATCTCATGTTCTCCCTCAACTTCAAAATTGTCCTATATCGCTGTTTTACCTTTTTTGTTAAGGGTGTTTGATCTTCTTTGCATGTTCTCTTTGCAAAGACTGGGTCGGTACTTCTGCAGTGATGTAGGATGATTTTAAAATGATTTTTGAAGTTGAGGGAGAAAATACGATTGGAGTTTTTCGACATACCCTAACTGTCTTGAGTCAGAATACACAGAGTTTAGGGAGAGCAAGACAAGATGAGCGTTTGAGATTAAAAAGTATCTAAATTGTATTATTTTTATGAAAATAACTGATCATTTCGCTAGATAAGACCCTTCTTCCTCGGCTGGGATCATTTACAACCACATTTGGGATCGTTTGAAGCCGCATTTAAACTGCATTTTGGAAGTTCAAACTCAGGGCACCATATCAGTCCATTATATGGAGAAAAATCCTGAAATGTTTTCCTCAAAAAACACAATTTCTTTACGACTGAAGAAAGAAAGACATGAACATCTTGGATGACAAGGGGGTGAGTACATTATATGTCAATTTTTGTTTTGAAAGTGGACTTCTCCTTTAAGTTCTTATTAATGTGATGGATCGAGTTTTACTTTTTGTAAATTTTATTATTCTAAATGATCTTCTTTACTTTAATACAAAGATTTTATGTAAATTAAGTCTTTTTTTCATTTAAATGAGATGTGCAATAAACACTACCATCATATATGCTACTGTTCAGAAGTTTGTGGTTTGTAAGATTTGGTCTTTTCTGCTCACCAAAACTGCTTTTATTTGATCAAAATACAGTAAAAATTGTGAAATATTATTACCATTTAGAATAACTGTTTTCTGTCTGAATATCTGCTAAAATGTAATTTATTAATGTGATCTAAAGCTGAATTTTCAGCATCATTACTCCAGTCTTCAGTGTCACATGATCCTTCAGAATCATTCTAATATGCTGATTTGCTGCTCAAGAAACATTTTAGGTTGAAAACAGTTGTGCTGCACACTATTTTTGTAAAAACTGTGATGCATGTTATTTTTCAGGATTCACAGGTGAATAGAACGTTCAAAAGAGCAGCATTTATTTGAAATAGAAATCTTTTGTTCCTAAAATTGTTCCTTTTATGTTCCTAAAATAGGCTTAATTTTTTACAAATGCAAAATATAGTGTTTTTTTGTCTAGAGAGAAGCGCTTTCTTCAGTTTTCTGAGTTTCTCCAGAGTCAGTGTTCTCAGCTTACGTTGGGATGATGAATTGCGATGACCTCTGCGTGACCCTCGCTGCATTGTTCTTTTAGCGTAACGCGTGAAACTCCTCCCGCTGTCGAATGCCGTGGATTCCCATCGTGCCGTGCTGCAGCGAGAGCAGGTTTCTGGCTCAACACTAAAAGCTCTGGAGATCTGCCACCTGTTTCAGCTACTATTCAGTCACTTTGGAAAACTCTGCACCACATTATTGCTCTAATATTTTTGTTTCTACTTCAGAATAAACACCGCAAGGCCGTAATAGCGGGATGGATCGGGTTTAATATGTGCGTATGAATTTGTGCCGACGATGTGTGTATAAGCACTCGTAAAATTTATATTTGTTTTAAGAGGTGATGCTGAAATGTGGCCGATTTCTGTCCCGTCCGTGGAAACGGCCCAGAGACCAGGTTCGGGGGGACTGTATTTATAAATGTTTTCAACATTTTTGAGATATTAATTGTTGGGAGCTGCTCGGCAGAGTGTATTTTTAGAAGTCCACTCATTTGTTTCAGATGTAGTCCTGAAGACGGATTAGGAAAAATCCCATATGCTCGGGATCTTTGCTAAATTGCTGGTCTTATCGGAGTTAATTAACCTCCGGGGCTTTGGCCAAACATTTCTGATACGCAAGAAGCATTAGTTTAAAACACATTTCTTCTGTAATTGGATAAGTTCTCACCGTCGCTCGTTATATATTTCTTTTTTTGCATTTATTGTAATTTAGAAATTAATGTTCCTTTAAACACCACTGCTAAAAAATGAATGTAAAATTTGGTTTATTTTTTTAGGTATTCATTTTATTATGTTTATGTATCCTTTAACATTCATAAAAATAAATATTGTACATTTATATATATATAAAATGACACAAAAAGTAAATTTTGGCTACATAACTATTTCTGTATATAACTATTTAAATGTATTTTTTTAATTGAATTGTATTTACTTGTAATTGATCTAACTTTAAGACTTTAAGAATATATATATATATATCTATATATAGAGAGAGAGAGAGAGAGAGGTAGTTATAAAATATAATGTAATATTTTTATATATTAAAAAACAAGACAATTGTTTTATATAATGTAGCTAAAAAACTTTAAAAGCTAAAAAACAAACAAACAAAAAATGTAATATAATATTGTAAAATATAATATTTTTATATATTAAAATATTTTTATTTTTAATATATTTTTAATACCATAGCTGCACTGCTAAGAATATTAAAGTAAAATGTATTTATTTATTTGAATTATGCACTATTTATTTAATAAAGTATAAATAACGTGTGTAATGTGTGATATGCATATGTGTAATATGTATAAAATAATATTTTTATATATCTTAAAAAACATGAAAAAAAATGTCCACATACTGTAGCTTCTCTGCAAAAATACAGTCTATACTATTTATGTAAGGTAAAATCTATTTTGTTTATCTGGTAATTTTTTAAATGTTACATAATTTATTAATTTTATTAATTATAATGTATAATTATAATTATAATATAATTTATTTATGTATTAAATTAATATATAATATATTAAATGAAATACTGTGTTTGCTTTTATGAATGTAAAATAAATTATAATACAATTAATGACAATTATTAAATAATGAATTTAATAATATATAAAATTAAATTAAGTACTGTTTTTACTTTTATGAATGTTGAATTAATGATAAATAAATATAATGAAATTAACAACTAAATGAATAAACTAATTTTCCTCAAATATTTTTAGCAGTGGTGCTTTAAGGAATGTATTTATTTTAATTATACAATATTTATTTAGAATTTTTAAAAACTTTTATAAACTATAAATTTGTAAGTAAACTATATATAAACTATAATGTATGTAAGTAAAATATTTTTTTTTATTTTATCTGTTAATTTTACAATTTTACGTAATTTATTACTTTTATTATAATTATTTGTAGTTTAACTTGTGAAATATTAAATATAGTATAATATATATGTATATGATTTTTTTATTTATTTATTTATTTTTTACCATGACCATCACCAATATATCTGACATATGTTCTGATGTGAAATGTCCTAATGTGTGTCCTTCCCTGAGCTGAACTCAGTCTGTAAAGCGTTAACTCTCGTCTTCATGGTTAAAGTGTGTTGGTTTGACATCCGTGTGGCCCGTGAACATGTCGGGGCGTCGGATGGATACGCATCAGGGTCAGGTACAGTCCAGTGCGTCTGAATCCGTTCCTCCTCACAGAGGAAGCGTTGCGTGTCTCCGTCACAAGCGTGCCGTTCAGTGCACTCTAGTGAGCTCCGCTGCACTGAAGCACACTTTACTGACAATTAAGACCATTCCCAAACAACGACGCCGTTTAATGGCTCCAAGCCTTTAAAAGCTCATTAGGAGCCTCGTCTCAGACGTTCATTGGGACGCTGATACAGCTGAATGTACACAGCTTCATCTGTAGCTTTTGAGACGCTCTCGGCCCCTGAAATGAAACATGAGCAGCTCTTCATAATCAGCGAGGTGTTAAACACGCCTTTCAGCAGCTTCCCTTTAATTCTGACCTTTTTTCTTCCATCCGTCTGGGGAAGTTTTCCAGTGTCTCCGAACACAATCCCGCAGTGGGATCCGTCTGATTGTGAAGGGGCCCTGTAAGGAGTGTTAGGGGCCGTTTGAGCTGTTTTTACATGGTTGGTCTGTGTAAATGTGCTATGTGGGCGTCTTGCACCTTTTAATTCTGCTTTCACATTGTGAGTGTTGTGTTTGATCAAGTTTGACTGCTTCTTTTCAAATTTTTGGTCAAAGAAGTACAGCCTTGTGAGCATAAAAGACTTTTCAGTTACTCTTCAGAATAGGTAACACCTATTAACTATAATTTTTCCCTCTATAAATTCCTAATTTGCTGCTTATGAATAGTTAGTAAGGTAGTTGTTAAGATTAGGTATTGGGTAGGATTAGGGATGTAGAATAAGATCATATAGAATAAAGTATTAATATGTGCTTAATTAGTATCAATAAATAGCTTTTGATCAGGAGTGTAGTTTTAATAGTAATATTAGAATTTTTGTTAATATATTCAATTGTATTCAAGATGTTTAACAAATTCATAGGCATACATTTTTATCATTTATTTATGGATTTAATTACTATTCAGAAATGTTTGTATATTGTATATATGTTTTTTTTTACATTCTTTATTTTCTGAGAGAAAATTATTTTAATACTTTATTGTTATATATTTTTTTATTTTATGGATCTATATTATCTATTTATATTTCATTTTTATATATATTTTATATGTATGTATGTGTGTGTGTAAACAATTGAAGTATATTTCTATATTATTTTATATAATTTTTATATTTTATTTGATTATATTATTCAATTTTCTTTTTCAATTTTATAAAGTAAAATTTAAAAATATAAATTGAAAAAATATAAGTTCTATATATTTTTTAAATTGTATCTTTTTTTATATTATATTATTAAGGATTATTTGAATTTAACATATCAGCTAATTAACATGTAATATCATGTGTATGTATGTATGTATGTATGAACAAAAAAAATCTGTTGTTGGCAAGATGACTAGTTTATTCTCACTCATTTCTGACTGGTATTATGACTTATTGTGTGATGAGCTAATATTTTACAATATTACAGTTTTTTGTTTGTTCTTCTTTCAGCTTGGTGAGCTGAAGAGACTTTTTATTTTATAATGTAAATTATTTATTTTAGATTTATTTATTTATACATTTTTTATATATTTTATTTTATTTACTTTTATATATAATGAAAAAGTATTTACAAATTTTACTAATTATTTTATTAAGTACTAATTATTTACTTATTTTTGTGTATTATTTATTTCTTTTTTATAAATGTTTATTTTATTTTATTCATTTATTTTATAGAATTTTTGAAATTCTATTTTTACTGTATTTTTGACCAAATTAATGCAGCCTTGGTGAGCTGAAGTGACTTTCTATTTTGTTATTTAAATTTATTTATTTAATTAATTATTAATTAAATTGTGTTATTATTTATACATTTTATTTTATTTACATTTATATATAATAAAAATATTTACTAATTTGACTAATTACTAATTATTTTACTAAGCACTAATAATTTTTGTTTATTATTTATTTATTTTTCATAAATGTATTTTTATTTTATTTATACATTTTATATTATTTACATTTATATATAATACAAATATTTACTAATTTGACAAATTACTAATTATTTTACTAAGCACTATTTATTTTTTGTGTATTATTTATTTATTTTTTGTAAATGTATTTTTATTTTTTTGTATTTTATTTATTTTATATAATTTTTTACAATTCTATTTTTACAGTATTTTTGATAAAAATAAATGCATCCTTGGTGAGCGGATGAGACTCTTTCAAAAACATTTAAAAAAAAATCTTGCTGACCCCCCAAAAAAACACATTTTTTCACAAAAAGGAGGAAAGGATTTCCTATAATGCAACTTACAACATCTTGAATCTTTCATCTCTAAATTCATCCCTTTAAAAGTCAATAAAGCCATAGAAGAGCTGCTTTATCTCACATTTCCCTACCTTCAGCAATATATTTCACTTCCAGTTCCCATTATTATCCATGAGGACCTTGATATTTTTATGTAGTTAGTTATTTGGCCTGTTTATTTGCTAGCTATCTGTCAGTTATACCTTTAAACTGCTGCACTAATCATCCATAAATAGTTCAGAAACGCATCTGATCCGCATCTGCTGGTCTTCATGTAGTTCTGGAGATGCCGTATGCATGTTTTATGATTTGTACGAGCACACAGATGTGTTTCCTGTGCTCAATCTGCTGCTCTGTGTGCTTTGATGAGTGTCAGACAGGCGTTGTTTCTCTCCTGTTGTCTAAACATGGTGAGCGTGGCACTGCCAGAATCCAGTGCTGGACGCTGTTGAGGCTCTGTGTGTTTATGCCCGACCTTTGACCCCTGAGGTCACAGACTGTTGGATGCGTTCGGCCCGTCGGTTTTTCTCTCGACCTGTTTAAACAGCTTTGACGTCTCCTCGTCGTGTCTTGTCTCCTTTCGTTGTGTCTGATTTAAGGAATAAAGTGAGACGGACGCGTGTGATGACAGACGCTCTGAGAGGATTGGAGAAACTCTTCTCAATCACTTCAGTGAGGAAAGGAGGTTTTCTTCATGTTAAAGAACCCAGACTCCAGGTTTCTGTTAGCCCAGCCCCGAAAACAAGAATTATACTTTTAAAATTATTTTTGTTTTCCTTTTATTATACATGAAGTATTTTTAAATTAATATACAATTTTATATTATTATTATTATTATTATTATTATTATTATTATTATTATTTATTATATTTTGAAATATTAATAATTTATTACATATGATTGTATCTCATTTTTATTAATTATTTATTATTTTATGAATCCAGTAATATGCATTTCCATAATTATGTAATAAATTTATGTGATTGTACTTATTACAATTATTATTTTATCATTGTACTTATTTAAAATTATTATTATTATTTAATTATTATAATATTATAATTTATATTTTACATTTTTATAATTTTGATCAAATAAATGCAGGCTTTGGTGAGCAGAAGAGACTTTTTATTTTATTAATTCATAATTTAATTTATTTATTAATATATGTATGCATTTTATTTTATTTACATTTATATATAATAAAAGTTTTTTAATTTTACTAATGACTAATTATTTACTTATTTTATTTTTTTGTGTTTTATTAAATATAATTTCTGTAATATATTACGTAGTGATAATTAGTATTGTTATATGATATATATCTATTGCTGATTATTTTAAATTTTAATATTAAATATAAACAGTTTACAGTTTTATTTTTTATATTTTTTAGGTTTATATATTTCCCTTTTATTATATGTTTAAAAGTATTATAATAATTAAAATTATAAACATTATTATAATAGTATGAATAATATAATTATTAAATAAAATTTAACATTCTTATAATTATTCAATTAAATATTATTGTTATTATTATTATTATTATTATTATTACTGCTACTACTACTACTAACATTTAATATTTATATTTTTCTATATACCTTCTATTATACCATTTTAATTGACATTTATTTGACAATTTTGCATTCTAATTATTATATAGTAATTTTTAATTTTTTTTACATTTGATGTAACTTTAACTTTTTATATTAATTTATGTATTATATTTACCTTTTTTAACATTTGATATTACTTTTTACATTTTATATTAATTTATATATTATATTTACAAATTTAGATTAACATTTTATCATGTTGTTTTTTTTTTAATTTTACATTTTTACATATTTCTTATATTTGTTTATAATTTGTAATTTTGTGTTATAATTCTAATATTATATAGTAATAATTTATGTAATTATACATATTTTAAAATAATGTAAAATAATATGTTGCTTTTTTTCTGGCAAATAATGACACAAAAAAAAACAGTAAATTGTTTGTCATTTTCATCCTTGCTGTTGATCCCTGCATTATCGTCACAATTTCAATTTTTAGTATTTTAGTCAAGAATCGCCCACTTAGACAGGAAGAGACTGTCTGATTGACATGAGACGCGACCAATCACAGCTGGTTGTGTGTTCAGGTGCCGTTTAGAGGTGTGTTTCTTTGAATTTCCATCTAACACCGTCTCTTCTGCATCACTGCTGTGTGTTGAAGCGGTTTGTTATCTGTGAATCGCATTACTGCGTTTGGTTTGCCAGGGTTAAGGATCTTCACGTGCCTCTTTTGTGTTTGTATTTGGCCGTGTCCCGCTCAACAACTTTAATGTGTTCAGCAGATGTAGGGAAGAAAATGAGAATTTCATGGATCTTCAGATCTGCCTGTCATGCTGATGTACTGTCCTCTCGCCTTTCTCTCCTCTCTCTCGTTTATGACTCACTGAAGAGACGCTCGAATGTCGGTCGGCCTCTGTGAGGCTCTCAGATGCTGATCTGATTCATCACTATCCTGACTCTAAAACTGTATTGAATGAGGCGCTATTGAAGCCTAAATCACACATCAGCTCAATTCTGTATTAATGCATTGATGATTTATAGGTTTATTTTCCAGTGTGTCATTGTTTGAAACTGGCAGTGGCTGATATAAGGACATAGACAATGTTCTTATTGGCAAAAAATAACATTAATTCATTCAGTTATTAAAATAAATATTAAAATAAATAAATAAATAAATAAATAAATATCACATTTTTAAAATACATATATAAATTGGTTATCTGATTTTTTTTTTTTAAATAATCATCAAATGAAAAAAAAAATCAAATAAATAATAATGATCAAATGAATAAATATGATCAAATAAATGAATAAATAAATAAATAAATAATCAAATAAATAAAGAACCATTATCAAATAAAAATAAATAATTATTGTATAGTGATATGTTTTATACACACACACGCATATATATATAATATATATATATAATCTAATAATTTATATATATTATCAAATATATACATAAAAACAACAATGATCAAATAAATGAATAAAAATCAATTATCAAATAAGTAAATATAATTATCATATCAAAAAATAATCAGTTTCTGAAAAAAAGATCTAAAAAAATCTATTAGATAAATAATTATTTGAAATATACAGTTTTATTATTGTGATTTTTAATATTTTTAAATAATGATCAAATGAATAAATAAATATGAAATAATGATCAAATGAATAAATATGATCAGATAAGTTAATAAATAAAAAAATAACAAAGAACATTATCAAATAAAAATAAATACTGTAATAATTATTTTATAGTAATTATCTATCTATCTATCTATCTATCTATCTATCTATCTATATATATATATATATATATATATATATATATATATATATATATATATATATATATATACTAATAATAACTATCAAATAAATCAAATTTTGTAATTATCATATCAAAAAATGATCAGTTTCTGAAAAAAATAACGATCTGAAAAAACAATAGATAAATAATTATTTGAAAAAAAAAATTATTTTAATTTGTATGAATAAATAAATATCAAATTAATTAATCAATCATTATCTGATAAATATCTGATACCCAAAAAAGTATGATAAATGCACAGTATTTATTTATTTTTTTGTTAATTATTTTTTGCTTTTTTTTTATATCACAAAATGTCTGTGAAAAACACTGCGTTGCAGGTTTTTTTTTTTTTTTTTTTTTTTTTTTTTTCTTCAATGTGAAAAACACAACAGACCTTCACTGCACTCTTGAGTTCTGCTCATCCGATTAATGAATGATTATCTCATGAATTCTTCTTCTGGAATACAGTTGGACTCTTGTTTTTTTCACTTGCTCTTAAACTGCATTTTCTCCACTTTTCTTCACTTTTAATTACTGTTTGCATCATTTACTGCGGGAATGTTTCTACAGAAGAGAAACAACACACCAGATGCCTTTACTGTGGAAATGATGGCGAGCGTCTTGAATTGCCTGTTAATGTCCTTAAAATTTGGAAACATATGGGAATTTTTGGCAACTTTATCAGTCTGTGCAGTAAAGAGCATTAAAGTGCATAGTTGAACTTGTTGACATCTGTTTTGTGAGTCACAACTGTTTGTCTGATGATTAGCACATCTTAATACTTTACATGATTGTAGTTTTAAAACTAAAATATAATTTTTTTTATTTTATTTTTTTTTTTTTACAATATTTACATTAGATTTATTACATATAATTAGAATAAAATACATGAAGCAATAGGAATATGAAATGAAATGTTAATTTTATTTTATGTAAAAAAAATAGTAAAAAGTAATGTTTAATTGAATTTTATTTATTAATGATCAAATAAATAATCAAGTAAATAAATAAGTAATACTATTAAATAAATAAATGATCATATCAAATAAATAATCAGTTTTAAAAAAATCAATAATGTTGAAAAATGAAAAAAAATCTAGTAGATAAATAATTATTTGAAAAACAAATGTAGTTTTTATTTATTAAGATTTTTAGTATTTTTAAATAATGATCAGATAAAAAATAATTATAAAATACATAATAATTATCAAATAAATATGATCAAATAAATATTATTGTCAGATAAATAACAATTATCGAATAAGTAAATATTTATAATTGTTATTAAATAAATAAATAATCAGTTTCTGAAAAAATAAATAACAATGATCTGAAAAAATATCAAATAGATAAATAAATAAATAATAACCTGAAAAACAAATGTAGATTTTATTTATTGTGATTTTTAATATTTTTAAATAATGATCAAATGAATAAATATATATCAAATAAATACATGATAATGATCAAATAATTGTATATTTTATGTAAAAAAAAAAAAAAAAAAAAAATAGTAAAATGTAAAATAAATGTAGTATTTTATTTTATTTTATTTTTCTTTATTTATTTTTTTTCATTTGGGTTTTTTTGGTCTTATCCTGTGAAGCCTGGTATATGAATTAATAGTCAGATTTTGTTTTTAAATAGACCTTTAGACAAAGTATTTTTTAAAAATTACGTATGTGTTTTTAGTTTGGAAAGATGAATTTGTTGGCATCTGTACTAGTAATATATAATTTATTTATTTATTTATTAAATAGTATTTTTATTTACAATATTTGCATTTTTTATAAGAATAAAATTAAGTAAGAATAATATAAAATGCAAATAAAATAAAATTTTGTTTAAAACAGAATGAAACAATGTTTATTTAACCTTTAAACAAAATACAATTTCTTTGTTTTTAGTTTGAAAATTTTACCTGTTGACATCTGTACTAGCTTGTCACAAGTTTATCATATATTTAGTTCTTTTTTTTTTTGTATTTTATTTTTATTTACAATATTGTTTTGAGAAAAAAAAATGTTTTGTTTACAATATTTATGTTTTATTTTAATTAACAAAAATAATTTTTATTTACATTATTTACATTTTTCCTTTTTTTCTATTTTGTTTTCTTTTTTGAAAAAATAAAATAAAATAAAATTTAAATAGGTTACATTTTTTTTTAAATAAAATAAACATCGTAACTAAGACAAATATACTTTTTATTTCATTTAAAATGTCATTTATTTTGATCTGTTGTCTGGTTCTCAGGACGGTGCGAACGTGGGACCTGAACTCAGAGAAGAAGCACAAGTCGGTTTTCAAGCCTCGATCGCTGCAGGGTAAGAGAGTGACGCCCACCTGCTGCACCTACAGCCGTGACGGCAAACTCATCGCCGCCGCCTGCCAGGACGGGACCATCCAGATCTGGGACAGGAACTTGAGTGTAAGTGTGTGCGCCTTCATCTTTATCTTTACGGCATGTGACAGGAAGCAAGACGGGCAATAAAGCGCTGCTGTTCAGCGTCACGGCAGATCAAGCGTGCAGGTCTGGACGTCTGACCGTCCCGGACGCGGGGGGTCAAAGGTCGTCGGAGCACTGACACTGAGCAGGTGTTCGGCGGTGTGCTGTTTTACAGCGTTTACTGTGGCTCTGGCCAGCGTGGGTGTCCGACTGTCTCGTCTCAAGCCTGTCAGGGATGGATAGGGCAGGAGGGGGTGATTCAGACGCAACGCTGATTTGTTGCTGTTTGTTTGGTCAGGATGTCCCGCCCGTGTGTGGTCTGAGAGACATCGCGAATGAGGGGTTTGGGGGTCAATAAAGGCACTTGTGTTCATTCTTATGTTTACTTGATAAAAATCAGTCGAGATTTGACGGCAAAAGACACGTGAAATGGCCTTTTACGCAACAATGCAGTTCGGTCATAGTAGTTTGTTTGTCGCATAAAACCTGATTTTTTTTTTTTTTTATTTAACAAAAATATAATAATAATAATAATAATAGAAAATGTTAATATTTTAGTTTTTTTTCAGTATTTAATTGTATTTAACTTAATTGTATTTTATTTTTCATATAATCAGCTGATAGTTAAACAGCTTAATATTAATAAAATTAAGGCTTATCAAATATTAAAAGGAATTAAAATATATAAATATATTATATGTATATGATTATTTTATTATAATTCATAATTTGTATTATTTAATATATTTTTCTATTGATAATACAAAAATATAATAATAATAATAATAATAATAACAGAAAATGTTAATATATTTTTGGTTTGTTTGTATTTATATTACTATATTATTATTATTTTATTGTAATTAATTTGTATTATTTAAAATTATTTTTCTATTGATAATACAAAATATAATAATAATAATAATAATAATAATAATAATAATAATAGAAAATGTTAATATTTTCGTTTATTTTTTTCAGTAATTTAATTTAATTTAATTGTATTTTATTGTATTTTATTTTTCATATAATCGGCTGATAGTTAAACAGCTTAATATTAATAAAAATTAAGGCTTATCAAATATTAAAAGGAATTAAAATATGTTCTATTATATTTCTATCATTATTTTATTATAATTCATAATTTGTATAATTTAATATATTTTTCTAATGATGATACAAACATAATAATAATAATAATAATAATAATAATAATAATAATAATAATAATAGAAAATGTTACAATTATTTTTTTTCCAAATTATTGTTTTTTTTTTTCCCAGTTATTTTATTTTATTATAATAATAATAATAATAATAATAATAATAGCAGAAAATGTTAATATATTTTTGGTTTGTTTGTATTTATATTATTATATTATTATTTTATTGTAATTCATTTGTATTATTTAATATTATTTTTCTATTGATAAAACAAAATATAAAAATAATGGTAATGATAATAATAGAATATGTTATTATTTACTTTTGTTTTGCTTTTTCTGTTATATATTTACAGTATATCTTTAAGGCCATTTCTATGATTAAACCATTTGTTGGGCATAATATGGCATCCAGTATAAAATCTAGTCCATTGAGGGGTTTGGAGGTCAATAAAGACGATTGTGTTCATTCTTATGTTTACTTGATAAAAATCAGTCAAGAGTTGACAGCAAGAGACACGTGAAATGGCCTTTTACTTGATTAAAAAAAACAAAACAAAACTATAAACTACCAGTCAGGCGACAGGAGGCATGGACTAGATTGTCTGTGACTGGTTTAACAGCAAGTTTTGATCATGTGGATCATTTAGAGGCCTGTAAAATATAATGCAGCCAGGTTTATAGGGTTAATGGTGAGTAGGCAGCCTGGGTCTTATTATTTGCTTTAGTTAATCAGTAATAAATGAATCAAATCAAAGTGAGCTCATAAGTGCTGTGTGTAGTTTGGCGTGTGAGAGACATTCTCCTGTGTTCACATTCAGTGTTTGTGCTGGAGAAAGGGATTCTGTGCTGTTGTTTTTTTGGGAAGAGTGATTTGAAAATGAGCTGGATTTGACTAATACGTGCGTCTGGGAGACGCGGTGGGACGATTCCACCACAGCACTGACTGTGTTTCTATGCACAGCAGAATAAATCAGTTTGGTCATATTGTTTGTCATATAATACTTGAATTTAATTTTATTTTATTTTATTTTGCATATAATCAGCTGATACTTAAACAGCTTATCAAATATTAAAAGAAATAAAATCATTTTCTATTATATTTATATTATTTTATTATTATTTTATTACAAGTAATTTGTGTTATTTTTGTTTTCTAGTGATGGTACAAAAGTATAATAATAATAATGTTATATAATAATAATTTTATTTTATTTTATTAAACAGCGCATTATTAATACTACAGCTTATTAATTAAAATGAATATAAATATTTTCTATTATATTTATATTATTAATTTATTATAATTAATTTGTGTTGTTTAATATCGTTTTTCTATTAATAATAATACAACAATAATAATAATAATAATAATAATAGAAAATGTCAATATTAGTTTTTTTCTGTTAAAATATATTTCTGTTTACTTTAAAAAACATTTCTGTTTACTTTAGTATGATTAAATCATTTGTTGGTCATAATGTGGCATGATCCACTGTAAAATCTAGTCCTGAACACATCATTTACAAAACCATTTTTATTTTATTTTATTTTATTTTATTTTATTTTATTTTATTTTATTTTATTTTATTTTATTTTATCCATATAATCAGCTGATAGCTAAACAGCTTATTATTAATAATGCTAGGGCTTATCAATCATTAAAAAGAATATAAATGTTTTCTATTATATTTATATTCAATTTTTATTTTTTTATAACTATTGAAAAATAATATTAATAGAAAATGTTAATATCCTTTTATTTTCTTTTTTATCAATTTTATTTGTATTAAGTAATATCATTTTTATATATATATATATATATATATATATATATATATATATATATATATATATATATATATATATTACAGTTTTCTTATCTTTAAGGACATTTCTGTTTTATTTTTTTTATTTATTTATTTTATTTTATTTTATTTTATAGCCATTAAAGGAACAGTCATGAACTAAAAGTATGTGCTACATTTTGCAATTCATTGCACTCTTGTGTGTTACTGTTAAAAAAATTAATGAGAATTACTGAACCACATTGCAAACCAAATGCAGCATTATAAATGCCAAGAGTATCCCTAGCATATTCAGAAGAGAATGACAGGAAAAGAATCTGCTTGTTTTAGTTGATTTGGTTTATGCTTATTACATAAACCAGTAGTATTTTGCTGTAAAGCATGTAAACCTCAGAATTAAGTCTCAACTAGACTGTAGAACTTATTTGTAAAATGATGCATGTAAATGTGCATAGTTGCTTTTTTCCTCTTGTTTGCTAAATGAGTGCAGCTAAAGTCGCCTTGAGTAATTTATTGTGAACACTTTATGTAGTGAGAATCGTGTTATTTCCACACTTAAGCTTGTAGATTGTCAGCTCTGGAGCGCTCAGCGGACGGGACTCGTTGACTTTGACGATGATCTGTTTATTATCGGGATCCCAGAGGAAATAAGCAGGTGAGAGAGAGAGTTTTTTACAGTCCGTCCATCATAACGTCATTCACAGCTGTGCTTTACTGTATGGCGGTGATGAGAAGACTCTAGAAACTCTTCCCAAAGCAATCTGAATGGAGTGAGTAGGTGCTGTTCAGTCACTCAGATTTGTTTTTGGTCTTTTCCCATGATGTGGACGCATTGATGGATGCTGTTGCCACATTCTCCACAAACTATATTCCCACTGACCGTGGAAAGTTTACATCAGAGACCTCAACGAGTGAGTCAAGCCCTAAACATCAGTCTCACATCCGTTCTGATGGGCTAAAACGTCAAATTACAAAAATAAAATAATTAAAAATAAAAATAAAATACAAATTTATATGTATGTTTTATTATATTATCAATTATTTGGAGGAATTTTTTTTAATATAATGTGCTGTGTGAAAATTATAATATATATATATATATATATATATATATATATATATATATATATATATATATATATATATATATATATATATATATATATATATGTATGTATATGTATGTATGTATGTATGTATATTATAAAAAAATATATATATATATATTTGATTAAAATAATATAGACTTTTTAATATTTTTAATTTTATTTTACTATTAATGATGATGTTATTAATATATATTACATTTTACATTATTTTAATAATGTATTAATGTATTGTTTTTTACATATTACATTACATTTTAATCAGTATATTAGAAATTAGTAATAGAAATATATTTAAAATATAAAAATAATATAATCGTGTGATGTAATGTTTTTTTTATCTTTTTGTGTTATAATACAAGTAGTAATATATTAGTATATTGTAATTTTATATTATATATTTATAACATATTACACATTTATAATAGAAATAAGTAATTGAATAATACTATAAAATGTTTTTTTTATTTTTTGTATTATAATTTATTTCAGTATAATAATAAATATTGATATATAATAATATAAACAGTATAATTATGAATAATATAAACAGTTTGATTCAAATAATAGACTTTTTATTTTAATAGTAATGATGTTATTAATATGTTATTTATTTTAATAAGTATATTTGAAATTAGTAATAGAAATATATTTAACATATAAAAATAATATAATCATTTGTGATGTAATATGGTTTATTTATCTTTTTGTATTATATTTCTACAAGTAGTAGTATATTAGTATATTGTAATTTTAATTTATATTATATCTTTTTAACATATTTGACATTTATAATAGAAATAAGACATTATTAATTATAAATATTAGAATATTAATTATAAAATATTTGTATTACCTTTTTGTTTTGTATTATATATTAATATAATAATAAATTATATATATATATATAAATTTAATATAAACATAATATAATTATAAATAATATAAACAGTTTGATTAAAATAATTAAATACACTTATTTAATTGTTATATTCAAATTTAGTAATATAAATATATTTAAAATAAATAATATAATCATTTGTAATATAATATAATTTTGTATTTATCTTTTTGTATTATATTTCTACTACTAAGTAGTTTTTATATTAGTATATTGTAATTTTCATTTATATATTTTTTTTGTGTGAAGAGTTTATTTGCAAAAACTTTAAACTCAGACTCAAACTTTGCGTTTTTATTTTATTTTTTTTAATTTTCAAAAATGTTTTTCATTGTGCATTCCAGTTAATCTTAATCAAACCGCAGTTGGGTTATTTTGATATAAAGTAAAAATAACTAAAAATACAGTTAATTAAACAATAAAAACATGATAACATAATAAAAACATGATTTTTGATGCTTTTGCAAATAAACTCTTCATATAATAAATTCTAAAAATAATATTAGAAATTGTATAAAAATAACTTTTCTCTATAAATAAAATAATAATATACATACAATGTTGTAATTGTACATAAAAATGTTAGCTGTTATTGGTATTTACTTGTACTTTAGTGTGATGAACCCTCTTTGTTGTGTCGAAGTATGAAGTATGAAATCTGGTCTGAAACCGGTTGCGAGCCGCTGCTTTACACATTCTCAGCACAGGCGTGAAGCTGTTATTGAAAACAGTTTTTATTCCCCAGTGCTGGACTTTCTTTAATAACTTTTCCTTCTAAACAAAGCTCAAACAAAACAAGCTCAGGATGCTGTTGAATTGGCCTGTCGCGAGCTATTAGCGTTGTTACATCTGAGGAGACGAAGCTTTAATTGGCAGCAGGAATGTGAGGTTAACGCGGAGCATATGGGCCGCGGCATAAATACCCATCAGCCCCTGCGCCGGACAGGCTTGAGCGCCTGTGAATGAGGGACGGGACGGGTACAGTATGCCTGTGAATAGCAGGCGCGGCGGAGCGAGACGTGGCCTAAATGGCTGTTTTTAGCTGATGTTCAGATGATTGAGGAGTCGCTATGAGTCAGTCATGACTTTCAGAACGTTATTGTGTTTGTTTGAGCAGCCTGACATGCCAATCTTCTGACTCAACCAATCGCATTAGTTTGGGGCGGGACTATCTCTCCGACTGACCAATGGCGTGTCAGGCTGGTTTGAGCTCACATATGTAGGTTGTTTCATGTGGTTTTTTTTTTTTCTTGAATGCATTCACATTTTGCTTTGTTCTCTCTCAGTACTTTGCATTTTATGATATCATGTTTTCTCTCACAAAACATGTCCAAGTTATGTTTCACCCCAAAATCGAAAGAAAGAAATAGTAAATTATATTTTGCATGAAGAACAAGAAGCCTACTTTTAGGATTTTTTTGTTTTTGCATTTTTAGTATAGTTAAGCACACTTGCTTCCAAAATTGTCATTAGTGTAATACAAAAGATGTTATTTTGCTTCTAAAGTATTTAATGTAAATAATGTCACTGGTCAGAAACTCTTAATAGACCTAAAATAAGCTGAGAAAATATGTTTTCAATGCCATATTTATTTTTTCTTTAAGCAAAAAATAACTAATTATAAATTGTGAAATGTATTTATTTAATTGTTTGTTTATTTATTTTTCTTTATGCAAAATATATTTATTTTTTTCTTTATGCAAACTAGATTTTAATGCAAGAAATGATGTAAAATAGATTTATTTATTTTCTTTGTGAAATTTTTTTTATGCAAACTATATTTTTATGTAAAAATTATATAAAATGTTTATTTATTAATATTTATTATTTATTTATTTATTGTCTTTATGCAAAATGTAAAAAACTATATTTTTAATGCAATAAATGATGTAAAATAGGTGTATTTATTTACTTATTTATTTTCTTTATACAAAATATATATTATTTTTTTCTTCATGCAAACTATATTTTAATGCAAAAAATGATGTAAAATAGATTTCATTTATTTTCTTTATCCAAAATATAATTAAAGTTTTTCTTTAGGCAAACTAGATTTTTAATTTAAAAATTATATAAAATCTGTTTGTTTGTTTGTTTGTTTATTTATTTATTTATCGTCTTTATGCAAAACATTTTTTTGTTTATGCAAACTATATTTTTAATGCAAAAATAATGTAAAATAGGCTTATTTATTTTCTTTATGCAATATATATATATAATTTTTTTTTTTTTTTTTTTACTTTTTCTTTATGCAAACTATATTTTTAATGCAAAAAATGTCAAATGTTTTTTTTGTTTGTTTGTTTTTTTTTGAGGTGAAATGTGATCCGAGCATGCGTTTGTTCATGTCACCAATGGACGAAGTGAAGTAAACACATCCGTACTCGGTGATGTAACCACCTGTTTAATGGATTCCTGGTATTTCTAGTGCGCTGAACTCTGACACGTCACACGCTGAACTTCCTGTCTGTTCGCGCTTGTGCCTCATGACCAGTCAGGCCAATCACACTATCAGCTGCTCAGTGTTTGCTTTCTCTTAAGAGATTGTTGCTTTAGAAATCATTCACAGACTGTGTGAATGGATCCTGTCCGGATATCATGTCACATGTGCCGCGTTCTTCACCGACACATCATGTCTAGTGTTTATGAAAAAAGAACCGAAATTTGCCAAGAACTGTCCAAATGTTCTATATTTTGTCCCTGAAGTCCATTAAGAGACGACCGGAATGAGAAAACGATCTGATTACCCAAATGAGTTGAAATCATGCATCTTGAACTCCATCTTTATGAAAATAAATACATTTTTATATTTAATTTCTGCAAATGTATCAAATTTATATATTTTCTCAATGCAATATTTATGTTTCCTTTATGCAAATATATTTTTAGTGCAAAAAGTAGCTAATTATAAATGCATTAATTTTCTTGATTAAATATCTATTTAATTGTGTTTAGCTTTTTATTATGTGTTTGTTTATTTGTATTTATGTATTTTCTTTAGGAAATAAATTACATTTTATATTAAGTTATATAATTGTAATACGTATTATTATACGTATTATAATTATAATTATGTATACAATTTATATATTTTCACTATGCAATATTTAGTTTTTTTTATTGTTATATAAATGTATTAAATGTATATATTTTCACTATGCAGTATTTTTTATATATATTTTATATACTATAGCTATATTTAAATGCAAAAATGATGTGAAATGTATTTATTTATTTTCTTTATGCAAAATATATGCATTTTTCCTTTATGCAAACTGTATTTTAATGAAAAAATAATGTAAATTAGATGTATTTATTTATTTTCTTTATGCAGAATATATATTTTATTTTTCTATTATGCAAACTATATTTTTAATGAAAAAAATAACGTAAATTTTATTGATTGATTGATTTATGCAAAATACGTATTTTATTTTTCCTTTATGCAAACTATATTTTAATGAAAAAATAATATAAATTAGATTTTTATTTATTTATTTTATTTTATTTATGCAAACTATATTTTTAATGCAAAAAAAGATGTAAAACAGGTTTATTTATTTACGTTTTTTATGCAAAATATCTATTTTATTTTTATGCAAACTATTTTTAATGCGTAAAATAATGATGTTTTAAATAGGTTTTCTTTATTTTCTTTATGCAAAATATATTTAATTTTTTCTTTATGCAGACTATATTTTTAATGAAAAAATGACATAAATTAGATTTATTTTCTTTATGCAAACTATATTTTAATGCAATAAAAGTAAAATAGGTTTATTTTTTTTACGTTTTTTATGCAAAATATATATTTTATTTTTATGCAAACAATTTTTAATGCAAAAAATAATGATGTTTTAAATAGGTTTTATTTATTTTCTTTATGCAAAATGTATTTAATTTTTTCTTTATGCAAACGATATTTTAATGAAGAAAGTAACATAAATTATTATGCAAAATATATATATACAAGCTTTTTTCTTGATGCAAACTATTTTTAATGTATTTTTAATTCGGACTGTGTGAAAGTGATCCTGTCCGGATATCATATCACATGTGCCGCGTTCTTTAGCGACACATCACGTCTCGTGTTTATGGAAAAGAACTGAAATTTGACTGTCCAAGCCTTCTATATTTTGTCCCTGAAGTCCAGTAAGGGAAGACCGGAATGAGAAAATGATCTAATTACCCAAACGAGACGGCTTCAAATCACGCATCATGAAATTGACACATGCACATGGAATGAGAAACTAAAATTTATATTACAAACACAGTATTAGCATGTGAACAGATGACTGTAAGCCAGTTATTCAGTGCGGTTCATACCCTCAGCTGCTCCAAAACCAAAAAACCTGTGATTTATTACCGCTGCTTCTGTCAGACTAAATATTTACCCAGCATTCCCCAGCAGCTTACAATAACAGCCCGTTCCTCGAGGGTCCGGCGCAGCATCCGTGACTCGTCTTCACTAAAAAAATCACAAAAACCACCACAAACGACTAGTTGTGGAAGCCTGTCATCCCGGGTGGGTTAAAGCAGCATGACTGTGTGACGTCTATTCCTCATCCACGGAGAATGCAGGCAGACGTGATCGCTTTCAGACGGACCTTGATCTCTTATGTGGAGATATTGGGACGGACAGATAGATTGATCCTCCGGGATCGGTCATTGATTACGGGGTCGTGACCTCTCATCAGACCCACTCGTGTCTCGTGTTCTTCAAAGGCGTGAGGTGATGATGTCTTATCGTCTGCGTGATGTTCGACCTCCTGACGTCATCGTGCGCTTCAGAACTGATCAGATCCACCTCTGACAGGTTCTGTATGAATGACAGCTTTTATTGATTTAATATGATTTTATATCAGTCAACGTAAGGTGATGCCTCTTTTCATTTACAATATTATTTTATAATATTATAATATATATGCATTACATTCCTTAAAAAATGTTTTATTTTATTATTTATTTTATTTTATTTTTTTATTATTTTTTATTTTATTAATTAAAAATTATATTATATCCATAATGTATTGCATTATACTACCTATTCATGGTTACAATTTTTGAAGATTATAAAACATTAAATCAAAAATACTTTTCATTTAGAATATTATTTTATAATATTGTAATATATATGCATTACATTCCTTACAATTTGTGTTTTTTATTTTAGTAATAAAAATGACAAATTATATCCATAATATTATATTGCATTATATTACCTTAATCAAATAAATAAAAAGAAGTATAAAAATTAATCAAATACAATAAACAAAAATGATAAAATAATCACATAAATAAAATAAATAAAACAACTAGACAATAAATAAACAGATAAAAAAAAAAAAAAATAAATAAAAAAATAAATAGTTCGTAACTAAATTTAAAAAATAAGATAAAGTTGAAGAAGAAATACATATATGCATTTAACTTTTTTAGAAGTATACATTTTATTTTATTTCAGCTATATATATATATATATATATATATATATATATATATATATATATATATATATATATATATATAATATTATTGTTTTTATTTTTTATTTTATGTATTATATTTATACTCACACTCTTTAAGTATATTAAATTAAATAATAAATTAAATGAAATAAAATAAATTAATAATAAAATAAAATAAAATAATAAATAGTTGGTAATTAAATAAAAAAAAGATGAAGTTGAAGAAGAAATGCATATATACATGTAACTTTTTTGGAGGTATATATGTATGTATATATATCTGAAATAAAATAAAATAAAATATATATACCTTGAAAAAAGTTACATAAAAAGTGAATAAAATAAATTAATGATAAAATAAATGTAAAAAATAAGTAGTTGGTAATTAAATAAAAAATAAATTAAATAAAAATAAATAAGATTAAGTTGAAGAAGAAATACATATATTATATACATTAAACGCTTTTGGAAGTTTTTATTTTATTTTATTTCATCATTTTATTTTATTTTATTTCAGCTTATTTTTTAAAATAGTTTTTGTAACAAAATAACAAAAAACAACAACACTGATTTTATGCTGATTTTATGTATTATATTACAGTATAGTACTTACCTATTCATGGATTATATAGTATAATGCATTAAAACACATAATACAGGATATGAAAACAGTTGTATCAGTGAATAATTTAACAAATTGTAATGCATTAAGCATTTTTATTTATAATTGTAACCACAGTTTTAATACTTTCTATTCTTGGTTACTTCATGATTATAATCCCTTAAAACACGTGATATAAAACACAAAACTGGATGTAGATCACGTATTTTTAATGCACTTTACTCTTTTAGAAGTGCAACTCTTGAGTATTTAAGGCTGTAATGTATTCAAACTGAGGTTGCAGTCATTCACAGGAACACACAAGTGATCATAATGCAATAAAACACCTTTATAGAGTCGAGCGCATGATTCCCGTGTCTTCCTCAGGAAGTCTTCTGGCTGTAGACGTATTAAGGCGTTCGTTGCTTCTTTGATGCACTTCCTGTGTTAATCTGTTAATCTTCCTGAAGAACA
This sequence comes from Cirrhinus mrigala, assembly GCA_036247105.1. Classification (NCBI taxonomy): domain Eukaryota; kingdom Metazoa; phylum Chordata; class Actinopteri; order Cypriniformes; family Cyprinidae; genus Cirrhinus; species Cirrhinus mrigala. The sequence continues at coordinate 25,074,423 of CM070016.1, forward strand.
AACACACCCTGAAACTTAACACACATCCATCTTCAGGAAACTCCAATCAGCCGATCCTCAAGTCTCATCAGTTGGCAGGAGGTGTAAAACACTCACATGGGTTTGGTTCCTTCCTTCAAACGGGCCGATAAAGTTAACACAAGTGTGTTCATCTCAGACGCTGCAGGACAGCGGGAGGCGTTTCCGTTCACGGTCGGGACTCGCTTGAGTCTAATGGACAGTATATGGGCTTTGCCTCATTGTCGGTATTAAATTAAACTCTTTTATTTGTCCTGAATGATACGGATCTCATGTAGTCAGACTTTATTCTGGCTTGTTCTGAACAGCCCGTTTAGACAGGAAGAGACCATGTGACCAACAAGCATTAGTTTGCTTTTACTTGTCATTTAAAGGCGAGTTTTTATCACTAATAAATATTAGTGATATACATTAATATTATGCATTATGTATCATGAATTAGCAATGAAAAGTGCATTTTTATTTTATTTTATTTTTTTACAGCATTTGTTAATCCATGATAGTGCTAATTTATAATTTATGCGGTATAGCATGCTTCTAGCAACACCAACATCATGATTAAAAAAAAAACTGATTAAAAAAATTCAACTGCATTAAAATGAACTAAATGAAATGAAATTAAATTGAAATTAAATGTAAGTTGCTTTGGATGTCTGACAGATGTGTAAAAAATATATTTGAATGTTTAAATATTTTATTAATATTTTGAATTTGAATTAGCTTTTATTTTTATATTTTAATTTTAGTTAGTTTACATTTTAGTATTTTGTGATTTTTATTTTTATTTTTTTAATATTTGTATTTAGCTTTAAATGAACTAAACAGATGAAACAATCATGCATTTTTTTAAATAGATAAAATACATGAAAAGTTAAGAAAACGAAATTAAATGCAAAATAAATAAAATGAAATAAACAGATAAAATTATAAATTAATAAAAAAAATTAAATGAAAAAAACTGATCAAACAAAATCATTCATCAAATAGATAAAATAAAGGAAAAGTAAATGAAAATTAAATAAAATGAAATAAACAGATAAAATAAAATCATAAATTAATAAAAAATGAAATAAATGAAAAAAGATCAAATTAAAAACATAAATTAATAAATAAATAAATAAATAAATAAAATAATTGAAAATAAAATAAACAGACAAAATAAAATTTTAAATGAATCAAATAAATAAAATTAAATGAAAAACCTAGATCAAATTAAAACCATAAATTAATTTAAAAAAAAAAGTTAGATTTTTCTTTATGTATTTATTTATGTTCTTTATGCAAATATATATATTGCATATTGGTTGAAGGGAAAATATAACAATAAAAATAAACAAATGCATAAAACAAACAGATAAAATAAAACAATGAATTAATCAAATAAATAAATTGAATGAAAATGTTCTATTTGTATGTATATTTCTATTATATATTTCTGTTTCAACTTAATCTTATTTTTCATTTAGTTACAAAGGCAAAATCTTTCAGCTTTGGTTGAAGTTTTTTAACGTATATTTTATTTTATTTCAGCTCAATTTTTTCTATAGTTAACAATTACACTGATTACATTAAGATTAATATATAAATCTTGAAAGATGAATAAATAATTATAAATGACGAAACTGAAACTTACAGTAAAGTACTACCAGAATAGTAAATACAGCAGTAATAGACACTGTGAACCAAAATTTACTACTACACTGAAAAAAAAAAATACAAATAAAAATTTTACCAACTTAAAATGTTTAGTTTAGCCAACTGAAATATTCCAGCTGTCACTTAAATTAACATTAAGTAACTTAAAATTCTAAGTTGACTAAACTAAAAATTGTTGAAACAACTTTTATGAAAGAATTTGTTTTACAGTGTATTGTACAGATATTGTGATCATCTTGTGCAGATCTGATGACTGTAACCCATCAAACTTGATCAAACCAGTGACTAGTTGTCGTAGTATTAAATTGGGGTGTTGTAAACAGCTCGGTTTGTATTAAATGTAGGTGAAGTTAAAGATGGCAGGTGGATCTGAGCACATTTGGCTTGAGTTACAGGTTTTTTCTCCATCCTCCAGTGAAATGTGGGCGTGTGATGCTTATCCCGCTGCTGGCGATGACAGGCCGCGGATGATGGACGTCTCTGGAAGCTCTGGCCGGTAATCAGGGCTCGCGGCGGGACGGAAACCCGAGCTGCGGCCCGAACGGCATTCTGGGACGCGGGGGGCCTGAATATGACTTGTCAACAATAATCAGGCACTTCTCTGTGGGGCGAGCGTTCCCTCATGCGCGGATCTGCTGGAGACGGAGCGCAGGACTCGTCTCGGCAGAAACAGGGCTGTTTTGTGCTCCGTGAGCTGAACCCTGAAACCCGAGGAGGTGTCGGGACGGATGTTTGATTAAGCCGTGAGCTCGGATCTCTGTCCAGCTGATTCGTGCTAATCGATTTGGTTTTAGATGGAGTTTCATATGGCGGTTGCTCACGCTGATGTTTAACATGGTTTTCCGCTTAAGCTTTCTGAGTGAGAAACAAGAAACGGCATTTGAAACGTGTAACTTCTGTTTTCATCCATCAGGATTTGTTCAGATATTAGGTTATTGAAATATTAGGCTGTTGTTTTTTGTTAAAACTCTCCTGAAATCGTTTGATGGAAACCATTTTTTCATCCCGTGTTAATGACATTAGCATGTAAATGAGCTCTAAGGTCAACATGTTTAGCTCAGTCAGCATTTTATCTAAAAATATATATTTAATTTAATTAGGGTGATTAATATGTTATACTAATCAACCACAATTAATTTTATGATTACAGAGGTTTTAGAACTGTATGTTCTTCAAAATTAAAAAATATTTAATTTTATTTCATTTTATTTTATTTTAGTAGTAAAAACAAAAAGTGTTAAATTAAATTTTAATTTACAATATACAAATCTTCTTTTTTCTTTTTTTTCATTTTGTTAGGTAAAAACGAAGTGTTGAGGTGGAAAAATAAATTAAAATTGTAATTTAAAAAATAACTTTTTTTTTTCATTTTATTAGGTAAAAACAGTGTTGAGATGGAAAACTATAGATTTACATATATTTTGAGATTTAAAAAAATTCTTAACATTTTTAGCAATTAAATTTGTTTAGATTATTTCAATACATTAAAAAAAATCTAAATTTTAATTAACTTTATTAAGCTGCTTGTTTTCAAAGTCTTTTATTTACAGAAACTGAGAGATATATTCGATTAATCAATCATAATTAAGTGTGTGATACAAGAAATTACAAGAACTTTCTTCAATAAAATCAAATGTTTAAAAATATACAAATATTTTTTTTAAATATATATAAAATTTATTTTTTTGTAAACAAACAAAAAAAAAGTTGCGGGGGAAAATGAAATGTTATTTATTTTACTTTTTTCTTTACATTTTTAACATTTTAATTCAAGTAGGTAATTTAATTATGCTGATTATTATATTATACTCATCAACCACAATTAATTTTATGATTCCAGAAGTTGAAGAACTGCATGTTCTTAAAAATAAATAAATAATAAAAAAGTAAAAATGCTTTCATTATATTATTGTTTTCAAAAATTTTAATTAACATTTAATTTTTTTTTTCATTTTGTCAAAACAAAGTGTTGAGGTGGAAAAAATATATTAAAATTAAACTTTTTTAAAGCTTTTTACTTTACATTTTTAGCAATTTAATTCATTTAGATTTAAAGAACAGTTTTATATATATAAACTGTTCTTTATTAAAAACAATATTTTTTGAGGGATTAAAAAACATTTTTAAAACATTTTTTCATTAAATTTTTAGCATTTCAATTGTTACATTTTTTAATTTAATTAAGGTGTTTGCTTTAACAAACTAAGAGATATAATTAACCGCAATTTATTTTGAACTAAAGGGTTTTTTTTTAAATTAAAAACAAAAGGAAAAAATTAAATGTCATTGTTTTAATATGACTTTTTTTTTAGCATTTTAATTCAGTTAGATTATTTTATTGCATAAAATAATACAGATTTAATACATTTAATTGATAATAGATTTAATAAATAATTACATTTAATAATTTAATTTAATTTAATTTAATTTTGCTTAAGCCACAGTCCCCTGGTTAAGAACCACTGCTCTAGTATTATTATTTTTTAAATTATGAAACCATCTTTCCTTTACAGTGACATACAGTGATGAATCGTATGGCTGTAAGAGCAGAGATAGTTAATAGCACGTTTTGTGATTTCATGTTGTGGAGAAACATAAAGACACTTGACAGACGTCCTTCATTTGGAGTGTAGTAACTTTAGTGAATTAATGAAGCTGATTTGGCGGCGGGTTAATCAGCAGAGCCGCGCTTCAGTGGCCGTGCAACCAGGTGGAGAAACTCTGATAAAGATGCCAATTATGCAGGAGTAAATTGGTTTGGCTGCGAGTGTGGCGGTGAGAACGGGACGGGCCGTTATCTGGCCGTTCCAGCGCCGTGATTTCCTCTGTAATACGCCCCGTCACTTGTTCTCACACCGTTGATGTTTCTGAGCTGCGTTTTCTCCTCCCTCTCTCACTTTTAGTCCGTCGATCCGTTGTTTTTTTTCTGTTCTCAGCTGGTGTTTTCACACTCTTCTGGTTTTCCATCTATAAACTGGCTTCAGTTTCCATCACTCTTCATTTATTTTAGCTGAGTGGGGCTAGTTGTCACGACTCCAGTCAAAACTACTCGAGGTGGGTTTATTTTTGCAAGTCACTTTCTGTGGAGAGTTTTGGCTTCCAAAAACAAAACCCCATTGAACATTTCCACTGTTAAAAAACAGGAAAAATAGTTCACAAATGATGTATGTTCATTATTTACTCACTGTCATGTCATTTCAAACACACATGCTGATATATTTCTACAAAAAGCACATGATTTGAGAATCATTAATGTCTGGAGCACAAACTAACTTGTAGACATTTTTTTTAAAGGAATGAATGAATGAATGAATTGCTTTGAATACTAATTAAACACAAAATTATTTAAAAACAAAACATAATATTTATTGTCTTAATTATTATAAATTGCTAGATTGTTGCCCTGGTTTAATTTATTTAATTTATTTATTGATTTTTTTTTTTTTTTTTTATTGTATATTTAATTTTTTTTTTTACCATGCTCACCACTGTATTACAAAAAGTATATATATATATATATATATATATATATATATATATATATATATATATATATATATATATATTATATTTTTTAAAATATAAATATTTTCTTTTATTATTTATTTAGTTATTTATCTATTTGTTTGTTTATTTATTTATTTTCTGGTCTGCTCTCCACTATACAAAAACAAATATATGTTTATTAAAATATAAATGTTAAATTTTTTGTAGCTTGTTTAATTTTTTTTCACTCTGTGGTCAACTGTATTAAAAGTATATTCATATTTAAAATATAAATATATTTTCTTCTATTTATTTTATTATGATTTTATTATTGGTCTGTATATATACTATACTAAAACTTGTACTATATTAAAAAGAACAAAACAAAAAAATAAGAAAATGACAAAAAAAGACATAAAAATTACTAAATCTTTGCCTAAAATATGTATATAAAAATAAAATCTAATTTAAAATATTAACAACATTGTTTTTAGTATATCAGTGATACTAAAATCCACACTGAACCGGATGGTTTCTTGATGTTTCACAAACGCCTGACAGATTTCCTCATCTGTTCGATCAGTTCAGGCTGAAATTGTGAAATGAGAAATATTACTAGATGAATCATAGACACTTTGATTGTGTATTGGGATCATCATGTGTTTAATTTCTCCAGCGTTATTTCTTGAGGCTGATGTTTTGCTTTGTTCTTTATGCTGTGTGACTTTGAGGGCACTCAGGCTCTTATTGATCAGACTAATGGAGCTCAGAAACACCCCTGTGTCCATGTCAGATTCAGACGTCCTCTACTTGTTTGAGAAACGTTCTTCCGGCTCTTTTGCATAGTCTACAGTCCAAGAACACTGCCGTATAGTGAAGTTCTGCCTCCACTACCCTGATGAAGACAGACCACGCAAAATGGCTTGAGATGCACCAAAACAGTGCTGATGTCACTCACTGGGGTACAGCGGCTCCTGCTTATAACTCATAGGGTTGTGAGATAGATCTAAAACTTTCCACTTTTTATTTCAGTTTGTTCAGTTCATTTTAATTTCAGCTGATAATTCCATTTATTTTATTTATTTAAATGTATATTATTTATTTTCTTATTCCATGTATTTATTTTAATTTATTCAATTTATTTATTCATTTTTAAATTATTTATTTTAATTTATTCATTTTTAAATTATTTATTTATTTTTATTTATTCTATTTTTATATTTTAATTGATAATTTTTCAGCTTTTTAGTTCATTTTATTTTTTCATTTATTTTATTTTAATATCAATTTCATGTAAATCAATTTAAACGTATTTAATTTATTTATTCAATTATTTTTTTTTTCTGTTTTTGTATTTTAATTAATAATTTTTCATCTTTTTATTTAACTTTTTATTTGTTTTATTTTAATATTAATTCATTTAATTTAATTTACAATTATAATTGTTAATTATATTATATATTTTTTATTTTAATATCAATTTATTTAATTTTATTTAGTTATAATTGTTAATTATATTAATTATAATTTATTTTGTATTTATTTCAATTTATTTCTTTTTAATTATTTATTAATTATTTATTATTTTATTTCATTTATTTCATGTGTTTATTGTAATTTGCTTATTTATTTCATTTATTTTTTTAATTTATGAATTTTTCATCTGTTTATTTTATTTATTTATTTCATTTCGTTTTTCATGTAAATTTAATTTTTAATTTAATTTAATTTGATTATATTTTATTTTGCTCAGCTTTTCGGTCTCCTGCTCATAAAAGTGTCAAAGCCCTAAGGAATACCACATACACTTGATTTATATTAGTGTTAAAGCTCATGTAGGCCGCCGGCTCTTCATTGAGCTCTTCTGAACTGTCTGTTCACCCTCCATTAAACCGTTGGACCTCCGAAAAATCATCTTATGTAATGAGCTGTTGAGGTTGAAGACTCGGGTGGTCCAGTATCTGAACAGACAGGAGGGTACGAGAGGGTCTCGCTTCAAAAGAAGTGATGAAAGTTACCCGCTGGTTTGTCTGCACGGCACTTAAAAAGGGTTTTTGGCTTCTATATCCGTTCTCAATTCTTGTGTTGATGTTGAATATGAGAAACGGGGTGAGGGATGAATAGCGTGTGCCCCGCTCCGAGCGATGTTTCCAAGAATGAAGTGGTTTTCACACTGGAGTGTGATGTTGTTTTTCGCTGGTTTTGCAGATGGAAAGCGTATGGGCCGCAGACGGCGGCTATGAAAGCTCTCTGTGTGTCATTAATGGAGCACAGGTCTCGCCTCCTGCTCATCCAGACGTGTTGAAAGGTCCTCCTCTGTCTCTCTAATATGTGGTTTGGTGTGTTTTGTTTCAGGTCCACACCAAGTTTCACTGCCGTCAGGCCCACGCCCCCGGATCCGACACGTCCTGCCTCACGTTTTCCTACAACGGAGTAACCCTAGCATCACGAGGAGGTTAGACCAACCCTCGTTTCTCCATCTGTCTGTATTAGGACTCGGTCATGGATATGTGACAGTTTTTTTAATTTATTTTTATTTATTCATTTATTCATGTTTATTTATTCTTTGTTCATTAATTTATTTATTTTTAATTTATTTTAATTTTGTATTTCTATTTAATATTTTTTATTACATTTAATTTAATTTATTTTAATCTTATTTACAATTATAATTAAATTTAATAATTAATTAATTCATAATTATAATATTTATTTGTTTTTTATCTGATGATTCCATTTATATATTTTAATTTATTTTCTTTTTTTATTAATTTATTTAAATGTATTATTTAATTTTATTTATTTTTTCGTATTTATTTTTCATTTTTTATATAAAATTATTTAATTTATTTGTTCATTTTTAAATGACTTATTTTTACATTTATTCTCTGATGATTATCAATGCATGAAACATTTTTTGATGCTCAATATTTTTTTTGTAAACTGATACATTTTTTCAGGATTCTTTGATGAATAGAAAGTTAAAAAGAACAGCATTCATTTAAAATAGAAATCTTATAGAAATTTTAAAAATATTTATTCAATTAATTTTTTCATTGTTAATTTTTTATTTATTTTTTAATTTATTTTAATTTCTAATTTTATTTCATCTTTTTTATTTAGGTTTTAAAGTTTATTAATCAATCAATCAATTATCAATTTATTTAATGTTATTTGCTATTCTAATGATATTTAATAATTAATCAATAATTAGAATTTTTTTTTTTATTTTCATGTGGTAATTCCATTTATTTATTTTTATTTATTATGTTTTATTTCAGTTGATTTCATTTCCTTAATTTATTTTAATTTATTATTTTTTATTTTATTTTATTTATTTCATATATTTATTTTTATTTATTTTCCATTCATTTTATTTTTATTTCAAATTATTCAATTTATTCAATTTATTTTTCATTTATTCTCTGATTATTATCAATGGTGGAAACATTTTTTGATGCTCAGTATTTTTTTGGAAACATTTTTCAGGATTCTTTGATGAATAGAAAGTTAAAAAACTTTTAAACAGCATTTATTTTAAAATAGAAATCTTACAGAAATTTAAAATAATAATAATAATAATAATAATAATAATAAAAAATGTAAAAGTATTTTAAGTAAAATAAAATATATTCTTCCAAAAAGTTTAATGTATATAATATATGTTTTTCTTCTTCAACCTAAATATTATTTTTGTTTAGTTGCCAACAATTTATTTCATTTTTTTATTTTATTATTAATTAAATTTCTGTATTTATTTATTTATAAAGTATAATAAACATGTCTTTAAACTTCTAAACTGCTGACAAAGAACTGCTGATATGGTGAGAAAAACTTTTAGTTTAATATAAGATTATTCATACCATGATTTCTGATTTTATTCATACCGCCCACCGCTATTCTGCATTGACCTTGACAGCTGAAAATGTGGGCTTTAAATGCTAAAACATATTGAATATGTGAGAATATGCTCGACACGAGCACAAAGCGGACTTGTGTCCAGATAATGGAGGTCTTGTGTTTAGCGTGACCGCTGGCTGTGGCGTGGAAGTGACCCGTGTGTGACTCTGGGGCAGGGAATCACACTTTGAGGAGCGTTAGTCAGCAGCACGCCTCTGGAGATCCCCAAGCGTCAGACTCACGCCGCGTCACGCCTCATCTTCTCTGATTCACGCAGACAGACAATGACGCTGATTCAGCCACTCGCTCGCCATCAGCGCTTTGATTCGATCCTTCGGGCAGTGTCTGAGCTTCTTCTGTCTCTGTGTTTTCAGGAGACGACACTCTGAAGACGTGGGACATGCGCAACTTCAGGAAACCTCTCGCTGCTGTTTCTGGCTTGACCTCCTTCTTTCCCATGTAAATGAAAAGTTCCATGCATTTTTCATTTACTTTTTAATAATTAACTATAAAAGAAATAATGAATAATAATAAACAATAAATACAAAAAAAAATATATATATTTAAATAACATTATATAAAATTAAATATAAAATAAAATATATATATATAATATATAATAAATATAAAATATAAAATAAATAACATTAGTAGAATAATTTATAAAATCATTTTTCATACTCTGTGACATGCAAAATTTGCAAAAATTGCATTTTTTATTTCTTTTTTAATTAATGTGCATGCAGCATATTAACTAAAATAAATTATTTATTAATAATAATACACAATAAATACAAACTAATCATGTAGTAGTAGTAGTAGCAATAATAAATGACATTAGTATTTAAATATTAATTTTAATATGAATATGCAAACAACTTTAATGAGTTCATAATATTTGAGAGACTGTATGGAATATTAGTACATTTATAAAATAATTTTTCTTACCCTATGTGACGTGCAAAATTTGCAAAAACATTTTTAATTAATTTTTTTTATTAATATGCATTTAGCATATAAACTATAAAAATAAATAATTTATTAAAAATAATACACAATAAATACAAACTATTCATGTAGTAGTAGTAGTAGAAGTATTTAATGAAGTAGTTAAATAATCATTTTATGATGAATATGCTAGCAACGTTAATGAGCTCATATTATTTGAGAGACTGCATGGAATATTATTACACCTTTTGTGACATGCATTTTTTATTAATATGCATGCAACATTTTAATTATAAAAGAAACAATTTATTAATAATAATAAACAAATACAAACTAATCATGTAGTAATAGTAGTAATAATAATAAATAACGATAGTAATTAAGTATTGATTTTATAATGAATATGCAAGCAACTTTTATAAGCTTTTATTATTTGAAAGACTGCATGTAATATTAGTACATTTATAAAAAAATATTTTTTACACTTTCAGGATTATTTAAAAAGAATATTTCAAAAATCCCACTCTAAATTTGCACAATATAAAAAATTGCCCTGCCCCCACCCCCCATAAAAGCTCCTGTGGTCTAATATACAATTACACTATGAATTTGCACAATATAAAATATAGTATTTTTTATTTATTTTTTCTTTTTAAAGAAATATTGATTGAAATATTGTGAAAGTAATATAAAGTATAAAATGTAATAAAAAACTGTAATATTTTATAAAATGTTAAAAAAATGTATATAACATTCTTGAATTTTAAATGTATGATTAATGGGCCTGGGTAAGTCATGGAAATTTCTTTGGCTAATATATATTTTACTTGATATGGATAGCTTTAAAGTATTTCCTCAGATAGAGAACACTTTTTTAAAACCTTTTAGTTATTTTATTACTGCAACTTATCAATTTTTTAATCTAGGCAGCGTTTCAAATATTGGTTTCAGTTATTTTTGCTTGTTTTTCAACTAATATTTTTTTGTATTTCAACATTATTTAGATTACCACTTTTTTTTTTTTTTTTTTTAGTAGTTTTAGTTAATTATAGCAACACTGGTGGGAACTGTAAGCGTTATGTAAGAAGTCTGTTTACTGTTACTCATGAAAGCACAGCCGATTATGAAGTGTACTGTAAGGCTTCTCTTCTGTAACTGTGCTGATGAATGTTTTGTGAACAGGACCGACTGCTGCTTCAGTCCAGATGACAAATTGCTGCTGACGGGAACCTCGGTCAAGAAAGACGAAGGCAACGGGAAGCTGCTGTTTTTTGAGCGGGAATCTCTTCAGAAGGTCTATGAGATTGAAGTAGCCGATGCGGTAGGTTTAACGCAAACTTCTGTGTTGGTGAGGAGGATTTTATGAGGAGGATTTTCAGTAACATTTGAAATGCAGCCTGATGTTCAAAAAAGAAAACATCTAGTGCTGCTCAGATTGAAGTAATATAGTGTTCTTTTTAACTGTCTCTGTCTCTGGTTTGCCTCCTATCTACAAAATAGGACAGGAACACTGAATATAAGAAATCTTTCCTCCAAACAGTCTTTGTAGTATGTGGTGTTCCCCAGGGCTCAGTTCTGGGACCACTGTTGTTTTCCCTATATATCCTTCCTTTAAATTATATCTTTCGCACGTACAGTATAGGGCTGCACGATAAGGGTTAAACTGATAATCACGATTATTTTGATAAAAATTATAATCACAATTATTAATAACGATTGATCAAAAGGGTAAATGCAATAACATTTCATGTGTCCTTTAACCAGCCTCCACTGACTACATATACACTGACTTCATTTAACCAACTATGATAATACAAATCTCATGGTTTTTAGTTAGTGTTTTGTAATCTGTATTCTCTAGATTTTCTAAGTGGCAGTTTGTTTGCAAATAAAACAAGCCACTCGCGCAGTAAATTTGCTCAAAGATCATTAATACACACTGATAATAACATTGCCATGCCGTTTTCAACTGATTAACATTATGAAAACTGGTAAAAACTTTAGAAACGTATAATATAGCTTAAAATAATATCAACTTATGTACATTTTCCCCCACTTTGTATTACCACAGGGAGCAAAAGCGCATTTATTCCTCAAACACAATAGATCTATTATTGAAACTCTGAGAAAGTTTGATCATGGCAGATTTGGTTACACAAGCAGCACAAATGGCTTGTGAAAAAACACACTTTGGCTGTGTGACACTTTCATGTAAGCAGATCGCTAAACTCCAGCACGTGTATGTTTTCATATCATCAGCACTTGTTCCGCCATCAGTCAGCGTGTGCACAGGGTTGCCAGATTGCACAGATTAAGTAAAACATCGGGCAGAAAGTGTATGCTTTAAGGGACAGTTCACCCAAAAATAAAAATTTGATGTTTATCTGCTTACCCCCAGGGCATCCAAGATGTAGGTGACTTTGTTTTTTCAGTAGAACACAAATTAAGATTTTTAACTCAAACCGTTGCAGTCTAATCGCTTGCATCTACTACGCCAGAGCGTGTACACATGTCACGTGCCAGATGCTGTGCATGCGCTCAGTAGGACATAGCGGTGAATCAGCGATAAAAAATGATATAAACACTGTTTAGTTTCTCTCACAAACCAATCGATTCGTGTCTTAGGACATCAGTGTATCATCACAAGTTGCAGGGTTTAATTTGGTTTTGTTTGTGTATGTTTTTTTTTTTTATTCTCAAAGATTTGGTAGCTATTGACTGCCATTATATGACTGACAGACTGCAACGGTTTAAATTAAAAATCTTCGTTTGTGTTCTGCTGAAGAAACCTACATCTTGGATGCCCTGGGGGTATTTTAGGGTGAACTATCCCTTTAAAAGAGAAAAGCTCTGTTTTGGGGACTTAATCGCTTGACATCTGGCAACCACAAGCATGAACAGTAGTGAAGGCTTGTTAGCAATGCAAGGTAACGCAAATGCCAAATTAAAAACATGTTTTCAGGATAAATAATGAGCCAGCCAATATCATGACGATTGTTTTTAATTAATCGAGAAAGGTTGATATTGTTATCAAGATATAAATACGATTAATCATGCAGCCCTAGTACAGTATCTCATACCACTATTACGCTGACAATTTTCAGTTTTATTTTTCAGTGACATTTGGAATGCAGCTTGATGTTCAAAAACTAAAACATCTAGTGCTGCTCAGATTGATATAATTATTAGTATATATAAGGTGCATCTCAAAAAATTAGAATATCATGAAAAAGTTTTTTTTTTTTTTTTGTAATTTTAAAAAATGAAACTTTCATATATTCTAGATTCATTACATGTAACGTAAAACATTTCAAAAGTTTTTTTTTTGTTTTAATTTTGATGATTAGAGCGTACAGCTCATGAAAGTCAAAAATCCAGTATCTCAAAATATTAGAATATTTACATTTGAGTTTCATTAAATGTCCATCCCTGCAGTATAAATTCCGGGTATCTCTTGTTCTTTGAAACCACACTTATGGGGAAGACTGCTGACTTGGCAATAGTCCAGAAGACAATCATTGACACCCTCCACAAAGAGGATTAGTCACAGAAGGTCATTACTGAATAAGGTGGCTCTTTACAGAGTGCTGTATCAAAGCATATTAAATGCAAAGTTGACTGGAAGGAAGAAATTGGGTAGGCAAGGGTGCACAAACACTTGGGAGAGCTTCACAAGGAGTAGAATGAAGCTGGAGTTAGTGCATCAAGAGTCACCACGCTCAGATGTCTTCAGGAAAAGGGTTACCAAGCCACTTTTGAAACAGAAACAGCGTCAGAAGCATCTTACCTGGGCTATGGAGAAAATGAACTGGACTGTTGCTTAGTGGTCCAAAATCCTCTTTTCAAATAAAAGTAAATTTTGCATTTCATGTTGAAGTCATGGTCCCAGAGTCTGGAGGAAGACTGGAGAGGGACAGAATCCAAGCTGCTTGAAGTCCATTGTGAAGTTTCTCCAGCCGTCTACTGGGAGATTTTGGAGCACTTTATGCTTCCATCTGCTGACAAGCTTTATGGAGACACTGATTTCCTTTTCCAGCAGGACTTTAGCACCTGCCCACAGTGCAAAAACCACTTCCAAGTGGTTTGCTGACCATGATATTATTGTGCTTTATTGGCCAGCCAGCATGTCTGACCTGAACCCCATAGAGAATCTATGGGATATTTTCAAGAAAAAGATGAGAAACAGTCCATCTAACATCATACAGACAATCTGAAGGCTCAGTAGTGCCTCAGCAGTGCCGCAGGCTGATCACTTCCATGCCACACCTCACTGATGCTGTACTTTGTGCTAGGGGCAAGTCATTTGCTGTCATATGTGCTGCCGACCAAATATTGAGTGCATAAATAAACATACTTTAAAAAAACTTGAAGTTTTTATTTTTGCAAATCCATTGTTCTAATATTTTAAGATACTGGATTTTTTTTACTTTCATGAGCTGTAAGTTCTAATCATCAAAATTAAAACAAAAACACTTTAGAAATATTTTACTTTACATGTAATGAATTTAGAATATATGAAAGTTTCAGTTTTTAAAATATCATGATATTTAAATTTTTTGAGATGCACCTGTATATTATCCAGTATCCAGAACATAAAATGATTTTCTCTATTCATGGGAACTTAAATTGCTTGGTAAGTTCTGTTCTGTCAGATTAGCAGTACAAATGCAGACAAGAAGTGAAACTTTCTGCCTGTTTGTCCCTTTGGAAGCGAAGGGAACATTGTCTTCCTCCATCCATTTGCTGGAGTGACACACGAGTGACCTTGACAAGCATCCCAGCAATCTTTGAGAGCTTGTTTCATCTGAAGCGAGTAAAGTGTCTCTGGGAGCTCTTTCTCAGGTCAGCGGACGGGACAACGGGCACATCTGAGTGACAGCTTAAAGCTCCCGTGGCCGTCTGTGATCAAATGTGCTGCTGAGTCGGTTTCTCTCAGTCCCAGCGCTCCGGCTCTAGTCATAACAACATAAAGGCTAATGCTCTCCATCCGAGGTTGCTTCTTGTCTTAAAGCTGACAGGATGGCATAAAGCAGATGTTGACATCTAGCACGCTAAATACATCCAAGGAGTTACAGCACTGGCATGAATCAGAAGTACATAATATTCTTTGTTTGATGCATCACAGACATTTTCCATTTTCTTCTGTCATATTAGCAGCGGTGGACGGCTCTTGTTCGCTGAAAATACCTTTGGCCCATCCAGAGGACTTAAGTTATTTATAGCCGACCTGACGAGCGAGCTATTTACAGTGTTTATCCAGCACAAGACGGCTGAAGAATTTAAGTGCTGTCTTTATGAAGTGCTGCACCAGGCCGTCCTGTGACAGGAAGAGCTACCAATCATGCGAGTGTAAACACGGGCCGTAACCCCGTGGCGGGGTCGTGCTCTGTGCCGGATTGTGGACACATCTCCAGGCTGGAAAGAGTAAATACACCAGGGGTGGTTCTCAGCTTTGCTGACTTTTTCACAAGGTGTAAAAATCAGGTGAGATATGTGCGTCCACCAGGACGCCTGCTGCTCCCTCTGCGCTGGACATTTGGAATGCGGCTTGATGTCCGAAAACTAAAACAGATCCAGTGCTGCTTGAATTGAAGTGATATAGTGTTTATTTAACTGTCTTTGTAGGTATCTCGGAGTGGTTTGCCTCTTTAAAGGCTAGAATATTTGCTGTGCATACAGGAAATTTCTCAGCCCCTGTAGTATGTGGTGTTCCCCAGGGTTCGATTATAGGACCTCTATTGTTTTCCCTATATATGCTTGCTTTGAGTTCTATCTTTCGGGAGAACAGTATCTCTTACCACTGTTACACTGACGATTTTCAGTTTTATTTTTCAGTGACATTTAACTGTCTTTGTACGTGGTATGTGGTGTTCCCCAAGAGTCAATTCTGGGACCACTGTTGTTTTCCCTATATTTGTTTGCTTTGAGAGATATTTTTCGGAAGTACAATATCTCTTACTACTGTTAGGCTGATGTTTTTCAGTTCTCTTTTCCAGTCACATTAGAAATGCGGCTTGATGTTCAAAAACTAAAACATCTAGTTCTGCTCAGATTGAATTGATATAATGTTTTTTTATAAGTGTCTTTGTAGGCAAACCACTTTGTAGAGGACATGTACTGTAAATATAAGACATTGTTCCTCCAAACGGCCTCTGTAGTATGTGGTGTTCCCCAGGGTTTGGTTCTGGGACCACTGTTGTTTTCCTTGTATATGATTACTTTGAGTTTACTTTGACAACTTTTGGAAGACCACTCTCCTATACCATTGTTATGCTGACGATTTTCAGTTTTATTTTATGTTAGTTATGTTAGAATGTGACTTGATGTCTGAAAACTAAAACAGATCCAGTCCTGCTCAGACTGAAGTGGTATAATGTTTTTTAAAGTGTCTTTGTAGGTTTCTTGCTGTGGTTTGCCTCCTATTTATTAGAATAGGGCATTTCCTGCGAATATAGGATTATTTTTTTTCTCCAGGTCAGATTCTGTAGTATGTGGTGTTCACCAGGGGTCGATACTGGGACCCTGTTGTTTTCCCTATATATGGTTTCTTCGAGTTATAACTTTTGGAAGAACAGAATCTCATACCACTGTTACGCTGATGATTTTCAGTTCTTTTTTCCAGTGATATGCAGCTTGATGTCCGAAAACTAAAACACATGTGCTAAACAGTGCTGCTGCGATTGAAGTGAAATAATCTTTATTCATGTGTCTTTGTAGGTTTTCAGCGTGGTTTGCCTCCTATCTAAAGAATAGGGAATTTTGCTGTAAATATAAGAATTTTTTCAACTGACTGTTTTCAGTTCTATTTTCTAGTGACATTAGAATGCAGCTTGATCTCCGAAAACTAAAACGGGTCAACTACTGCTTTAATTTAAGTGATGTCATGTTTATTTAAGTGTCTTTGTAGGTTTCTCTGAATGATTTGCCTCATATCTGTAGGATGGGACATTTGATGTGAATATAGGAAATTTTTCCTGTAAGTCAGTCTCTGTAGTATGTGGTGTTCCCCAGGGGTCAATTCTGGGACCACTGTTGTTTTCCCTATAGATGCTTCATTTGAGTTACATAATTTGGAAGAACAGTATGTCATACCACTGTTACGCTGACAATTTTCAGTTCTATTTTCCAGTGACGTTAGAATGCGTCTTGATGTCCGAAAGCTAGAACAGATCCAGTGCTGCTCGAGTTGAAGTGATATAATGTTTAAGTGTCTTTTTAGGTGTCTTGCCATGGTTTGCCTCCTATTTAAAGGATAGGACATTTGCTGTGAATATAAGAAAATTTTTTCTTCCAAGTCGGCCTCTGTCGCATGTGGTGTTTCTCAGGGTTCGATTCTGGGACAACTGTTGTTTTCTTTATATATGCTTGCTTTGAGTTATATCTTTCAGAAGAACAGTATCTCATACCACTGTTACGCTGACGATTTTCAGTTGTATTTTCCAGTGACATTAGAAATGTGGCTTGATGTTCCAAAACAATCGTCTAGTGCTGCATAGATTGAAGTGATATAATACTAATTTAAGTGTCTTTGTAGGTTTCTTGTTGTGATTTGTCTCCCATCTTAAGGATAGGACATTTCCTGTCAATGTAGGAAATTTTTCCTCCTGGTCAGCCTCTGTAGTATGTGGTGTTCCCCAGGGTTCGATTCCGGGACCACTGCTGTTTTCCCTATATACTGTATGTTCACTTTGAGTTATATCTTTCAGAAGTAAAGTATCTCTTACCACTGTTATGCTGACGGTTTTATTTTCCAGTGACATTAGAATACGGCTTGATGTCTGGAAACTAAAACAGATCCAGTGCTGCGTGGACTGAACTGATAAAATATTTATTTAAGTGTCTTTGTGGGTATCTCGGAGTGGTTTGCATCCTATCTAAAGGATAGGACATTGGCTGTGAATATTGGAAATTTTTCCTCCATGTCACCCCCTTCAGTATGTGGTGTTCCCCAGGGTTCGATTCTGGGACCTCTGTTGTTTTCCCTATATATGCTTCCTTCGAGTTACATCTTTCGGAAGAACAGTATCTATTACCACTGTTACTGTTTTTGAGTTTTATTTTCCAGTAACATTTGGAATGTGGCTTGTTGTTCGAAAACTAAAAGAAAAAAAAAGTGCTGCTGCGATTGAAGTGATATAATGTTTATATAAGTGTCTTTCTCAGCGTGGTTTGCCTCCAACCTAAATGATAGGACATTTGTTGTAAAAATAGGACATTCTTTCTTTTGGTCGGCTCCTGTAGTATGTGTTCCCCAGGGGTCGATTCTGGGACTACTGTTGTTTTCCCTTTATATGCTTTCTTTGAGTTACATCTTTTGAAAGTACAGTATCTCTTACCACTGTTACACTGAAAGTTTTCAGAAAACTAAAACATATCCAGTGTTGCAGGGATTGAAGTGATATCATGTTTATTTAACTGTCTTTGAAGTTTTCTCAGAGCAGTACCATGAAGCCGATCACGTTCTGGACTTGCACAGCCTGACGTTAAAACTAAAATATAAACTTTCTGCTAAAAGTAGGTTAATGTTGAGACACATTCCAGGTGTCCTTTATGTGTCAGCCTGTCTTCAAGTGTATTTCTGAGCCCAAATCTTATTTCACTGCATATCTTTTGACTGGTATGCATCCGAGTCTGAAAACCCCTTTAACACCAACAAAATACATCGAAGTGTGACGTGAAAGCATCCTTGTGTTCTCTGGTTGAATGGGCGCCATGTTGGGGTGAGTTTGGCACATGCTCTTTCTAGTAAACAGCTTATTTTGTTTAGAAAAGATGAAAGATTGTATAAGGTACTGAAATTTTGTTTCAGTCTATGCCATAACCGCAGTAAATGTCCTCAAGAAAGATCTGATTCACTCACAATGCCATTATTATCATTCCTCCTGTGTTTGTAGAAACATTTGAGCTGCACATAAATACTGTGCATTATGAGTGTTTTTCACTGGCACACGATGAACATCTGTAGATGCATATATCGCTATTTTCAGCAATTCCCATGTCTCCGTGTGGCACGTTTGCGAGTAACGAAGAGGTCAGATATACAGATGTGCACGAACTAAACCCCATGATACAGTATCTGCAAGGTAATGGAGCGACTAAAGGAGATTACCTTTGTATTCGGCCAAAAAAGGCTCAGCTGGAAGCACATTTCAGATCCACGGCCAAATCTTCCAGATCTTTTCTAAATAATCAATTACTCGGCCACATGCCCATGGAGACGGATTAACCCCGCATATCCCGTTAAGTCAATAAGGGCCGGAGAAACCCCTGCTCTGGTTCGGGGGGGAGGGAGGGTCTAAAGCCGGATTCTAGGTCAGGCAGGCTTAACGGAGTCCGGCTGGTGGATTCAGGCAAAAACGAGCCTGGCGCTGAACAGCTGGAGGCTAAGCAGATTTCACCCCAATGCCTCCGCAGGTCTTTCCTGATCTGAGCACTGCATACACCGCAAGATCTGTTTGGAAAGAGTTTCTTGGACATTGCATGATTTATTATGCTCCTCTTGTGCTGTAAACTCATCTCTAGAGATAATTTTTAAAGTGCATTTGGACTCCAATACCTGCTGGTTATTTATTTATTTTTTTTATTTCCTGTAGAGCTTCAATATATACTCACCCTTATTTTCATCCGGACCCATTTATTTTTTATTTTATTTTATTTTATTTTATTTTATTATTTTATATTTGTGTGGTTATTTTCAATGCAGCATGTTTGCATGGCAATTTTTATTTTATTTTATATTTTTGCTGTAGTTTCATGCATTTATTTTTGTGGTATTTTTATAAATTCAACGCAGCATGTTTGCATAACAATGATGTTTATTTTATTATTTTATTTTATTTATTCTTATTTTATTTTTAATTTATGTGGTTATTTTCAATGCAGCATGTTTGCATGTAAATGTTTATTCTATCTTTTTGTTGTAGTTTCATACATTTATTTTATTTTATTTATTTTTATTTTTTTATTTCATGTGGTTATTTTAAATGCAGCATGTTGCATGACAATTTTTATTTTATTTTATGTTTTTGTTATAGTTTCATACATTTATTTTTTGTGGTATTTTTATGAATTCAGTGCAGCATATTTGCATGATAATTTTGTTTATTTTATTATTTTATTATATTTATTCCTGTTTTATTTTAAGTGGTTATTATTAATGCAGCACACTGGCATGACAATGATGTTTATTTTATTAGATTCATTTTTATTTTATTTATTTTTTATGATATTTTTATAAATTCAGTACAGCATGTTTGCATGACAATGATGTTTATTTTATTATTTTATTTTATTTACTCCTATTTTATTTTATGTGGTTATTGTCAATACAGCATGTTTGCATGACAGTGATGTTTATTTTATTATATTTGTTTTTATTTTATTTATTTTTTGAGATATTTTTATAAATTCAGTGTAGCATGCCCTCATTTTGGTACAAAACCTTTAGTTTTATATATATATATATGTATAATACTACTACTACAGTTTTAATGTAAATCTGCGCTATTTATTTGCTGGTTTGGGTTGGACTTTGACCAGTCACAAGTTCCTAAGATTGTAATAGATTTTCCTGGTGTCTTTGTGACTTTAACGGTGCTGTCTTGTCCGTTTTGGCCATGGTCACTATTAGCTGTCATCATACAGACATGCGCTGCATGCATGTGATTGCAGGTATTCAGGAGTCTGTTCCTCTGTCTCTCTCACACACACAAACACACTGTCACACATGCACACAAATCCTCACACACGGCCCTGGCAGCGGCCCATTCGTCACAACGAGTCTTGGAGATCCAGGAGCGCCAAATATAGTCAACTGGAGATGAGCCGGACGGGGAGAGATATCAGACGTCACCCGAGCGCCATTGGTTTATGTCGACTTCCTGCTCCAATAATGCGTTCTCACTCTCTGTTTCCTCTCTTCTGCTGTTATTTCAGAGCGTTGTCCGCTGTCTTTGGCATCCCAAGCTGAATCAGATCATGGTCGGGACGGGGAACGGCCTGGCGAAGGTCTACTATGACCCGGTCAAGAGTCAGAGGTGCAGTTGCTTCGCTGTCCGTCTCAATCACACGTCACACTCTCTCCCGTTTTTCCGCCTGTGTTTGTTCAGTAACGATTTCAGCAGGGTTTGGGCCGATTGAAGTGAGGAAACTCAACAAAAATGACTAATTCGGTCTCATTCGTGACTCCATTAGTGTTGACCGAGAGCAGAATCAATTGTCTGCACGTTTGCAGCAAAGTCACATCCTGTTGACAAGCACAAGAGAACACGCACGTGTGTTTTTACACTTTTTTTTAATTTATATATTTATATATTAAAACAAATAAATATAATGTATATAACACACTATTTATTTATCTATCTATAATAAATTCCAGAATAAAATTTTTGAGTATTAAAACTTTTAAAATCACTTTTAAACTTCCATCGTAATTTTACGCATAAAATAGGGGTGATAATATATTAAAATAATTAAATAATTAAGTCCTTAATTCAGTTTTTTTAAGTTCATGTTTTAGTCAATGGTGAGCAAAAGTGTTCTTTTTTTCTGTAACCATGTGACTTTTTGTATAGACAGTCAGATTTTATTATTGCAAATTAATCTATTATAACTTTTTGCATTTTAATTATTATATTTGTTTTATATTTTGGATATTATTATTATTATTATTATTATTATTATTATTATTATTATTATTATTATTATTATTATTAGGTAAATATACAATATTAATAATATATTTTTTAAATTAATATATAATTTCATTTAAATCAGTTTTATAATTATTTTATTAAGTATTAATGCAGTATTATAATATATTATAATGTATTAATGTTAATATATAATTTTATGTAAATCATTTAGATTTTTTATATATATATATAAATAATAAATTGTAATATATGTTTATAATATTTAAATATAATATAATTATAAATATAAAATGTATCAGTGTCCACAGATAAAATAAAAAAATATACTTTTTTATTCTTTTTTTATTGTGAACTTTACAGATTAAATATCATAGATCAGTTAATACATAATATTTACATTTTTAATATTTATATAAATACTAAATATTATATATATATTATAATATATATATATATATATATATATATATATATATATATATATATATATATATATATGTATATATATATATATATATATATATATATATATGTATATGTATATATATATATATATATATATATATATATATATATATATATATATTATATTTTGGATATTATTATTATTATTATGGCAAATATATAATGTTAATAATATATTTATTTTCAAATAATTATTTTAATTTAAATTGTTTATATTTTTATATTTTTTTATTTTATACATGTATTATTATTATTATTATTATTATTATTATTATTATTATTATTCCCAATATAATAATAATAACATTATAGTATATTAATGTTAATATATATTATTTTATTATATTATATTTTATTTTATTTTATTTTATCCTTCCTAAAATAGGGGTGATAATATATTAAAATAATTACATTAAATTAAATATAGTATGTAATAATAATTAAATTCCTTAATTCCTTTTTTTAGTTCATGTTTTTATTATTATTATTATTATTATTATTATTATTATTATTATATTTTTTGCAGATAGCAATTTCTACCTGATACAATATTTTAAAAATATAAAATATACATACATGTATATATATACATACACACACACACACACACACACACACACACACACACATACATACTAATTTATTCAGGTTTTCCAAGACTGTGAGAATTCAGGTTCTTAAATAATTCAGGCTTTTTTATTTATATTTGTTTTAGCTTATTTTAAAGCATATTTTGTCTTATTTTAAATGCCTTTCTCCGTGTTGTTTGTTCTTTAGAGGTGCGATGTTGTGTGTGGTAAAGAGCAAGAGGAAGGAGAAACATGCTGAGACGCTGACACAAGATTACATTATCACCCGTGAGTATTCTGTTATATGTATTAATACATTTGCATATATTCTCATATCCGCCTACCTGGCAAAAAATTAAGAAGAATTTCTTTTGGAAATACATTTAGGTGATGAGGATTACTCAGTCGCTTTGTGTCAAACTCAAATGCAGTTACGGGGTTTTTGACCAGCGAATGTGTGCAAATGCGCATTTTGTCCGTCATTAAAACGGTGGCATCACATTACGTTTTACAAACAGGTTACAAAGTTTGTTGTAGCTATATGAGTGCTCGGTTTTTTCTGTTGTAAAATACATTTGGCCAAAATCTCATTTTGAGATGAAATGCTGCTGTATGCACAGACTATTTAAGTGTATTGGCTATAGACTAGATGGCAAATGCTAGCCTTCTCTCTCCGGTCCCACACGTCTCAGACCTCAAATACATAAAATATGAGCCTTTAGAGACATATTGTTTCTTGCGTAAAGAAAACGCTGTACTTATTCAGACAAAAAGATCTTTATTTACCCTTGCAAGACTTCGTACAGCTCAGCTGCTGTGGAACTTCGTTCATTCCGTCAAGATAGAAGGGGGAGGAGTTATAAGGTTTGACTGACTGTTTGAGCGGATGCAACAAGATTTAGTTGCAAGCTCTTTTTAATACTTCTCACTGGCTAAATATTTGTAAAACCGGCAGACAAACGTAAACGGCCAATAGGCATTGATTTATTGAAGAAAAAAAAAAAGCCACCAAAAAAAAGGGCACTTCAGAGCGTAAGGGGAAAAAAAGGTTGTGCCTGATTCTGAAGGATCATGTGACACTGAAGACTGGAGTAATGATGCTGAAAATTCAGCTTTGATCACGGAAATCAATTATAGTTTACAATATATTCGTATAGAAAACAGACATTTTTATTTTTAATAATATTTCACAATTTTTACTAAATAAATGCAGCCTTGGTGAGCAAAAGAGTTTTTTTTTTTTTTTTTTTTTGAATGTCTCTGACCATGTAACTTTTTGGATTATATTATTGCAAATGAATCTATTACATCTTTTTACATTTAATAATTTATTTAATTAAATAAAGAAATAAAATTGTATTTTTATTATTATTATTATTATTATTATTATCATTATTATTATTATTATTATTGTGGTACATATATATATATATATATATATATATATATATATATATATATATATATATATATATATATATATATATATTTTTTTTTTTTTTTTTTTTTTTTTTATTAATATCTAATTTTACTTCAATAATTTGTTTTAATAATTAATTTTTTATTTTATACATTTGTTATTATTACTATTATTTAATTATTCCAAAAAAATATAATAATAATAATAATATGATATATTGATGTTAATATATATTATGTAAATCATTTAGTATTTCATAATGATTTTTGTTTTTTTATATATTTATTATTATTATATTTGGGAAATTATTATTATTGTTATTATTATTATTATTGTAAATATATAATATTAATAATATACTTATTTTGAATTAATATATCAGTTTATTTAATTCATTTATATTTTTATATTTTTTATTGAAACATTTATTATTATTGTGGTAAATGTATAATATTAGTAATATATTTATTTTAAATGAATATATAATTTTATTTAAATCATTTAGATTTTTGTAATTCATTTTATATATTTATTATTGTTATTATTATTATTATAAATGTATAATATTATTAATATGTTTAAGTTAATATATAATTTTATTTAAATAATTTGTTTTTATAATTATTTTTTATTTTATACATTTATTATTATTATTATTATTATTATTATTATTATTATTATTATTATTTAATTATTCCAAATATAATACTAATATTAACATTAAAATATACTATAATATATAATTTTTTTGTAATTCATTTGGAATTTTTAATAATTTTTTTTTTTTTTTTTTTCATTATTATACTGCAAAAGTCACTGAGCTGATATAATTATTAATGACAGATTTAGTATTATATTAGAACAAATTCTACATCTCCTCTATTGCTGTCAGACTGTTGGACGGCTCTGTATGTACACAGACAAACCAGCATTAGCGGCGGATGATAATGTTGCCCCGTCCTGCCCTGAGAGGTGCCATCCTACATTCAGCGGCGTCACACACCCATTAACCGGCCCGTGTCGTGTGTGTGTGTGTGTGTGTGTGTGTGTGTGTGTTTGCACGGAGTGAGTGCTTTCCATCGGATTGCCCCACGGTGCGTCTCACCCGAGGGCCACGATGCCATTAGCGCACGACACTCAGCAGCCACGCGTATGCCACGAGAGCGTCAGTCACGCCACGAGCCTCCCCCCGCGTGACCCACCGCCGGATCTAAAGACCCTTCAAAACCCGACACCGGCTCAGGAAATAGCGATGGAAAATTGAGGTGACGTGAATCCTCGGACCACTGAGGAAAAAAATGGACATGTGTCACCGCTAACCTTTTTACTTAATGTAGCGTGAGAGGAATTAGCACAACTCCTGAATGGAAAATCGCTCGCTCTTTCCTCGTGACCCCGGAGTAAAACACACACACACACACACACTCGAGCATCACAAACGCACTTTATTTTGGCGGTGTTTGGTGACTGTGAAATGTGGGCAGTGTAATCAAAAGTAAATATAAACGCGTTGCTGGGCCGCGTGTGAGGAGTGTAGTAGTGCTTCATGTCATGTGATTGTTGTGTTTCTCACAGCTCACGCTCTGCCCATGTTTCGCGAGGCCCGGCAGCGCAGCACCAGGAAGCAGCTGGAGAAGGACCGACTGGATCCCGTCAGATCCCACAAACCTGAGCCGCCCGTGTCCGGACCAGGTGACGTAAAGCTTACATGTTTTTAAAGCGTTACAGCTGCAAATCCCTCATTTTAGGTTAGGTTACTTTATTCATACCCACAGGTAAATTTGTCTTGAAGTAAAATGACAGTGACAACCATCCATGACACATATTCAAAACACATTTAAAAACATAAAACACATCAAATTACAAAAAATATAATACATGATACATGATATAAATGCTCCAAAAAACTCTCCCATCCTACAGCTTAAGACAGTTAAAGCAGTGGGAACAAAGCTGTTTTTATATGGCTTTGTTTTACACCCTGGGATTAAAAACCTCCGTCCAGAGGGTAGAAGCTGAAACTCACTGTGCAAAGGGTGGGAATCATCATTTAAAACGGAAGTAGTCATTCATTGCAACTGTCTGGTATACAACTGTGACTCAACAACCAATCAACTGGACCATTTCATCTGGTTTAGAGAATTTCTTGCTTTTAATAAGAAAAAAAGCTAGATTTTTTTTGTTACATATACATGTGTTGACAATTTAAAAAAAAAAAAAAAAAAAAATTATGGCCCATGTTTTGCTATGTAACATTTATGTTAGTTATATAAATCTTACATAGAAATATACATTAATACTATTTAAATGTATATTATCAAATACATTGTGTAGATATAATTTTTTTTAATCCATTTTAATATATTAACACTATAAATTAATTAATCTATATGTGGTATTTATATATTTTTATGTGTATATAAATAATACATTTTAATATATATTTATAATATTTAAATATAATATAATTATAAATATAAAATATATCAGTGTCCACAAATAAAATTATTTTATTTTTATCTTTTTTATTGTGAACTTTACAGATTAAATATTGTAGATCAGTTAATTCGTTTATACATAATATTTAAATTTTATTAATATTTATATAAATACTATATATATATATATATATATATATATATATATATATATATATATATGTGTGTGTGTGTGTGTGTGTGTGTGTATATATATATATATATATATATATAATTTATAATTAAATATAATATAACTATGATTATGAAATGTAGCAGTTTCCACTATTTTTATAATATAAAATATAATAGTTTTATACTTATATCAACTTT
This sequence comes from Cirrhinus mrigala, assembly GCA_036247105.1. Lineage (NCBI taxonomy): Eukaryota > Metazoa > Chordata > Actinopteri > Cypriniformes > Cyprinidae > Cirrhinus > Cirrhinus mrigala. The sequence continues at coordinate 25,101,349 of CM070016.1, forward strand.
ATAAATAAAAAATGTATAAATCAATGAATTCATTTATACATAGTATTTATATAATACTAATATTAATACGGATGTTTAATATTTTAATAGAATATAATTATGAATATTATATTATGAATATGATGATGTATTACAGTTTCCACAAATATAATATAAAATATAATTTAATATTAATATTAATAAATTAATAAAGACTAATGAACTTTATATGTAAATTAATTTATAAATCATTTAATAAATTAATTTGAAAATAGTATTTATGTAACTTTTTATATTCATATAAATAATAAATATGAATATATATATATATATATATATATATATATATATATATATATATATATATATATATATATATATATATATATATATTTATTTATTTATTTATTTATTTATTTATTTATTTAATTAAATACACAAATAAAGATTCATAAATTAATTTATATGTAGTATTATTATTAAATATATATTTAGAATATTGAAATATAATATAATCATTCATATAAAATGTAGCAGTTTTCACAAATATAATTTGAAATATGATTTTTATATTAAGATTAATATATTAGTATAGATTAATTAACTTTATATATAAATTAATGTATAAATCAATTAATAATTCATATATATAGTATCTATGTCATTTATATGTCCTATAAATAATATAATTAATATATTAATATGAATAGATATTTAGAATATTTAAATATAATATAATTATGAACAGAAAATGTATGTTTCCACATTTAAAGTATGATTTTATATTAAGATTTCTATATCAGTATAGATTAATATTTATTTATTATAAATGTATTAATATTTATTTATTAAATTCTTTATTTAATTAATTGCTTAATGTTTATTTATAGAAAAATACAAAATCACCCGAATCAAGTTTTAAACTGTATTGACACGTCCCAAGTTTCAGCAAAGTTGCAAAAATCTGAAATAAAATAGCTCATATAGTATTATAATCCATTCCGAGCTAGACAAATGCTATTTCGTAAATATTAAGCACATCCTTCACAGATGATCTGTCCCGAAATGTATTTTTCCAGCTTTCTGACATTATTAAACATCTTTTGTACCACATACATTTGGCTCATGTTATTCGCTGAAGTGAGTCTGAGTCTCTGTGCCAAGAAGTTCCAGCATCACAGACGTTGAGTAAACACTGCACTAGATTACATTAAAGTCCTGGCAGAGGATCAGCTGTGGCCGTCTCAGTCCAAATCTGCAGCCAGAATCACAGAAACCGAGTTCAGTCGCCGCATCTTTCAGCTCTTGTTTAATCACAACATAAATACAGTTCTCTGCATGGAGGAGGATGTTTTGCTAAGCGTTCATGTGTGTGAGAGCGAGGGAGGATCGTGTGAATGTTATGGGTGATCTGTGTGTGTTTCTGATCTGTGCTTTTGTCCCGGAGCAGGTAGAGGCGGTCGTGTGGCGGCTCACGGCGGGACGCTGTCCTCCTACATCGTCAAAAACATCGCCCTGGACAAAACCGACGACAGCAACCCGCGAGAGGCCATCCTGCGGCACGCCAAAGAAGCCGCTGAGAACCCGTACTGGGTCGCCCCGGCCTATAAAAAGTAAGACACAGACCAGAGCAGCGAATGCTACACTGACAGATACACTAGCGATGTTCCCTGGTGAGGAGCCGCTGCTGCACTACGTGGAGGAAAAAAATATCAGTTTAATTTGTCTATATTCGGTCATATATTAGTTGTAGTATTATAGTCTCATATTTCGTTTTTTTTTTTTTTTACATTTTGTTTTTAAAATATTTTTATACTTAAAATAATTGCAATTTTTTTTTTTTAACTTTTCAAATGTTATATTTAACACTACCTTTTTCTACAAATATTTTCAAAGGTTTTCATTTTTCCTCAAATTTATTTTTATTAATAATAGATAACATACAAAGTTATTTCCATAATTTTTCCAAATAAAATATGGTTGTTTTTAACTTAATATAGATGCAAATTTCACAAACAAATTTCACAATTTATATTTATATACTTTTAACTTTGTTCTAAGCTTATTGACAATGTATTTTATAAACATATATATAAAACCATATTCAAAAATTGGTAAAATATGTTTGTAAAAATAAGTCTACTTATATATATTTTTTTTAAATTAAAAACTCAAAAACTAATTTGTTTAGAATTTTTTTATTTTGTTTTTTTGATAATCATTATACAGAATGAAGTATTTTCATGATTGTTTACAAAAATAACCTATGATTTTTTTAATCGCACTTAAAAGTTTGTACAAAATAAATACGTTTGTAAAAATAAGTATATATATATTTTTTTTAAATTTAAATTCTTTTACTTTTAAAATTTCAATTAGTTTAATTTTTATAATTAAAATGGTTTAATTTGTTTGAATTTTGTTTAGAAATTTTTCATTTTGTAAATTCATTTTTCACTTTTTTTAAATAGTCAGTATACAGAATCAAGAATCAAATAAAAAACCTATGAATTTTTTAAACATGCTTAGTCGAAAAGTTATTTTACTTACAATATATATATATATATATATATATATATATATATTACTTTTAAAATTACATTTTTTTCATTTTTAAAATTGTTTATAATTTTTGTAAAGTAATTTTGTTTCTCGTTTATACTATAAGTTTCCATTTTTTCTATATTTTTATGAACAAAACAGCCAAATGTATTTTATAAACTTTTAAATATGTATATATATATATATATATATATATATATATATATATATATATATATATATATATATATATATATATATATATATATATATATATAATATTTAGCTATATTTTAAAAAAATGTTTAAATATTTTTGTAAAAATAATTCTATTTATATATTTTTTTAAATGTTGTAAATGTTTTTTTTTAAATAGTTAATTTGTTTTAATTTTGTTTAGAATTTTTCATTTTGTAAATTAAAATGTATAAAGTTTTTTTCATAAGTATTTTCATATTTATTTAAAAAAAAACTACATTTTTTTAATCACACTTAAAAGTTTGTAAAATATGTTTGTAAAAAATAAATTCATATTTAGATATTTTTAAAACACTTTTTGACATTTATACTTTAGAATTTTTTTTTAATTGTTAATGATTTAGTGTTTTAATTTTGTAAAATATTTTTTCTTTCATTCTGTAAGTTTCACTTTTTCTATAATTTTTACAAACAAAACAGGCAAGTGTTTTCAACTTACTGGCAGTGTATTTTATAAACTTATATATATTTATATATTTATATATTTACCCATATTTAAAAATTTGTAAAATATTTTTGTCTACTTATATATTTTTTTTAGTGTTTTCATAGTTTTTCTGTTAAAATTGTTTTTAAGGTTTTAGTTTGTTTCAATTTTGTTGAGAAGTTTTTTTTTTCATTTTGTAAAGTAACATTTTTCACTTAATAGTTGTGAATATACAGTATGGAATCAAGTATTTCCATAAATGTTTACAATCAAAATAACTTACAAAATTTTAAATATGCTTAAAAAAATAAATTAATTTATTTAACAGCATGGCCAATTGAATCAAGTGTAATTGCCATTGAATCATTTATTAAATAATCATTTATTAATAATTAATTTGATTATTCAATAGTTAGCTATTATAGTTAGATTTTTCCACTGAGCTCAGACTTGACACCTTTAAGCTGAATGAGGTCGTATCCCAGAAGGCCGCAGAATCTCGCCGGCCGTCAGCTGGCAAGTACACAGGTCTGGCCTGAGCTCAGGTACAGGTGAGACAGGTGTGACTGACAGAAAGTGTTGCTGAAAGCAGAGCAGCTGAAGTTCACCTGACACCTGTGTGTCACACCTCAGCTAACAGATGCATTAATGTTTGAAGGGCCGTACAGGTTTGGAGATCTTCAGCCGCAGCTCCAGTTACAGACGGAGCTCTGAAGGGTGAAGGGTGACACTATTCATGAGCACTTCATCGTCCCAAAATAACAAACACATTGACCCCGAACACTGTTTCAACACCTATACATCTGCCCGAATGTCATTGCATTACATGATAAAAACAAGATACCACACCTGCGTATGATATACATCTTATGTCGTGACATTCAGATATTTTTAAGTGTCCAAAGATTATTGTGCAAGTAAAAAAAAATCATTCCTTATTTCATGTTTTTTTATTTTTTATTTATTTATTTTTTTTGTGCAATGCAGATTATCATCAGACAGTTATTATTATCTACAGTTGTTTATTTAATTTATATATATGTATATTTGATATATATATATATATATATATATATATATATATATATTTTTTTTTTTTTTTTTATATATTGTAATTTTTTTCTGATATTTATTTATTTATTTATTTATTTATTTACAAACATGTTGCCTTTGACCTGCTGAGCCAATTTTTTTTAAATTTGACAACTTTATTTTAGATTATCTTTTAAATTTTTATTATTTTATTTTACAAGAATTGGCTGTATATTTTAAATAATTTTTGTCATTAAATAATTTTTTGTAAAATATTTTTTTTAATTTAATAAGTTGAAGTATATCTGTGACCATACTGGTATTGGCTGTAATTTTTTCCAATTTTTTTTTTATTGTACTTTATTTTATTCTATATTGTATGTTTTAATTTTTATTATTTTATTTTACAAGAATCGGCTGTAATTATGTTTTCTAAATTGTATTTATTTATAAACACGTCGCATAATATAATATTTCAATCAATATATAATAATTAATATGTAAATAGTATATATTTAATCTAGATTAAGTTTAAGATTAAGTATATATTAATTTTTATATATTAATTTAATTATAAAATATAAAAAAATACAAAATCATCAACCTTTAATCTTTGTACTGTGCAGAGCAAATAATCAAATAAAATATCTACAGCTATTGACAAAAAAAACCATATATATATACAGGGGTTGGACAATGAAACTGAAACACCTGGTTTTAGATCACAATTAGTATGATATTGGGCCTCCTTTTGCAGCTAATACAATATCATTTCATCGTGGGAGTGACAAATACAAGTCCTGCAAAGCAGCCAGAGGGATTTTGAGCCATTTTCCTCTTGCAGAACAGTGGCCAGGTCACTATGTGATGCTGATGTGGGAAAACGTTTCCTGACTCGCTCCTCCAAAACACCCCAAAGTGGCTCAATAATATTCAGATCTGGTGACTATGCAGGCCATGGGAGATGTTCAACTTAATTTTCATGTTCATTAAACCAGTCTGTCACCAGTCTTGCTGTGTGTATTGGTGCATTATTATCCTGATACAGAGCACTACCTTCAAGGTACAATGTTTGAACCATTGGGTGCACATAATGAAACTTTACTCTCTGCTCTAACTGGTGTAATGTACAATAAGTGAAGATTGGGCACCAGACAGCGCAAATATAGCCATGAGACCTCCAATACTATATTGGCGAGTGTTTCAGTTTCATTGTCCAACCCCTGTATATATATAATTTAATAATAATTAATAATAATATAATTTAGAACTGTATATATATATTAAATGTAAAAAATGTAGTAATTTAACTGCTGAAAGAAAATATTTTATGACTTTATTTTTTTTTTTCAATATTTTTTGTTTTGGTAGGAAAAGACAAAATCACCCAAGTCAAGTTCTAAACATTAAATCATTCGTTATCTTGTGTTTTTTGGGCTCTCTGTAGTACGTGGATTATCATCAGATAAAACATACACAGTCGTTGCCAAAAATACAATCTTTTTGTTATGATTTTCTTCATACTCCAGTGATGTATTACATCCTGATTCCATATTCGCTTTTTCCAGAATCCTAAAATAAGATGTGAGCGAATGGCGCTGCCGCGGTAGGACGAGTGATTCCGTGAAAGGTTTTCCAGGTTGATGGAATTTTAATGCATGTGGAAATCCCAGTTTTATGTTGTGTTTACGTGTAGTGAAAGCGAGCGGCTGTGAGCAGAGGCTTTGTATTTACATTCTAGCCGTGTGCGTCCCAGTAAAGCGGGAGCGTGTGGTCCTGAAATATGCTGCCGATAAGAAGCTGTCAGCTTTATATCTGTTCATCTCTTCTGTTGGATGTTTATCTGGAGACTAGCACACGGATCTGTTTCGGCGGTGGTCCGTTCAGCTGCACCGCTGGCAGAACTGAATCGAGCCAACAAAGGCCGTGTGTGACGGATAGCGTGACGAGATCAGAGACGTGAACGCGCTACTGTTTAGATACCCAGCGCCGAATGCTGCGCTGCTGCTCTTGTGTTTTTGTGCGAGCACAGGCCTAAATCCTGCCTATATAATACAACAATTATAAGCAGAAGTATATCAGTGACTAGATTGGTATTGGCCATAATTATGTTTTCTGAAATTTCTTTCTTTCTTTATTTACAAACATGTTAAACCATTCTTATTTTTTATTATTATTATTTTATTTTGCAAGAAATATAGGTGTAAGTATATCAGTGACCATAATGGTACTGGCCGTAATTTTTTTTTTTTTTTTTTAAATTCTGAAATTAATTTATTTACAAACATGTAGCATTTGACCTGTTAAACCATTTTTTTTAATTTCACTTTGCTTTATTTTATTTTATTTTATATTTTTTAATTTAATTTTATTATTTTATTTTACAATAATTTATAAGTGGAAGTATATCAGTTACCATATTGGTACTGGCTGTAATTTTTTTTCTATTTTTTTCTGATTTATTTATTTATTTATTTATTTACAAACATGTTGACTTTGACCTGTTGAACTGATTTTTTTTATTTTACTTTATTTTATTTTAGATATATTTTTTATTAATTTTGTTTTATTTTACAAGAATTATATGTTGTAATACTGTATATTCATAATATTAAGAATTTGAATTAGTAATATATTAATATCAATTAATTATTTTATTTTATTTATTATTTTATTTGAATTATTTGTGGAAATATATTGGTGACCATATTGGTATTAGTCAAAACTGTTTTAATTATCGCTATCTGTCTGATTCAAGATTTTGTTTAGCAAATGTTTATTTTATTTTATTTTATTTTATTTTATTTTATTTTGTTTTATTTTATTTTATTTGTGGAAGTATATTGGTGACCATATCAGTCTGATTCAAGATTTTTATTTTGTTTTGCAAATTCTCAATTTTTACATTATTTTATTTTATTTTATTTTGTTTGCTTTTTTTTATTTTAATAATTAGTACTGTTTTAATTATTCCTATCAGTCTGATTCAAGATTTTTATTTTGTTTTGCAAATTTTCACTTTTTTTTTTATATTTCATTTATTTTATTTCATTTGATATTTATTTTATTTTATGACACAAGAATTAGATTTGGAAATATACCATTGACCATATTGTCATTGCCTGTAATTAGTACTGTTTTAATTATCAGTTTTAGTCTGATTCAAGATTTTTATTTATTTACCTTTATGTGCTTTCAATTTCTCTTTATTTTTTTTATTTTTTAAATCAAAATGCCCAATACTTTTAAACTGAAGATTGCATTGATAAGCTGTTGATTAAAAAATTGATAAAACCTGTTTGTAATGAGAAAACTGAATACTTTTTAGATTCTTTGTTTTTAAAACATTATAGATACTTATTGAAACTAACTGAAACTCTTCACATTTCTAAAGCCGTTAAATTGAGCAGATTTACCGTGTGCTGTTTGGCGGCTCAGGTGTGTGTGTGTGTGTGTGTGTGTGTGTGTGTGCGCGTGTGTGTTTTGTGTGACTGACGTGTGTAACTGGATCTCCATCGTTAGAGGAGAGCAGAGCTGGTCTCATCACTCCATTACTACAGTAATGAACACAGAGCTAATGATCCTGTTACTCTCGTGCTGCTCGTGTCGTGCCGCTTTAATTGCTGTCTTCAGGTGTCCGAACACACAAACACACACACACTGACACTGGAGACGCTGTGGTGTGAATCGAGGTCAGCGCTGCAGCGTCTCTCGTGTCGTCTGTCATCAGCGTTTGTCCTCTGTACTTCAGTTTCATTTGTCCTCTCATGTCTGTCAGAACAATCAGCGAAAAGACGTTTGACGTCTCAGATTCACCTCCTGCCTCAATTTAAACAACACAAGCAAATTCGAAAATTTAAAAAAAGTTAAAGTTTAAGGGGAGATTTTTTTGTCATTTTTATTATTAGTTGCTTTTTTTTTGTAAATGTCTATACTTTTTATTAATGTAAACTTTTTTATTCATTTGAACTGAAATCAAACTTCAAAAGCCCAGACTATTTAAAAGATTTTCTTTAATGAATTAAAGCTGAATAAATAATAAAATGTAAATATTAAATGAAAAACTAAAATATTAGAAATGTTGCCTTAACAAGTGACTGAAAGAAGTTTAAGCTAAAGTACTAAATTTGCTAATTGGAAATTTACAAAATGAATGAATAAAAATAAAAAACAAAATAAACCTAAATGATAATATAAAAAGAAAATCATTTATTTAAAATAACCTGACAAATTACATGAAAAAAAAAAAAAAAAATACACTAAATTTAAAATGCAGTCTGGAATTATAATGATAAAAGGTAATTCGAAATATAAATAAAATACAAAATAAAATATGTACACCTTTTTTAATTTGTTTATCATTTTATTTTACAAGAATTGGCCATAATTGTTTTCTGTAAATTTTTATTTTTTATTTGATTTTATTATTTTATTTTACAAGAATTATAAGTGGAATTATATTAGTGACCATATTGGTATTGGCTGTAATTTTTTTTTTTTTTTCCCCTTTGAATTATTTATTTATTTGCAAACATATTGCATTTGACCTGTTTAACCTTTTTTTTTTTTTTATTTAATCTTATTTTATTTGAGTTTTTTTATTTAATTTTATTATTTACTTTACAAGAATTATAAGTGAATGTATATCAATGACCATATTGGTATTGGCTGTAATTTTATTTTAATTTTTTTCTGAAATTTATTTTAAGTATTTAATTATTATTATTATTATTATTTATTTAATATTTTTTCATTTTATTTTATTAATTTATTTTACAAGAATTACAAGTGAAAGTATATTAGTGACCATATTGCTATTGGCCATAATTATATATATATATATATATATATATATATATATATATATATATATATATATATATATATATATATATATATAATATATATTTTTTTTAATTGTTTAATTATATACTTTTTATTAATTTAAACTAAAATCAAATAAAAAAAGCTCAAACTATTTAAAAGATTTGTTTGTTTTTTTTTGTCAATGAAGTCAAGCTGGAATAAGATATAAATATTAAATGAAAAACTAAACAAATATTAGAATGTTGCCTTGACAAGTGACTGAAAGAAGTTTAAACTGAAGTACTAAATTTAGGAACTGGATAAATAAATAAATAAATAAATGATAATATAAAAAGAAAATCATTCATTTAAAAAAAAAAATAATAAATTAAACTAAATTTAAAATGCTAAATTTATTAATAACCAAATAATACTATAAAAATGTTAATTCAAAAATTTAAAAAACTGACAAAAGCACATAAAATTACAAAGAAAAGCTAAAGTAAATTTAAAATGCAGTCTGGAATTATAATATTAATAAGCTCATTGAGAACATAAATAAAACTATATACTTATAAATAATAATATAACATTGTTTTCAAGTAATGATTTTTTTTATGATTTCAGTTTTAGTTAATTATAAAAGCCCTGGTTGACTTCTCAGTTTTGTTTTATCTTAATTTGTGTTAAAATATTTGTGATTTTTTTTTTTTAACTGATGCATGTGGTATTCAGGTTAAATGATATTTGTATATCGATTTTTTTTTTTTTTTTTTTTTTTTTTTAATGTATTAAAAGTTATTTAAATGTATTTAAAATATTAATTTAGTCTCAGAATGCATTGAGTTTGTGATGTGGTGTGTGTCAGTGTCCCTCTGTGACTCGCAGCAGATGTTGTATTTTAATCAGCGATCTGAATGAAAGTAGGGAACTGGATTAATCTCCCATCATCCTCTCTGTCTCTCTGTCAGTGGGCCGCAGATCACGTTTTCTATTTCTCACACAGTGAACGCTGTGTGTGAGACCTGAATTTCTCTCACGAGGTGTTTTTCTCTGACAGGACGCAGCCGGAGCCGCTGTTTGCCGAGGAGGAGGAAGAGGAACCTGATGAAGATCAGCCAGAATGGAAGAAACGCAAAATCTGAGGAGATTTCCTCTTACAGTTTGACTCTGAGTTTCTGGAATCTCCATCTGGATTCTTACAAACCTTATGGAAAAGGACAGATTTAAGTCAGAATTTGAGCAGAAGAAATAGAAAATATTGTAGTAAAAGTGGTATTTTTTGCTAAATGTCATTTCCAGCTCATACAGATGATTCATTATTGTCTGATGTATTATTTTGGCTGTTTTTTACTTTGTATTTTTGTCTTTTAGATTATAATTAAACCCATCGCGTGGCCTGTTTCTCATACAAATGCTCCTTTCCGTCTTTTATTTGGTATCGTGGGTTGAAAAGCAAAAATGGGTGTGTTTTACATTCGGTCAGCCTTTAGTAAATAGTGTTGGATATTTGTTATTTTTTGTCAGAGCTGAATGAGGCGGCGAAGCGCGCACGTATCGGCGTGTCGGATCACATGTATGCGTGGCGCACTTGCGTGTAAACATGCGGGACATCACGTTATCACAACGCATTCCTTTCCGGTGAATGTCCCGTGTGAATGACTCCTCGTCTTCCCCCATGAGTCACTGCGCTCTATAAATATTTACTCCAAAAAAATCTTTAGATACTTCGTTTGTTATTAAACCTCAAGCTTTTCAGGATCTTCATTGTGTCTGGCAGAAGACTCCTTTTCTGTTGTTTGAATATTTACTGTAGTTTCTGTTTCTGATTTTTATATATATATATATATATATATATATATATATATATATATATATATATATATATATATATATATATAATATTTCAATGCAATAAAAAAATAAAAAGCATATATATACTTTATTTTAATTATGTATTTACTGTGATATATTAAAACACAATACTTATTTTATTGTCATATATTCACGATATATATGTATATATACACACAGCAAAATGAAAATGTGTGTTTTTTATTTTAATTGTCATGTATTAATATACATTATAATTGAAATAAAAAAAACTTATATTACTGTCATTAATTAAATAACAGGTTTAAATAATTTACCATCATTATTTATATTAATTTAAATTAAAATATATATATATATAACATGATGTATTAATAAAGAAAAAGAATAATTACAGTAATTATATATATATATATATATATATATATATATATATATATATATATATATATATATATATATATATATATATATATATATATATATATATATATATATATATAAAATACTTTATTTTAATAATTAATAATTATTTTAATTATGTATTTACCATGATTGTACCATTATTCTTTTTAATTTTATTTTTATTTATTTTTTTTAAGGTTTTTGCGTATATGTGCGTGCATGTGTGTGTGTGTGGTGAAATTTATGACAGGTTTTAATGAGATTCCTGCTTATAGTCTAGTCTCTGGAAAAAAATTAGAAAATGCAAAAGAAAAGCACAGGATGTGAATAATTAGGCCACATTATTAATGCTGATGTAGCTTGGGCTTTTTAAAGTAGGTGCATAATTGAAACGCTCTGATTGTAAACATCTACTTTTAGACGGCTTGCATAAGTGCACATCAATAACGGCCGGTGGATGAAGATGATGCCACCACTGAAGAACGAGCCGCTGCCGCAGTAGATGTGGATTATGTGTCTCCGCTCATTACAACCGAATGGAATGTACCCTCTGGCTAACCTACAGGACGCTTTTGCTTTTTAAAACACGAGACGAGATCTTGAAACACTATCGTTTCTCAGAGAGCCACTAATGCGTTTGAGTTTTCCTTCCCTTTAAGCCTCCTGTGTCCGGAGTCTCTCCTGCAGGGATGGACGGACGTGTTGAGGGATTTCCCAACATTTCTGCCATGTTATTGGATAGCGCTCGGAATAATAACCCAGTAATAATCCTCCGGATATCTGCAGCTGCGAAACCCTCGAAAGCAAATCATCCACTGATCAGAAAAGCGTCGTGAAGAGTGAAGTATCCCAGCTTCCCCAGCGCCGCGGCCTAATCCAGAGGCCTATTCTGAGTGGTGATGTCAACAAACGCCCCAGTGTCCGTTACGGCCCGGGGAATGTGGGAATGCCGGAGCAGGTGATGTCACCGTGTGCTTTGGTTCGAGGCGGCGGGTGTGTCGTGAGCTCGGCCGCCCTATAAGTCAACACCGCCTGTCAGTGGATCATATATCTGGGGCTTGTTGTCACGTTGTTCTCAGAATCACTGACTGTAAAGGCTCACGGTGAATCTAAAGGGTTAATTGGGCTTCTGAGCTTCGAATATGGGTCTTAATCAGGGATATATCTGACACAAATGAAAACATGCACACACGTACACTGTATGTAGGCCTGTGTAGACTGTACTGTTATTATGTCTCCTCTGATTTTCCCAACTCGTGTTTTTCTCCAGTCCAGAAATGGTGATTTACTGCTGCTCTGCAGTTTTGGAAATTGGTAAGGCGTATTTTCAGTTTTTATTGGTGATTGTGTGATGATCACAGCAAACAACAGTACGACACATCACACCTCCAGCACAATGAGTTTCTGGATTTCTGGATCTATCTTTCGTTCTATTGTTCTATCATTCTGTCTATCAATCCATCCACTCACCTCTCTATTGTTCAGTCTATTGTTTCATCCATCCATCCATCTGCCTATCTATAGTTCTATCCGTCCATACATTTTTCACCCTATCATTCCATCCATTCATTTTTACCCTATCATCCATCCATCCATCCACACACCTATCTTTTGTTCAATCCATCCATCCATCCATTTTTCTACCTATCATTTCATCCATCCATCCATCCACCCACCTACCTATTGTTTAATCCATCGTTCCATTCATCCATCCATCCGCTTAGCTATTGTTCCATCCGTCCATCCATCTTTCACCCTATCATTCCATCCATCCATTTTTCACCCTATCATCCATCCATCCATCCATCCACACATCTATCGGTTGTTCAATCTATTGTTCAATCCATCCATCCATCATCCATCCATTGTTCTATCTAACATTCCATCCATCCATCCATCCATCCATTTTTTTACCCTGTCATCCATCCATTTACCTATCATTTCATCCATCATCCATCTATCCACCCAACTATTGTTCAATCTGTCATTCCATCCATCAGTCCATCCATCCATCCGTTGTTCTACCTGTCATTCTATCCATCCATCTTTCACCGTATCATCCATCCACACACCCATCTATTGTTCAATCCATCCTTCCATCATCCATCCATTGTTCTACCTATCATTCATCATCCATTCATCAATCCATCCATCCATTTTTTACCTATTATTTCATCCATCCATCCATCATTTCATCCATCTATCTATATTGTTCAATCTATCATTCCATCCATCCATCCATCCATCCATTGTTCTTCCTATCATTCCACCCATCAATCATCCATCCATCCATCCATCCATCATTCTACCTGTCATTCCATCCATCCATCTATCCACCTATCTATTGTTCCATCCATCCATCTTTCACCCTATCTTTCCATCCATCCATCCATCATCCATCTTTCTGCCTATCATTTCATGCATCTATCCACCCACCTGTCTATTGTTCAATCTATCGTTCCATCTATCCATTTTTCACCCCATTATCCATCCATCCATTCATTCATCCACACACCTGTCTGTTGTTCAATCTACTGTTCAATCCATCCATCATCCATCCATCGTTCTACCTGTCTTTCCATCCATCCATCCATCCATTTTTCACCCTATCATCCATCCATCCATCCATCCATTTACTTATCATTTCATCCATCATCCATCTATCCACCTAACTGTTCAGTCTGTTATTCCATCTATCAGTCCATCCATCCATCCATTGTTCTACCTGTCATTCCATCCATCCATCCATTGTTCTACCTGTCATTCTATCCATCCACCTATCTATTGTTCCATCCATCCATCTATCCATCTTTCACCGTATCATTCCATCCACCAATCTTTCACCCTATCATCCATTCATCGATCCATTCATCCATCCACACACCTATCTGTTGTTCAATCTATTGTTCAATCCATCCATCCATCATCCATCCATTGTTCTACCTATCATTCCATCCATCCATCCATCCATTTTTCACCCTATCATCCATCCATTCATTGATCCATCCATTTTTCACCCTATCATCCATCCATTCATCCATCCATCCATTTACCTCATTTCATCCATCATCCATCTATCCACCCACCTATTGTTCAATCTTTCACCCTATCATCCATCCATCCATCTATCCACTCACCTATCTATTGTTCAATGTATTGTTCGTTCCATCGATCCATCCATTTTTCACCCTATCATTCCAGCCATCCATCCATCCATCCATCCATCCTTCCAGCCATCATTCTATTTATCTATCCATACATCCATCCATCCATCCATTCTTCTATCTATCCATCTGTCCTTCAGTCAGTCTGTCTGTCTCTTTATAAAGCTGCATCATATTGCATGTTTTTAACAGGCATTCTCTGCATAAGCAGCTGAAGAATTTGCATGATTTTCCTGCAGATCCCTTCTCATACGTGCCGTTCTGGATCTACGTGTCTGAATGTGGGATCAGGCCTCTTCTGGTCCAATCAGTGACACAGAGAACCGTTACGCTTCTTCACAAACCTCTGCAGTCCCATGGAAACATTTGCACAGAGTGCCCAGATTTACTGCTCGGCCCAGCTTTACAGCCAGCTTTTGTTTACCATAGAATCCTGGGCTGCTGTTCAGGAATGCATTAGAGCTGAGCAGGACAGATCCCGACTCTCCAAACCGCTCCTCAGCCCTGAAATGTCTCTCAGCACATCTGAGCTTTAGCTGACAGACAACTGATCATCTGAAAGCCCTGCAGTATGATGGACTTCCTACTGTAAATTTCTTTTTTTTTCTTTTTAAATTCGGCCTAGTAATTCACAGAGTATACTAATGTGTCTATAAAATGTTTTTTTTTTTTTGTTTTTTTTTTAAAAGAATTCTTTTCTGCTCATTAAGCCTGCATTTATTTGATCCAAAATACAACAAAAGCACTAACATTGTAAAATATTTTCAGTATTCAAAATAACTGTTTTCTATGTGAATATCTGTTAAAATGTAATTATTTCCTGTGATTTCAAAGCGGAATTTTCAGCATAATTACTTAAGTATTCAGCTAGAGTCACATGATCCTTTAGAGATCCTTCTAACATGCTGATTTGCTGCTCAAGAAACATGATAGAAAATAGAAATTAATACTTTTATTTAGTAAGGATGCTTTAAATTGATCAAAAGTGATGATAAAGGCATTTTTAATGTTACAAAAGATTTCTATTTCAGATAAATGCTGTTCTTTCTATTCATCAAAGAAACCTGAAAAAAAAAATCTACTCAGCTGTTTTCGACATAATATAATAATAAATGCTTTTGAGTAGCAAATCAGAATATTTGATTGATTTCTGAAGGATCATTTGACACTGAAGACTGGAGTAATGATGCTAAAAATTCAACTTTGAAATCACAGAAATACATTTTAAAATATATTCAAATAGAAAACAGTTATTTTAAATGGTAAAAAAAAATGTAATCAAATAAATGCAGGTTTTTTGTGAGCAGAAGAGAACAAAAAAACATTATAAATATAATTTAGAATTTTACTTATATATATATTTATGTATTTATTTTGTGCTACATATATGCAATGTTTTAGATCTAACCAGAGAAATATGTAAAATTAAAAATAATTTTATAATTAAAAAAACTACAAATTTATTTTCATTTATAATTAAGTTTTTCCACTAGTATATATTTATTATGCTAATATATATAATAGACTCTATGTTTTAGATCTGAGCATAACTAGATAAAAGCAATAGAAAAAAATATGTATAATATTAAAATTAAAAATTATTATTATTATTATTTTTTTTATAAATATTGTATAATTAAATGTTTTAGATAACTAGATAAAAGGATAACTGGAAAAATGTATATTATTTTTTATTTTTTTGTAGTTTTTTAAGATAAATATTTAATAAATATGATATATAAATATTAGCATATTATAACATATTGTATATAAATATGCTATATATTATATATATTATAAAAATAAACAAGACTTTATTTTTCTATTTATTTTTCTAGAACTTAAACATAACATTGGAGTGCAGTTTATATAAAATGAAAAATCACTGGTTCAAAGGACACCTTTGAATAAATTCTTCATCTGATTAACTCTTCTTTTATTTTAATTTTTTAAACCTCGTGCATCGATGATGCGTTCATAAACGCACACAAAAGCATGATAGAAACGAGATTTATTTTGTAAAAAGTTATAAAATGAATATTGTACAAAAATAAAGTCTGTAGAGAGCTTTGGTTCAGTAACACAAAACAAGACAAAACGTCTCACAGGACCGACGAACACTGCAGGACGGAAAATGAGTTTCAGCAGACATTTGAACTCTTATCTTGAATGTTTTCTTTCGAGGAATCCACGAACGTAAGTTACACGCGCCGGACATGTGCGCCGAGCAAACCGTCATAGGTCAGGACAGAGGAACGAAACGAACGCGTGTTTTCGGTTACATCTAGGACTCCAAAGCACGTTTATCATGATTAAGGTGGAACGGCTGATGAAATATATCCTGATAAAAGAGGCACCTCGTGCTTTACAGAGAGGTTTGGCCTAGATACTTGTGAAATGGGGGATTTGTTGAGGGATTACGGCATCTTAATGCAACAGTAAAGCCCAAAGTATACTTTGTCAACAGAACACCACCCGATTTTTGTAACCGCGCGTACTCTTTGTACGCTCAGGTAGCACAAGATCATTGAATTTGCTTTGCAATAATCAATTACTCCACAAGGAAGCAGCACTGACCCAAGCTGTTGTTTAACAGTAGAAAACGAAACTAAGGAGACGGAACAACAACAACAAAAGACTACAGCAACAAAAGACGCCCGCATTGACAAGCGCTTGTGTAAGGGGTTTATGAGAGAGCCAACTTCAGTTTAAAAGAGTACAAATATATTTGATCGCTAGTTGGAGACAAATAGCGAGATTTCTAGAGCACATATGTGGATCGCTTGCGTTCAGCTTCGCCCCCCCCCCCCCCCCCCCCCGCGCTGCGGTCGTTGTCTTCTGTCTTCCGTACGAATTTATGAATGAACCGCTCCTTTTAAAGTACACTCACATCAGTACACTCACATTTGTTATAGCATCTGCTTTGAAGATAACAGTAAGTAAATCCACCAGCTAATTACTGTTAGACAGTGATGCCATAAAGAGCTTTTGGGAATACTAAAAAGTATACTTTGGGCTTTTTGGGTATTTTGTCATCCTACGGGCCTGTTTACAGTCGAAGACCCAGATTGCTCTACAATTGAGAGAACTGATCCTGTTGAGAAGTTTATTTCAAGTCGGTTAGAGCAGACAAAGCTGATTTGACATAATTGGTCTTAAACGACGGGGGTCCGCGGTGCTTTTCCGTACAGATTAATGGACAAACGGCCGGTTTGACCTCAGTGGTCGCTCCTGACCGGACGGAGCGGACAGCGGGTATAAAGAGGTCACATGTAACATTATTTGCTCTGATCAAACAGTCCATTTGTGGCGCTCAGCTCGGCGCAGGCGGTCTCTGGCACTGATTTCATTACAGTGAGATGTAAACACGTCAGGCCAGACCGTATTTTAAAGAGATAATTGGAGACGAGCCATCTGAGGTCCAGCTCGAGCACACGATGAGCCGCGCTTGCCTGTTTTAATGACGGTTTTGCTTTTTTGCAAAACAACATCAGCTTTTTATTTTCTAGAATAATACTTGGTCCTCTGCCCGCTTATTATCTGTTCTTTTGTTGTAGGAAACAACAGCAGACTGTCTGGTGGAGCTGAGACCGAAGACACGGCTTTTCCATCCCTGACTGCATGGGGCCGAACGTCACGGATGGGACATAATTATCTGCTTTTCTGTCGTTCATCTAAAGATTCTCTCCGATTTACTCAAGCTCGTGTCGTTCCAAACTCATTTGACCACCTTCGGTCAAACACGAAAGGAGAGCTAATGCAAAATGACTTTTTCAAACATGACTTTTACATTATTTTCCATGTGTTCTCAAGGAACAAACACAAATTTTAGTTGTTCGTTAACTAAATGAACAGTGGCTCTCAAATCTCATGCATTTTTCACACTTGTCCCATTGCATTCAGCAAAATTCACTGATATTCGGCTTTGAAGTTGTCATACACTGCACAATGAGTCTATATGCACCATTTTTTCTATTGAGACCATGAGAATTGATGTGAAAAACGTCTTACATTTGGGTCGCTTCCTCATATCAATCATGTGACTTCAGAAGACATATATTCACTATTTTCACAGTACTAAATGAAACCATATAAATCCCAATCTACTTTCATTGAATGGAATCCAGAATCTCCTAACATCTGCCTAAAGGCTGCAGTCACATTTAGTGTTTGGCGAATTTTTGCAGGCAAAATCTATTTGTTTTAATTGGGAATTGCATGCACGGGGCAATAGATTTCCCCCTGCAGATTTGCAAAGGGTTTTAGTTGGTTGTGTAATTTTTTTACGCAAGGACCAACAAAAATCTGCTTGATTTGAAAGTGATTTCTATGTGAGCCGTTTTATATATTGCTACACTTCATACAATATTTAATATATAAATATATATAAAAAATATAAAATAAAATGTGCTCAGATTTAAAACATTTCATATATTTTATATATATATATATATATATATATATATATATATATATATATTTTATTTATTTTTTTTTTTCTAATATATTTTACTAGAAAAATATTAATATTAGAAAAAAGTCAAACAAAACAAAAAATACAGAAAAAAGACAAAATATAGAACAATATATTTATAGATATTCATATATATTTTTCTAGTAAAAATATTAGAAAATAAAAAAAAAATTTCTAGTGAAATGTATTAGAAAAAAGTTTTTAAAATATATTTTTACGAGAAATAATATTAATATTACAAAAAACAATGTTAAACAAAACAAAATATGGAAAATAGAGAACAATATATGTAGAACAATATATTTATAGATATTTATATATATATATATTTTTCTAGTAAAATATAGTAGAAAAAAACTATTACATATTATATAACTATTATAATTATAATTCTATAAAACTGTAATATATATATATATATATATATTTTCTTTTTTTTTTCTAGTTTTCTCTAATATTTTACTAAAAAATTTTTATTAATATTACGAAAAAAAACAAACATCTGCCCTGCATATTTGACCATGAGATTTGAGAGATTTGCCGTGAATAACGTCTTGAATTTGGGTCTGTTTGTCATGCTAATCAACCATATGACTTCAGACTTTCAATATTAAATATTATTATTATTATTATTATTACAAAAAATTTTGCAATTTAAAAAAAAGAAAAGAAAAAAAAATAGATTTTTTTTTCCATATATGATATAATATGATATTTTTTAGATCTGTGCATAATATTTGATCTAAAGATTAGTGAAATTTCAGCAAAATTTGGTGAGCAAAAAACTTCGCACCTTAATGTCTCATTTTGTGTTTCACACAAGTCACACATCCTTGGAACGACACAAGCTTGAGTAAATGATGAATTGTGAAACGGTTTCTTTAAAAACACATGCTCAAATTTGGCACCATCCAAGATAGAGAACAAAAACCCCCTCCTTAAATAAATAAGAGAAACAAACACTCTAATACACTGGATTGCAATAAATAACAATAACTTAATTAAATCTCAATAAATACATTTTCATATATACTATATATATAGATAGCTTTCTGGATATTAAAGATCTGGAGTCTGTCATCGTGGCTCTCTCAGTGTAAACGTGATAATCCACTGCAGGCGCGTCACGTTCCCTTATTCCACCATGTTTGTTGCTGGATAAACGCTGTCCGTTATGTGGTTTGGTAACAAAGTGAATACTGAATATATCTGGGATCTCTTTGCGAGAGTCCTGCGGCCCAGTCTGAAGCGTTTCGCTCCGGTTTCGTCCGTCAAACGCAAGCGCACTTTTTAGCCGAATGCTTCTTCAGCGTGTGGTATTCCAAGCTGTCGTCCAGGAACGAGATGTCGTCGTCGAACGCGATGGGCCGACAGCAAGTCCGAGACGGCGTTTCCTTGTCCAGCTTCTTGTTGTGGGTGAGGTTGTTGAGGATCTTGTCGTAGTTGGTCTCGGCGTCGAAACACGGGCCGCTGCAGTAGCGGAAGATCAGCTCCTCTTTGGTCCTGTAACCCAAGCCCAGGTCTGTGACGTTAAGGTGGATCTCTTTAAGCAGGCACCCACGCCCGTGACCTTTGACCCTGTCGTCTCGGATTTCCTTTCGGCCTCCGCCGCCTCGTCCGCGACCTCTCTTCCGTTCTCCTCGTCCCCGTCCGCCCCGCTCGGTGTTTGTTGCTCCTTTCTGGCGGCCCCTGTCCCGCTTGCTCGGCGAGTCCACGTCCATGTCGGAGGACCGGCGCAGTCGGCCGATTGTGGCTTCGATGAAGTCCATTACGCTCTCGAACTGCTCCGGGTAAAGGCCGTTCACGTCATCTTCAAGAGACAAAACAAAAAACATCAGCTTTATGATTTCATTAATCATGCATAGTGACAGTTTGTGCATTTTTGTGTATGTTTCTCTTTTGTTTTTGAATAAAAGCATCTGCTAAATGACTAAATTTCACTTTAATTTTAAAAAATTCAAAAACTGTTTTGATTTTATATTGTAGATGATATGCACATAATTTGAAGGCATGCTATTTAAACATTTCACATGAGTCAGTGTTATCGTTAACTAAAACTATTCAAAACATTTACGTTACTTGAAACGAAATTCATTTTAGTTGAAATAATAAAAAAAAAAATATTTAAAAAAAAATGTTCAAGTATACGTTTAGTATATATTTCACTTTAGTTCGGAAGGCACCATTTATAATTTTTAGTTTAAGTACTAAAATTAATAAAACTCAAACTAAATGCACATTAAAAAAAACAAATTAAAAAAATGACAAAAATGTGACGACAATCTGTAAAATTACTAAAACTGTTTAAAAAACGCTAATACACAAAACAACAAAAATGACTAAAACTATAATGAAAAATAATAAAAAAAACAAATAGACATGTAAAACGAATAAAAATGACAAAAACATAAAATTAAAGTTCTACTAAAACTGAAATAAAATTAATAAAATCTGCATAGACAAAAAAAACAATAAAGCCAACAAAAACACAAATTACTAAAACTAAAATAAAAATATAGACATGCAAATGATAAAAACAACAAAATAACTAGAACTAAAACAATAAAAAAAATAATAAAAACAAAATGGTCACAAAACTAAATTACTTAAACTAAATAGACATATTTAAAAAAATAAATAAATAAAACCGTTCTCTACTAAAACATAGATATTTAAAAAAAAAATAGTAATCACAAAAGCACAACAAACTTACTAGAACTGAAATAAAATTAATACAAACTAAATAGTTAAAAAAAAATAAAGCCAACAAAGACAATATTACTAAAACTGAAATAAAAATAAAAAACTAAACAGACATATTTAAAAAAAAATAAATAAAAAATACATGAGGGAAAAAAATAAAAACAAATTCAAAATATGATAAATACTACAATATTATATCTTAATGATAAAATAACACTGATATGAATTTGCTCATTTGATTGGTGAACTAGAATGTGAAATACTTGTTTGAAACATTTTCTGTTTCCAGGTTGAAATGACAATCTGCCCTGCAGATCCTCAGCATGAGGTCAGATGTTTGGACCACACTGTATATATGACAGTGTTTATGTGTCACTATCGACCATCCCAAGTAACGGCCCGTGACTCACAGGATCTCGCCCATCACTGGACGCACTGTTTTCATGTCAGGACTGCGATGGAAAATCTTATAGATCATGACATTGAGGTACAGCAGAAATACATCTGCTCAACCGCAAACTCGAAACATGCACGCCGCCCTCGTCTTAAACAAAAGCAAGCACACGTTTGATCTGCATGTAATGCACCATGATTTCATTACAGTCAGAACTCAAAGTTCACCCGCTCTACATTCAACCTAATAGACCGACCGTGTCACAGTTCTTGGAAAAGTCCTGCAACAATTATGGTATCTACATGCTGCTTATCTTGCTCTGTCCTTTTTTCCTCATTGAAAATGATTTAACCTTAAAGAAATTAGAAGTAATTTTGCTAAATGTTTCACTGATTCCCACTTACATGAGATTAGGGTAATACAAGATGAACATTTACACACCCTCAGGCCATCCAAGAAGCATTTGAATTTTTTTCTTAATCACATTTGGAGAAATGTAGCATTACATCACTTGCTCACCAATGGATGTGAATGGGTGCCGTCAGAATGAGAGTCCAAACAGCTGATTAAAAACATCACAATAATCCACAACTAATCCACACCACTCCAGTACATCAGTTAACATCTTGAGAAGACAAAACCTGCGTGTTTATGAGAAACAAATCTGTCATTAAGACGTTTTTAACTTTAAACCATCTTCAGTCTTCAGTCCATCTCCTGTTGTTGTCTCACATCAAAATCCAAAGTTTAAATCTGTTTTGGCTTGTAAACTGTGCAGATTTCTCCCCTGATTCAGACCAGACCACTTTTTCACTGGAGGAAGCGTTATTATGGATTATGGATTATGGATTTTAGTTAAAAAATGTCTTCAAGATAGATTTGTTTCTTACAAGCATGCAGCTTTTGGCTTCCCAAGATGTTAAGTGATGGACTGGAGTGGTGTGGATTACCTGATGCTTTTATCAGCCATTTGGACTTTTATTCTGATGGCACCCATTCACATCCATTGGTGAGCAAGTGATGTAATGCTACATTTTTATAAATCTGATGAAGAAACAGACGCATCTACATCTTGGATGGCCTAAGGGTGAGCACATTTTCAGTTTTGGGTGATGCAGATGCTGTAAGCGACTTACATTATTCGTTTCACCAGACTTTAATTGTAACGGAAAGCAACTAATGTGAGCTGTTCAGTAAAGAATTCAAAAACAAGCAGCTATGAGAAATGCAGTATAATGTGACAGAGAACATGCAAATTACACGGCATGCATCTCTGTTTACTTGTCAAATTAGGACAGAGTGCTTTTAATGTCAATTGCAAACTAGCAGACATAAACTCTCAAAACCAGTTCCAGTGATTTTCATGCTTGCTGTTCCATGCAAATATCACTTACAGCGCATCTAGCATGCATGAACTCGTTTGGTGTTACAGATGCACCATATGGCAGGTAAAGTGAAGTATTCTCTGTTGAACTGTCTTGCTTGAGAAGTTTGTATGAGCTTTAACTGTTTCTGTGTAGCAGGCGTGATGAGCGGTGCCAGAATCGAGTAACCTTTGCGCTGGTGTCATTTGTGTAACCCAGTTGGTTGCATGATCTAGGGCGGTATCTAATGAATCTGACAAATGTTGGCTGCGTCTCAAATCTCTGTGCTGCCTACATAGAAAGCATTTTTGTGCATCACAGGATGAATGAACAATGGATAAATGGGCACATTCACATTTAAGCGCCCAAACGCCAGTTTAAATGGACAGGTCGATCTGTTTTGAGACAAGTACGCATCTTAGTTCTGTGGAAGCTTGTTTTTATCCATGGAATAAAAAAATTAAAAAGGTAATTGCAATTTTTTTTTTTCTCTCACAATTGTGACTTCCTTCTCGCAATTATGAGTTTGTATCTCGCAATTCTTACTTTATAGCTCACAATTCTTAATATCTCGCAATTCTGACATTTTGTAATTTTAACTTTATATCTCACAATTCTGACTTATCTCGCAATTCTAACTTTATATCTTGCAAATCTGACTTAATATGTTGTAACTCTGATTTTACCTTGCAATTCTGACTTAATGTCTCACAGTTCTGACTTTATATCTCACAATTCTGACTTTATATCTTGCAATTCTGACTTAATATATTGTGACTATGACTTTACCTCACAATTCTGACTTTATATCTCATAATTCTGACTTTATATCTCACAATTCTGACTTTGTATCTTGCAATTCTGACTTAATATCTTGTAACTCTGACTTTATCTCGCAGTTCTGAATTAATATCTAAAAATTCTGACTTAATCTCACAATTCTGACTTTATTTCAATTCTGACTTAATATCTCGCAATTGTGACTTAATATCTCACAATTCTGACTTAATATCTCACAATTCTGACTTCACATCATTCACTTCTGACTTTTCTCACAATTCTGACTTGATATCTTACAATTCTGCCTTTTTCTCACAATTCTGACTTAATAGCTTGTAACTGACTTTATCTTGCAATTCAGACTTAATATCTCACAATTCTGACTTTATATCTTGCAATTCTGACTTAATACCTTGTAACTCTGACTTTCTCACAATTCTGACTTTATATCTCATAATTCTGACTTAATATCTTGCAATTCTGACTTTCTTGCAATCTTGACTTTGTCTTGCGATTCTGGCTTAATATCTTGTAACTGACTTGATCTCACAATTCTGATTTAATATCTTGTAACTCTGGCTTTCTCACAATTCTGACTTAATATCTTGTAACTATGACTTTATCTCACAATTTTGACTTTATCTTCTAACTCTGACTTTATCTTGCAGTTCTGAATTAATATCTAAAAATTCTGACTTAATCTCACAATTCTGACTTTATTTCAATTCTGACTTAATATCTTGCAATTGTGACTTAATATCTCACAATTCTGACTTCATATCACTCACTTCTGACTTTTCTCACAATTCTAACTTGATATCTTACAATTCTGCCTTTTTCTCACAATTCAGACTTAATATCTTGCAATTCTGACTTAATACCTTGTAACTCTGACTTTCTCACAATTCTGACTTTATATCTCATAATTCTGACTTTATATCACAGTTGTGAGTTTATCTTGCAATTCTGACTGTATCTCATAATTCTGACTTAATATCTTGCAATTCTGACCTTATTTCTCACAATTCTGACTTAATATCTTCTAACTCTGACTTTCTTGCAATCTTGACTCTGTCTTGCGATTCTGACTTAATATCTTGTAACTGACTTGATCTCACAATTCTGATTTAATATCTTGTAACTCTGACTTTCTCACAATTTTGACTTAATATCTTGTAACTCTGACTGTATCTTGCATTTCTGACTTAATATCTTAAAATTCTGACTTAATCTCAATTCTGAGTTTATTTCAATTCTGACTTAATATCTCGCAATTGTGACTTAATATCTCACAATTCTGACTTCATATCACTCACTTCTGACTTTTCTCACAATTCTGACTTTGTCTTGCGACTCTGACTTTATATCTCACAATTCTAAATTTGTATCTCAGAATTACAAGATATAAACTCAGAATTGTGAGATGGTACCTTGTAATTGACGTAAACTTGCAATTCTGAGAAGAAAAGTCAGATTTGTGAGATACAAACTCGGAACTACAAAGAAAAAGTAAGAAATGTTTGAAAAAGTTGTGATTACTTTTTTAATATTTTATTCCATTGCAGAACAAGATGCAAACTCAGAATTGCAATTATCTTTTTTTTTTTTTTTTTTTTATCCCATGGCAGACATAAGCTTCCAGATAATTCAGAGATGCCACAATTTATTTGATGCAAATCAATGTTTTGTTAAATGTACAGTCTGTTCCAATATGTCAAACCATAATTTATACTCATGTTTTCTATCAGAGAAACATTTAGAAAGATGCATCTCAATCATGCACTCAAAACCTCATGTTCATTTGCTTCAGATTAAACATCTGACTGAAAGTCTGCAATGCACTACATGTTCTTCACTGCTTTTAGTGCTTTTTGGAGCGATTCAGAGGACTAGAGACACTGATGCATGCAGCGATCGAATCCCCAAGACACAAGTCACTGAGTGATTCAACATGTGTTTGTTTTTTGCAGCTCCCATCGTCTGTTGTTCACTATAGTTTCAGCACGCCTTACATTATGCAAGGGTCTGGCGGAGGGTCCAACTTCGAAATAAATGCATGCATATTTTCGGTCAGTCCAGCGCAAACCATTCCACATGCAGAGTTTGACTCGTTAATGCTCTAATTTAGAAAGTTCCCATGATGCAAGATGCAAGAAGGCTACTGTGTAAAAGACGAGGCTGCTATTAAACATCTGGAGCAGCTGCTGAAATTCACAATGAATGTATAGTTCATGCTTTTCCCGTCATGTCAGTATCTGTCGGCATTCTTAGAAAGACGTGTGAGAAACGCTTCAGGACTGGAAAACTGCATTAAAATGTAAACAGTCCATGCAGAGGAATGTCATGTTCAACTGGAGTAGGTTTATAATACAACAACGTGACTTTAAAAACCCAACCTCTGTGTTATAAGGCCAAACGCCGCTTTCGGTTTCAGATTTTTCATGCTGTTGAACAGATGGGGGTTTGTTACGTAAAACATGTGGTCATGCAGTGCTTACCAAGGTAGTGTTTCAGTTAACATACTGTACTCTTGACCAGCGTATTGTCACAGTTGTGCATCTGTATCTGGGTTGCTCAACATGCAGCTATGCAAGTAATTGAAAGCAGTTCTCCATTGCAGTTACATAGACATCTCATTTGTAATGTGCATTGAAGAAATTAAGAGTTGTATGCTCAGTGACTTACATTGTTCCTCCATGGAGGCTTGTTTTTGGTGAGTGGTTTCAGGTTGGGAGTCAATGATGGGGTCCAGAGCGGGCGTCTCACTGCGGACAACAGCTCTTTTGGATGGCTGCAGCTTGTGGAAGACGGGACGTGCGGAAACGGAGCTCAGGAGCAACAAACACGTGGCTAGAATGTCCCATAACTTCATTTTAGACTCAGTTCCTTTGAGGGAAGCTGCAACGGTGCAAAGGTAAAAGCACAACAACATGCATGAGTGATAAAACGTGGAACGGAAAAAGGAAGCTTTGAGAGACTTTTCATGTGCTAATTTGACGAGCGCTGTGTTTGTTTTATACTCGGCGCTACTGAAAGTATTCCCAGAGGGAAACTGTTCAGCACAAAGTGTTGTAACTTGTGAAAAGGGCAGAATTAAATATTCTGATGAGAGAGCCCTGCATGAAATGTGTTCTGTAGGCCAGTTAATGCTGAACAGATTTCTGTCAGTATTACAGAGCAGAAAAATGTGTGTTTTCTGCCAGAGTTTTTCCCCATTCCGGATCCCAAAACTCCTGTTGATGAAAAGGCAAATAAAATCTAACAGTTTCATGAATGTAATGATGTTTACAATGACTTTTATGGCCCTTTATTGCCGTAAATGACGCTTTACTCTGAATAGCTCCAATTGTTGATCATTAAAACCTGCTGTTTCTACATGTAACTAACAGCTTCTTGATATTTTTTAAAAGACATACACTGAGAAGATCATTTGCTTTATTTATTTACTGCCTCATTCCGCTTTATATATACAGTCAGACCTGCATAAATCCCAGAATTATTTATGTTTTAAGTATTTTGCCTATTAAAATGAGTCTAATAAATGTGCTCAAAAGTTGCTCATAGTGATGTGAAGTAAACAAACTCTTAAATGTTGCTTCATATTATTTACTGTGCTTTTGAAGTGTTTTATAAAGCATACAGTAACTTATTATATTTTCAGCTGGAGTCCCAATATATACAGTTCATGTTTAATACACGGTAAACATTGGGTTATACAGACTGATCCATATTTTGGTGCAGCATAATACCCAGAATCTCAGGAACATACAATGAAATATCTAACTTTTTAATTCCCAAAGCATATTTACTGCCAGAATTGATTATTAACCCGTCTTAAACATTTACGTTCAGGAGTGCATGGAAAATTTACTGTACAAATAGATTAAGAAAAACGATGTTGTGACCATATGCAGAAAAGAATAATATAAATATACCTTAAAAGGGGTCCATACAGACCGGAGCTTCAGAAAAGCCAAATTCTCAGTAAATCAGGAAACATCCAAAGATCCACAGGATAAAAATCCGTGCGTTATCCTCAAAATATCACGAATCCAGGTCCATTCACAACATGTTATCCGCTAGATCCCAATAAAGCGCGCCCAGAAGTGTCCGGAGTGTCCAAATGACGCGCCGCGCCACTCAGCTCGCCGTGCGCAACGCGACGCGCTTGACCGTGATGCTGCCGCGCGCCGCGTCTGTAACGTGAGAGAAAACCAACAGTCGCGGCTCAGATGAAGACATCGGGATCCCAAAGACGCGGATCCGGATCCGAACTAATTGTAATAGTTTCCCGTGTCTATTGAAGCGCGCCGCATTCTGCCTCCGAAACGCAACGCACAAGTGATGAAATCCAGGTGAAGGTTTGTTAATATCCGCACGGATCAGGTGAAAGCGAAGCGCGATTGTACAGCAGATGGTGTGTGTCTGATATCTGTCAGCAGCACACAGCGCTCATGATCCACTCGCGCGTCCGTGTAAACGCGTTTGACGCTCCCACTCGGCTCTGAGCGCGTTTAAATACGCTCACGGGTTCGAGCGCGCTGACGTCACGCTCGGGCTCCGCCCTCATTTTTCTCATGCTCGCACAACTCGGATCCATCCATCCTTCACTGTTTCCATCCGCACAAAGCTGTTTGTCAGCAGCAACAAAAATTATAGAAAATCATCCAGAGTTTGTGAGCAACTTTTTCAAATAAGTAAGCTAAATCTGGATTTGTGTATACGCAAAATGATGCACTAAATGGTCTTATGCCTATATGTCTTAGAAAATATCCAAAAATTAAGAAAAAAAAAAAACTTATAAAATGATCAAAAAATCTAAACTATTTAGAGTAGAGCCTCATGAAGACCCTTAAAAAACATTGTAAACATCTTTTGGATTTTTCAGAGTTTCCATAGTAATACTATGGTATTCTTCTCTAATAAATGCTGTGGTATTAATCTGGTATGGCCACAGTGTTGTGTAAGTGAGGTTTGTGGTGTTTAGTGTTGTGTTTGTGTGTCATTCCGCAGGATTAAGCTGCGTCATACAGTCTTTATTAAAACCATCTTTACTAAATCAAAGGATCAGTGACAGCAGTTTGTTAAGACTTTAAAACCCGTCTGCCATTATAAATCGAGCTCTGAATTCGTTCTGAATAACATCGTCTAATCCTAACGTTATCCTAAATATTTCTGATTTGATATGAAAGTTAATGTGTAAACTTACATGACCATTCAAACTCATTCGTTTACATACTAATGAGGAATGCAACAAAGCCATTCATCCTCTGAATGTGATCTTAAAGGAACAGAAGAATCAATATTTGCTGAAAATGTACTCACCTTCAGGCCATCCAAGATGTAGATGAGTTTGTTTCTTCATTAGATTTGTAGAAATGTGTCATTCCATCACTTGCTCACCAATGGATCCTCTGCACTGAATGGGTGCCGTCAGAATGAGAGTCCAAACAGCTGATAAAAACATCACAATAATCCACAAGTAATCCACACCGCTCCATCTTGAGAAGCCTAAAGCTGCATGTTTGTAAGAAACAAATTCATCATAAAGACATTTTTCATTTCATTGTAAATAAGTTTCATTAAACCCCTGCTTCAAGCTAAATTACACGTCCATAATCCATAATAATGCTTTCTCCAGTGAAAAAGTCCATCTCGTGTTGTCTCTCACATCAAAATCCAGCCACATATTTGTTTAGAGCTGTTTTGGCTTGTAAACAGTGCTTGATCTGCACTGAAAAAAAAAACAAAAAAGAATAACTTGTAGGATTTGCTTAGAAATCTTCGTAACACATTTGAAGTAAAGTTTACTGTTACTACTCTGTACAATCTACTTACTATTGAACTTAACATTCCTAAGAGAAATTAAGTAAATATTACATAATGATATATCTATTTATCTATTTATATTCTATTTCACTTATAGAATTAAGTAAAATCTACTTACCAAAGTTAAATTTAACAAAGAAAATAAGTAACTTTAGCTTGGCCAGTAAATGTTTGAGTAATTTTTTGTTAGTCAAAGCTTACTTGGCAATACTTTGATTTAACTTAATATAACACCTAATTAAACTGTGCTTTTAAAGTGTATGTTATTTAAAAACATCTAAGTAATACAATAGATATCATCCTTATTAATTATTTATGCCCAGTGCATGATGGGAACACCAGTATCAAAAAAATTTTTTAGCACTTTTAGCATAGCTTAGCATAGATCATTGAATCTGATTAGACCGATATCATCTTGCTCAAAAATGACCATATATAATGACAATATTTTTCCTATTTAAAACTTGACTCTTCTGTAGTTGCATCGTGTACTAAGGCTGACGGAAAATGAAAAGTTGCGATTTTCTAGGCTGATATGGCTAGGAACTATACTCTCATTCTGGCATAACAATCAAGGAACTTTGCTGCCGTGCCATGGGTGCAGCAGGCGCAATGATATTACACCTGAAAGTGACTGGCACTAAGTTTGTGTAGACGCAGAGTTGCAGCCGGCAGAGTTGACGGCTGCGTAATATCATTGCGCCTCCTGCACCCATGGTACGGCAGCAAAGTTCCTTGATTATTACGCCGGAATGAGAGTATAGTTCCTAGCCGTATCGACCTAGAAAATCGCAGCTTTTCATTTTTTGTCCGTCTTTGTACACGATGTGACTACAGAAGAGTCAAGTTTTAAATAGGAAAAATATTCCTATTAAATAGGAAGCTCATTGGTGCTAACGGTCTAATCGGATTCAATGATCTGTGCTAAGCTATGCTAAAAGTGCTACCGCCAGACCCGGAGATTGGCTGAATGGATTCAAAAACGGTAAAACTCAACTGTTTAATTCTAGGGGAGTTGGAAAAAGAGCCTATTTTCAAAAAAAGTGGAGTGTTCCTTTAATGATGGATTTGTTTCAGCTTTTGTCTTCTCGAGATGTTAACTGATGGATTGGAGTAGTGTGGATTACTTGTGGATTATTGTGACGTTTTTATCAGCTGTTTGGACTTTGACGGCACCCATTCACATCCATTGGTGAGCAAGTGATGGAATGCTACAATTCTCCAAATCTGATGAAGGAACTCATCTACATTTTGGAAGACCTGAGGGTGAGAACATTTACAGCAAATGTTCATTTTTAGGCAAACTATTCAGTTAATGAACCGATGCAGAGATGCATCACTCATTCTTTACAACAAGATACTGAAAAACTGCCAAAAAAAAAAAGCAATGTAAAGAAATGAATCACTGACAGCAGATGTGTGTTTGTATGTATGCTTTGTATAAAATAGTTGAGGAGGAGGAGGAGGAGGAGGAGGGTTTCCCCAGCTGGGTCTTGGTCCCTCCCAAGATTCCTTCTCATCTACTCATCGTCTCATCTTAGGGAGTTCTTCTTGCTACTGTCATCTTTGGCTTCCCTGAGGGACTTTGTAAGCCTCTATTCATTGTAAAGCTGGTTGGAACAATTTGCATTGTGAAGAGCTCTATACAAACAAATTGAATTGGAAAAAACTGAATTGAATTAAAGCTGCATGGCATTATAAAGCAAAGCTCTCTAAACATCCTGCCATGAGTCTGAAAGCACATCCATGCACAGATACAGGGATTTAGAAGACATCTGAATAAGAAAAACATGTGTAAAACATGAGGACTTGGATGTTCAAAAAGTCAAAAAGGAGTTTTTATGACGACGAACATTAGCTACATTAAAAGAAAAATAAAGTGTTTTACTTTGTAAATAATTTTCTGTGAGTCTATACACACACACACACACATATATATATATATACAAATATTCAATGTAGTCTAATTTTATATAGATATGCAAAAATAACTAAAGGGGGATTTAACTTTGTGGAAAATGTAAAATCATTTTTCCCATCTTTATTCTTTCTCTTGTATTGTGTATTCAAAGGGGTCTACAAGACTGTTGATTTAGTTCATTGTGAAGGTAAAAGCATTGGTTGTCATTATGATTTCCTAAAGAAATCTGTAATATAATACATGAAGGGCCTAACCCTTAAATTCAACACTAAAATCCTGAAAGGCAGGACACGGCATGCTTTCTTTGAATGGGTATTAAGTTGAATATTTAGAACTTGGATGGGCCTATAAAGCGTGTTCGCTTTTAACCTTCTGTTGAGAGCGTTTTCATAATGCCGCCTCAGAAATGGCATGTATTTATGCTCTTCCCATCTGCCAGTTTTTCCTTATGCTCTTTCTGAACACTCTGCATTTCAATCTAACAAGTAAAACTTCAGTTTTTTTTTTTTTATGATGCAAATCAAAGTTTCCCGGTAGGTCACATTTGCAAACATTTGAACCAGTTTAAGCCTTCAGAATATGCTAGGAAACTTACTCTCCAAATAGACACCATGTTTGTCAACTAAAATGTGCATTCATGTTTGCAGGACAGCAAGCAGATGCTGTGGAGCCTCAGCTCGTGAAGTACGGTGAGTATCCGGTGTTCTTCAGCTGTGACATTGTGATCCCGTCGTTCCGTAGTGAAGTCCGATCTCCTGCTCCTGCATTTAGATATGTGAGTGTGGTTATATTTAAGTAATTTTGTCATAATTGGCTGTAAGCCCAGTGCTCCTGCTTTAGGATCTTCATTGATCTATTTTCTCACTCTGCAAGTCTGTCTCTCACAGCGCAGCACTGACACGCACTTTTATTTTTTTTTGTGCTCATATTGACTGTGATTTTGACACTTGGAGGTGCGAACAGCCAGACTAGTTAAGCTTTGAGAATTGCATCACGTCAGGGTCATTATAGTTAAACAAAGCTAAAACTAAATCTGTAATGAACATTTTCGTTACTTTACTGAAAAAAAATATTTTTAAAAATGTTAAAAAAAAAAGGAAGTATAATTTAAAAAAATATAAAATACTTTTTACAGATGCAGCATAATTAGAAATATATTTCTAATTAAGAATACTAAGCAAAATATATTTTGCTTAGTATTATTGTGTACTGTGTATTGTTTATGCTTATTAAATAATTAGATTTCAGGTGCCCATGCACACGGTGAAGCAGCTCACTTGGTTTTGAAACCGAGCCGCGGTTCATCTTGAATGTCAGACACATGAATGACAATGTGGCAAACATGCGTGAGCAATCAGAGATCACTGACTGGATGAAACGCACAGGATAATGGAATTACGGGCATAAGGGTGCGGGGAACAAAGATCAGACTGCCACTGCGTGAGATGGGTGTTTCCCTGATTGAGAAAAGCTGCGCTTACCACGACTCAACACCGTAAACAATTAGATAAAATAAATGTTATTGCAGAACGCCAACGATAACATCTGCCGTGTTGGTGAGGTACCAAAGTACACACTAACTATGACCCAGTAACGACTTGCATGAGATGTGTTTACATGCATGATTGTGAGATCTTTGGAAGAACATTTGATTTGAACAATACTGTCTATGTTATTGTCATGTGTGAGTCACGTGACCTTTATTCCACCTTTTCATTAGAAGTGTTTGCAAACCTGGTGGCATTTCATCTGCTTCTGCTGATGTATCCAGTTGTTATTGTTTGCAAACGCTTGGACATGTCTTGTATTGGTGGCCACAAATAGTTTGATGCAACACAGAAATCGTTGCCTTAAAATTATAAGGTTCTATCTGACATTTTTTGTCAAAATTGAGTTATTCACATATTCTTATTCGGTGACAACTTATTTACATTGTGTGATGTTTTTTTTTGTAAGCTGTGTACATTTTGGGCCTTATTTTAGAAGACAAAGATGGTTTTATCTACAGAAGTCTATGGACGTTTTCAAGATTTCACATTTAAGGCAAGACAGATTGTTGTTTTTAATTTTACGATTTTGGGTAATTTGGGTTATTTTCATAAGATGTTTCAGACTAAATGGAAAAAAAAACAAAAAAAACATCCAAAATACACTTTTTGAAGTGTTTATTTTATTGTATGTTATCTTATTGCATCTGTAGATTCAATTACAATACATATCTTTAAAGTACGTTTTCTCTAAATGCGATTTTTCTCAATTTCAGCAGCTCTTACATGCATTAAAATTTACAATTTTATTAATTTCTGTATTCTGAAGGATTGTACTGAGGGGTTTGTTCATATGTCATAAGCTGATTTTATTATTGCAGATTATCTATTTGCACCTGTAGATTTAATTACAAAGCATGTCTTTAAAGGCCACATTTTAAAATGAGTTTGTTTTTGCATTTCTGCAGCACTTACATAACAATTTACAGTTTCATTCTTATTTATATTCTGAAGATTTTAACAGAGGGGTTTGTTCATATATCACTCACCTGATTATTGCACTGTATCTATTTTTGCCTGTAGATTTTAATTACAATACATATTTTTAAAGGCCATTTTCTCAAAACGAGTTTTTCTCCACTTCAGCAGCACTTACATAAACCAAAATTTACAGTTTTATTCATCATCTATATTCTGAAGGATTTTACAGAAGAATTTGTTCATAGGTCATTTGCCTCATGTTCATTATTGTACTTTATCTATTTGTTTCTGTAGATTTAAATTACAGTACATATTTTTAAAGGCCATTTTCTCAAAACGAGTTTTTCTCCACTTCAGCAGCACTTACATAAACCAAAATTTACAGTTTTATTCCTTTCTATATTGTGAAGGATTTTACTGAGGAGTTTGTTGATATCATTATCATTTGCAGTTTATTTATTTGCGCCTGTAGATTTTAAGTAC
Organism: Cirrhinus mrigala; assembly: GCA_036247105.1. Classification (NCBI taxonomy): domain Eukaryota; kingdom Metazoa; phylum Chordata; class Actinopteri; order Cypriniformes; family Cyprinidae; genus Cirrhinus; species Cirrhinus mrigala. Next base: position 25,136,210 of record CM070016.1, read on the forward strand.
AATATATATCTTTAAGGGCCGTTTTCTCAAAACGAGTTTTTCTCCACTTCAGCAGCACTTACATGCACCAAAATTTAAAGTTCTATTAATATCTATATTCTGAGGGATTTTACTGAAGGGTTTGTTCATGTCATTTGCCTAATTTTTATTATTGCACTTTATCTGTTTGTGTCTGTCGATTTTAATTACAATACATATTTTAAAGGCTGTTTTCTCAAAATGAGTTTTTCTCCACCTCAGCAGCTCTTACATACACCAAAATTTACAGTTTTATTGCTTTCTATATTGTGCAGGATTTTACTGAGGGGTTTGTTGATATTATTTGCCTGATTTTACTTTTGCACTTTATCTATTTGCACCTGTGGATTTTAACTGCAATATATATCTTTAAGGGCCGTTTTCTCAAAATGAGTTTGTTTCTCCACTTCAGCAGCACTTACGTACAACAAAATTTACAGTTTTATTCATATTTATATTCTGAAGGTTTTTACAGAAGGGCTTGTTCATATATCACTCACCCGATTTTATTATTGCACTTTATCTGTTTGTGCCTGTAGATTTCAATTACAGTACATATTTTTAAAGGCCATTTTCTCAAAATAAATTTTTTTCTCCACTCAGTAGCACTTACATAGACCAAAATTTACAGTTTTATTCCTTTCTATATTGCAAAGGATTTTACTGAGGGGTTTGTTGATATCATTAGCCTGATTTTTGTTTTGCACTTTATCTATTTGCACCTGTGGATTTTAACTGCAATATATATATCTTTAAGTGCCGTTTTCTCAAAATGAGTTTGTTTCTCCACTTCAGCAGTGCTTAGATACACCAAAATTTACAGTTTTATTAATATCTATATAGCTTTTTACAGAAGGGCTTGTTCATATATCACTCACCTGATTTTATTATTGCACATTATCTGTTTGTGCCTGTAGATTTCAATTCCAGTACATATTTTTAAAGGCCGTTTTCTCAAAATGAGTTCTTTTCTCCACTCCTTTCTATATTGTGAAGGATTTTAATGAAGGGTTTGTTGATATCAATCGCCTGATTTTAGTTTTGCAGTTGATCTATTTGCGCCTATAGATTTGAATTACAATATATGTCTTTAAGGGCTGTTTCTCCACTTCAGCAGCACTTAAATTAAAATGTACAGTTTTACTCTTATCTATGTTCTGAAGGATTTTACTGAGGGGTTTGTTCATAAATCATTCGCCTGCTTTATGTAACTGTTTTTCCCAAAAACAAGGTGAAAACGTATTCTTTTCTGACTGTTAACAGTATTTTCTGTTTTATCGAGTGATTAAAAAAAGAAATCCAAAATCGCCTCTATAAAAAACCTTTAATTCTAATATGTCAGCAAAATCATACAAGAATTTTGGACCTGGCTTTATCCAGTGTTCAGATTTATTTTCTGGAAATGTATGCAAACTACTGTGGGTTTTATTAGATAATATCATGTTTGTTTATTTAAACGTAACAGTTTAGAAAACATATTTTTCCCCCAGTTCTTAATATGGGTCAAATGGGAAATTCAGTGTGTTACTTGCTGTTTCTGTGTAATTATTTGTAAAATTTACCAGCAATTTCTGAGTGGTAGAAGTAGTAGTAGTTTCAATGTACAGTAAATCCTACACCAAATGTTTTTGATTGCACTTAGTTTTAGAAGTTAGATCAAATAACTAAAATTATAAGTGCTAGTAATATTGATTATAAAATACATGTTGCATGAGTTGTGGATGACACTATTTAACAATCTAGGACAGGTTACTTTTGAACACAGAGATTCTGAACTCTACTAACAGTGTTTCTTTCGCTAAACAGTTAGGTTTAGCGTGTCAATGCAGGTAGACACATTTTGTTGACTAGATAACTGCTGTTATCTTGTATGTTTATAGTTGACATGTTTCTTGTTGAATTGCACTTTTCCTGCTCTCTTTGCAGGTTACCGTCCACCTGTGTTACCTGTGCAGGTGGAAATTATGTCATTAACCATTTTACTATCATCACACAGGCGTGTGTTGATCTGCTGGCAAGTCAATGGCCTCGCTGTCATAGATCAGCCCGTGTCAGATACTCTGGGTGTGCTACTTCAGCTGATAAACGCAGATAAGAAATGTATAAAGTTAAAGAGCAAAGATATGTTTGGACTTTCATCACCATAGAAGGACGGTATTCAGGGTTGTGTGTCGAATTAATGGCGGTTTGCTTTTCTATTTTTACCACAGAAGTCCAAAAGCCAAGCCAATGAAAGGCCTGTCAGCTGATGATGAAAGACAGCCTCTTCTGGAATGGAGCGGTTCAGGTGAAATTGAGTCAATATCGTTACCCAGATGAAAATGTTATTGCTCTGTTCTCTCATTGATCAGGAGATTTACTGAGTTATGAGTCACTGAAATGTCAACTTTGTCTCAGATGTTTCTTGAAATTCCTAAAATAGAAAAACAGACACAAATGAGTCAATAGTTGTCATACAGTACGAGTTAAGAGCCTGTAAAATGAATGTGGATCAGATCATTTGACAAGAAACGTTTGGTGTTTCTGACTTTTGATCACAGACTTTGGTATCTTCTGAAACTTTCTCAGAAGAATCTCAGAAGACTTGCACTTTGTCTCTTTTTTATCTCATTGTTAAAATATTAATGGGATCTCGTTTGTGATTTATTTTCTTTTTTACATGTTGTTTTGATTGAATGCATTATGGAGAAAGCTGCTCTGTTTCACTGAAGATGTGGATTCACCAAATTTATTTTGGTTGCTGGCTATTTATTTATTTATTTATTGCAAATAACATGATCTTTTTGAATTTTTCACAAATAATTGGACCTTTCTGATTATTTTTATTATTATTATTTTTTGTAGTTACTTTATGCTTCTGAATGTATTTTTTTTGTAACTTAATGTAATTTTTAATGTAACTTTTTTTTTTGCACATAACTTGATCTTTTTCAATTTGAATTTTTTGCAAAGAGCTTGACTTTTTTTTAAATTAGATTTTTTTTATTTATTCATTTATATTTTTTTTTTTACAAATAATGATTTTTATTTATTTATTGTTTTTTGCAAATAACTTTTTAAAATTGATTTTTTTTTTAAATTGTAATGATGGTAATGTTTCTACAAATTATGTTTTCACATTTTCCTTTCAAATAAGTTGACCTATCTAAATGAATTTATTTATAGCAAATAATTTGATGTTTTTTTGTAAATGTTGGCAAATAATTTGCAAATTACTTAATCTTTTTGAGATACGTGTATATACATATATATATATATATATATATATATATATATATATATATATATATATATATATTAAGGAAGGAGACTTGCACTTCATCTCCATTTAATTCCATTGTTAATATATTAATGAGATCTCATTTGTGGTTTCTTTCTTACAGCTTATTTTGACTCATCATGGAGAAAGCTCCCCTGTTTCATTAGAGACGTGGACCTGCGTCTTGTTTTGCTTGTTGGTGGCTTCTGTGAAGTTCTGCTGATAATTGCTGCAGTAGATCAGTGTTGGCGGATCTCCAGGATGCTGAATGCTTACAGGAGTCCTGATGTCCGGCGGCCTGCATAACCAATCTAGGAATGATGCAGGGAATTTGAGGGAGCAGCTCCCAAGCGTTTCATTCCTGTCGGTGAGTTTGCACAAAACAGACGCACTGTGGTTGACTGAGTGCTGGTTCGCAGGCCCTGCGCCGTCTGCATAAGCCCCGGACGGCACGTCAGCGCGGCCAGTCGCTCTCTGTGGTCAGGCCTGATTGTGTTTGCAACCCTTTGTGACTCCAGCAGACGTGAACTCATAACATGCCAGCACTTTGTTATGGTACCTGGGAGCTTTGAGCTGCACCAGCTGCTGCTCATGACGGTTCCCGCAGGGGCGCGTTGGCTGCTCCAGAGGAGGACTGGTGCTCACCGAGATCTGCTGACATTCCAGAGTACTACTTTACATAAGGATGGGGCTTTGTATTGCATGTTGAGAGAATCTTCACCATTAATGCTTTTCTAGCAAACAACTAGATCTTTCTTAATTTTTTATTAGTTTTTTTTTTAAATAACTTTGCGAATATCTTTGTCTGTTTTAAAATTTAGATTTTTTTTTGGCAATTTTTTTTTGGAAATATCTTTGTCTGGTTTTGAATTGAGATTTTTTGCAAATTTTTGGCAAATTATTTGATTTTTTTTTTTACTTTCTGCAGATATGTTTGTGTTTTTTTTTTTTGTTTTGTTTTTTTACTTCTTTTTTTGTGCAAATAACTTGATATTTTGTTATTTCTTTGCAAATATCTTTGTCAGTTTTTTTTTTAATTTTGAGGTTTTTTTGCTGATAATTGATCTTTAAATTTAGTTTTTTATTTTTTACAAATAACTTGATCTTTTTTTGCAAATAGTGTGATCTTTTTAATTTTTGTGTGTGTGTTTTTGCAAATGACTCGATCTTTTTAAAACTTTTATTTTTTTGTGCAAATAACTTGATTCGTTTTTCATTTGTTTGCAAATAACTTTATCTTTCTAATTTTTTTTAATTCATTTGCTTGTTTGTTTGTTTGTTTTTACATTTTTTGTAAATAATTGGACCTTTCTGGAACTTTTTTAATTTATTTGGTTATTTATTTATTTATCTTTTTAAATTTTTTTTGCCAAATAACTTGATCCTACTGAATTTTAGATTTTTGGCAAATAACTTGATCTTGAAATTGCTCACTGATCGGTCTCACCATTCTCAGTAACACTTAACACTTAATTACTGTATATAATCCAGTTGATAAAATATTTAGATCTGGTCCACTAATGGACTCTTTGCTAAGCTCTGCCCACCTTGGTTACTGTTGCTATCTCAGCTTTTTGGCACAGTCTATAGGAATTAACTGTTCCTAATGTTTCTGCATTCACTATGGTACTGTCAACTCTTTAATTACTACTCAACTTGAATTAATGAATACATTAAAAACATAACCGGACATGAAGTTGACGTTCTCATCATACTTGTTTTCTCATGTGCTGTTCATATTTCCTGAGTGCTATTTTGATGCTAACCTCTAGCATTCAGCACGGCACGCTAAAAGCGTGGAGTACACAGACTTGGTCTTGACTTACATGTAACAAGGTTGCACTAATTGGAGGAGGAAGTGCCGGGGATGTTTAGCGCTGATGGGGCTTGAGGACCCAGCAGTTGATCTGAGCCAGAACCGGATCCGCTTTCGGCCTCCGATTCCTCTAGGTCCCAAGCTAATCCGGCAGCGGCCGCAGGTTGCAGCAACGCGAGCATAGAGTGCGCAGAGTTGGCAGCACCTGCAGCAGGAGGATCAAAGAGGCCAGAGTTAAGCCACACGCTGGATCCGTGTCACTCTATATCCACAGGATATTATGTGGCTCTCAGGAGCTGCAGCAGCTGGTCTGCTGGACACCAGCGGATCATGTTTGGCTGTGAAATCCTCTCAGAAATCATGGGGCCGAGTCAAGGCTTCTCAAGGTCACCGATGCTTCTAGTTGGTCCAAAACATGACATAGTGGCGTAGCAAAGATTGAGGAAAAATGACTAAGATTTTCATACCTTGAATTTTTCAGACCGCATACCTTAATGGATAGTTCACAGAAAAAAAAAAGAAAGTTCTGACATCATTTATTTATCCTTACATTGATCCAAACCTGCATGAGTGTCGTTCTTCTGTTGAACACAAAAGCAACCACCTATAACACTCTGGTAGCCATTGACTTCTATAGTATGGAAAAAAAAATCTACGGCTACCAGCTTTCCAGCATTTTTAAGATATTGTCGTTTGTGTTCAAATCTGATATGGCTTTGGATAAAAGACACCCTAGCAACTAACTAGCAACCACCAAGAACACCCAAGCAACTGTATAGCAATGCCCTGGAAACCATATAGAACATCCTAGCAACTTCCTAGCAGCCAACCAGAATATAAATATTTATTCTTTTTCCAGACATTTTCATACAAAGCAACTTACAAATTGGTGTAAGTTGCGTTACGTAAAAAAACACCCTAGCAACTTCCTAGCAACCACCTAGAACACCCTAGCAACTGCATAGCAACTACCTAGAACGTCCTAGCTACTGCATAGCAACCACCTAGAACAATCTAGCATTTGTATATCAATGCCATGGAAACCACTCCAAAAATCTCAGGAACTGTATAGCCGTTAAGTAAAACACCCTAGTAACTGTTTAGCAATGCCCTGGCAACCAGATAGAACACCACAGCAACCCTCTACAGCAGAACACCCTAGCAACTTACTAGCAACTACCAGAATACATTTGTATTTATTCATTTAGCAGATGTTTTTATCCAAACCAACTTATAAATTGGTGTACGTTGCGTTGAATAAAAGACACCCTAGCAACTTCCTAACAACCACCTAGAAAAATTTGTATATCAATTGCTGTGAAAACCACTCAGAAAATCACAGCAACTGTATAGCAGTAACCTAGCTACTGTTTAGCAGTGTACTGAAAACCGTACTGAACACCCTATCAACTTCCTAGCAACCACCCAGAACATATTTACATTTATTCATTTATTAGATGCTTTTATCAAGAGCGACTTCCAAATGGTTGTGTCGCTTTGGATAAACAAACTGTACAGCAGTTCCCTGGAAAACACACAGACTGCCCTAGCAACTGCATAGTAACACCCTGGAAACCATATAGAACACCCTAGCAACCATTTACAGCCAAACACCCTAGTAACCATATAAAAACCACCTAGAACACCCTGGCAACTGAATTGCAATGCCTCCTGGAAAACACACAGATCACTCTAACAACTTTTTAGCAACACCTTAGCAACCACATAAAACACCCTAGCAACTGTATAGCAACCATCTACTGCAGAACACCCCAGCAACTATATAAAAACCACCTACAACACCCTAGCAACTGTATCGCAATGCTCTGGAAAACACACAGATCACCTAACTTTTTACCAACTGCATAGCAACACTCTGGCAACCACATAGAGCATCCTAGCAACTCTATAGGAACCATCTACTGCAGAATACCCTAGAAACTTCTAGCAACCATTTGAAAACATTTGTACTTATTTATTTACCAGATGTTTTTTTTTTTAATCCAAAGTAACTTACAAATTGGTTACAATTACTTACAAGTTGCGCTGAATAAGACACCCTAGCAACCACCTAGAACACCCTAGCAACTTCATAACAACCATCATAACAATTTAGCAATTGTATATCAATGCCGTGGAAACCACTCTGAAAATCTTAGCAACTGTACTTAGCAAACTAGAACACCCGGGAAAACACACAGATCACCCTAACAACTTTCAACCACAACCACATAGAACACTCAAGCAAAAGTATAGCAACCACCTACAGCAAAACACCCTAGCAACTATATAAAAATCACTTAGAAGACCCTAGCAACTGTATCGAAATGCCCGGGAAAACACGCAGGTTGCCCTAACAACTGCCTAGCAACTGCATAGCAACACCCTGGCAACCACATAAACACCCTAGCAACTGTATTGCAACCATCTACAGCAGAACACACTAGCAATTGTATTGGAGTGTTCTGGAAAACACACAGATCACCCTAACAACTTTTTAGCAACTGCATTGCAACACCCTGGCAACCACATAGAACATCCTAGCAACTGTATTGCAACCACCTACAGCAGGACACCATAGCAACTATATAAAAACTACCTAGAACACCCGAGCAATTGTATCGCAACGCCTTGGAAAACACGCAGATTGCCCTAACAACTTCTTAGCAACTGCATAACAACACCCTGGCAACCATATAGAGCATCCTAGCATTTATATAGCAACCACCTACTACAGAACACCTTAGCAACTATACTGTTACCTCCTAGAACGCACTGGCAATTGTATAGCAATTCACTGGAAAATACACAGAACGTCCTAACAACTTCCTAGCCAACTGTGTAGCAACACCCTGGCAACCACATAGAACACCCTAGCAACTGTATAGCAACCATCTACAGCAGGATACCTTAGCAACTATATAAAAAAACACCTAGAACACCCTAGCAACTGTATCGCAAAGCCCTGGAAAACATGCAGATCACCCTAACAACTTTTTAACAACTGCATAGCAACACCCTGGCAACCACATAGAACAGCAACTGTATAGCAACCACCCCAAACAGTAGAAAACACTAGCAACCATATAGCATAGGCACTCAGTTGTACACTAATGTTTTCTCCAGAATGCATTGTTTTTCTCGTGCCTGAGGTCTTGTGCACATCACTCACAGCTCTTCAGGTTAGGCTGGACAGCATTATCTACATGTGTATATAGTGTCGCTGTCATAATGGAGTACAGTATCAGTGACACATGGTGTAAAGGTGTGGTGAAGCTCAAGCGATGACCTCCACCCAGCGTATAAATCAGCAGCAGCATCAAAGCAGCTCAGGCCACAGATCCTAATAAAGCCGTCAGCCGCTCTTTGTGGTGCTTGGCTCGTCTACACATGTTCTGGAAGCTATCCGTTACCTTACTGTTATTCTAGCTCCTCAACACAATGAACGGCCATTACTAATAATTAAGACTGCAAAATCTAAAAATAGCAGCGCAATTAGGCTGAATATGAACAGCATGTGTTCTAATCTCAGATAATTTTGGCTGGATAAAAGGTTAATGATTACGGTGTTTGTGTTTTCTGGGGGGAAAGGAACATTTGATTGCTTCATATCTCTCATATTACAGAAGCTTCTGTTTTTATAGCCATGTTTCTACTCCACAATTGGGCTGCATCGCTATTAGACATCTGTGTGGTTGCTAGGGTGTTGCTGTGAGGTTCCTTGAGTATTCTCTGTGGTTGCTAGAGTGTTATGTTTTCAGAACTGTATTTCAACACCACAAACAGTTCTAAGTGGTTGCTAGAATGTTACATTTTTATAGATGTATTTCAACAAAAAGCAGTACACATTGCCATCAGACATCTGTATGGTTGCTAAGGTGTTGCTATGTGGTTAAGGTGTTCTGTCTGGTTACCAGGGCATTGTTATGTGGTAGTTAGGGTGATGTGTTTTTATAGCTGTATTTCAACGCCACAAGCAGAACATGTCACTATCAGACATCTGTGCGGTTGCTAGGGAGTTGCTATGTGGTTGTTAGGGTGTTCTGTCTGATTGGCAGGGTTTTGTTATGTGGTTGCAAGTGTATTGTGTTTTTATAGCTGTATTTCAACACCACAAGTGGGACACGTCACTATCAGATGTCTGTGTGGTTGCCGGGGCATTCCTATATGGTTATTAAAGTGTTCTGTCTGGTTTCCAGGGCATTGCTGTGCAGTTGCTAGGGTGTCCTAAGTGGTTGCTAGAATGTTATGTTTTTTTTTTTAGCTGTATTTCAACACCACAAGTGAGGCACATCACCATCAGACATCTGTGTGGTTGCTAGGGTGTTGCTATGTGGTTGTTAGGGTGTTCTGTCTGGTTGCCAGGGTTTTAATATGTGGTTGCAAGTGTATTGTGTTTTTATAGCTGTATTTCAATGCCACAAGCAAGACATGCCACTATCAGACATCTGTGTGGTTGCCAGGGTGTTGTTATGTGGTTGGTAAGGTGTTCTGTCTGGTTGCCAGGGCATTGTTATGTAGTTGCAAGTGTATTGAGTTATTATAGCTGTATTTCTACACCACAAGAAGGCTGGATTGCTATCAGATGTCTGTGTGGTTGCCGAGGTGTTCCTATATGGTTGTTAAGGTGTTATCTCTGGTTGCCAGGGTTTTGTTACGTAGTTGCTAGAGTGTCGTGTTTTTATAGCTGTATTTCACATGTCACTATCAGACATCTGTGTGGTTGCCAGGGTGTTGCTGTGCAGTTGCTAGAGTGTTCTAAGTGGTTGGCAGAAAGTTGTTTTTATAGCTTTATTTTAACACCACAAGCAGGATAGAGAAATGGAGAAAAAAAAACTTTGGGAGAAACTAGGCTTAGTCAAGGGGGCCAGTTCTTCTCTGGCCAGACGCAGAGGACTCATCTGGTTCCTGTGGTCTTGTGCTTATGGCCGCCTAGGTGACGAGGTCTTCACTGGGGATCCGTCTCTGGGGCTCATCTAGTTGATGTGGTCCCCGCTGACTTTCAGGGCTGTAGAGGTCGTCTCTAGGTGCTGATCCACCGTCTGGGCTGGGTAGGGACTAGATTCGGAGGACTGCAGTGACCATCTGATCTGGATACGGACTGGATCTGGTGGTTAAGGTGACCTCGGAATAAGAAAGAAACAGACTAATATTAGCGTAGATGCCATTCTTCTTATGATGCACCGAGTACATCGGGTGTTATGGGAAGTGTTCCCGGTTCCGGTTGACCTAATTAATGCAGCCTAACAATCCTTTAACGGATTTGAATTTTAGAAATATGATGATGTGTTATGTGTAAGCCAGGTTAAAGAGATGGGTCTTTAATCTAGATTTAAACTGACAGAGTGTGTCTGCGTCCCGAACAGTGTTTGGTAGATTGTTCCAGAGATCGGGCGCTAAATAAGAAAATGATCTGCCGGCCGTGGTTGATTATGATATTCTAGGTATTATCAAATTGCCAGAGTTTTGAGAACGCAGCGGATGTGAAGGACTATAATGTGATAAGAGCTTGCTCAGGTACTGAGGAGCTAAACCATTTAGGGCTTTATAAGTAATTAGCAAGATTTTAAAATGTATACGATGTTTGATAGGGAGCCAGTGCAGTGTTGACAGAACCGGGGTAATATGGTCATACTTTCTGGTTCTAGTAAGAACTCTAGCTGCTGCATTTTGGACCAGCTGGAGTTTGTTTATTAAGCGTGCAGAACAACCACCCTATAAAGCATTACAATGATAAGTAGGGTGTTGCTATGTGGTTGCTAAGTTGTTCTTTGAAGTTGCCAGGGTGATGTTATATGGTTGCAAGGGGCGTTCTGTTACTATAGCTGTATTTTAATGCCACAAGCAGGAAACATCACTATCAAATATGTGTGTATTTGCCAGGGTGTTGCTATGTGGTTGCTAGGGTGTCCTGTGAGGTTGCTAGAGTGTTATGTATTTATAGCTGTATTTCAACACCACAAGTGAGAGGCATCGCTATCAGATGTCTGTGTGGTTGCCGGGGTGTTGCTATGTGGTTGCTAAGTTGTTCTTTGCAGTTGCCAGGGTGATGTTATGTGGTTGCAAGGGGCGTTCTGTTACTGTAGCTGTATTTTAATGCCACATACAGGAAACATCACTATCAAATATTTGTGTGGTTGGCAGGATGTTGCTATGTGGTTGCTAGGGTGTTCTGTGTGTTTGTCAGGGCATTGCTATGTGGTTGCTAGGGTGCCCTGTGAGGTTGCTAGAGTGTTATGCTTTCATAGCTGTACTTGAACACCACAAGTGAGACACATCGCTATCAGATGTCTGTGTGGTTGCTGGGGGGTTACTATGTGGTTTTTAAGGTGTTCTGTCTAGTTGCCAGGCCATTGTTATGCAGGTGGTAGGGTGTTGCTATGTGGTTGCTAATTTGTTCTGTGCAGTTGCCAGTGTGTTGTAATGTGGCCGCTAGGGCGTTGCTGTGTGGTTGCTAGGGTATTCTGAATGGTTGCTAGTGTGTAGTGTTTTTATAGCTGTATTTCAACATCACAAGTGGGACACATCACCATCTGTCTGTGTGGTTGCCAAGGTGTTGCTATGTGGTCGTTAAGGTGTTTTGTTGGGTTGCCTGGCCATTGTTATGTGGTTGCTAGAGTGTTGTATTTTTATAGCTGTATTTCAATGCCACAATTGGAACAGGTCGCTATAAGACGTCTCGGATGACACAATCGGTCCTTGAACCCTCATGTGATAACAATCAAAGCCCATAAGCAGCAAAAACAAACTCCTACTGTTGATCATGTTGATAATTAGCTCTAAATGAGCAAAGCAGAGCTCTGTCGGCATCTCTGGCCTTGACTTTGAGTGTTGTTAGAATATAAAAATTTAATTTACGTGCCAAGGTCAGAGGAAGTGAAGAATAAAGCTGTTTCCAGGTCGGCCGTGTTCCAGCTCTATTACAGACGGTGTGAATGATCCACAGCCACTATTTAAAGTCCCATCAGATGTGGAACGCTGCCAGGGCTGAAGCTCGGCTTTGAGCTGGCTCGTAATCCTCTTAGACTTATGTTTGAGTAAATGTTTGGACACACAATTTCACAATTGTTAGTTTAAGCACATGTGGAACCTATATTTTACACTATTTTTTTTTTTTACATTCTGTGCTGTTTTCACAAGTGGTGCTTAGCTGTGCTTAACATTTGCTGCTGTAATGCTGGGTTTCTGCTTTTGATTTTCGTAAGTGAGTGCTTTTTAGTATGTTGTCATCCGGTTGCATTTGGTTGCTAGGTTCCTGCTAACCAGTTGCTATGGTGTTCTGTGTGGTTTCCAAGGCAATAGTATGCTGTAACTGCACACACACACACACACACACACACACATATATATATATATATATATTGCTGTGCTGTTGCTAGGGTGTTCTGTGTGGTCATTGCCAGGGTGTAGAGACGAAACTGATGATGATAGTACTAGTGACTCCATTAACTTGATTATTCATGCATTTTAGATTTTTTTTTCTTGAAGGACAGTATTAGGTTGTCTGATGCATTTAATCATATCAGTTTAGGTGTGTGGTTGTTGAGTGCTTATAGGAGTGAATCAGTGTTTTGATAGCATATCAAACAGATACTCGTTTCTGCGGTAACCTGATTTGGGGCATAAGCAGTGATAGAGTTTAATCATCAGGGCAGCACTGTCGATTTTATGATTGTTCCAGAGACAGTTTCAGTGTCGCCCGTTCATTATTTAAAGGTGCGGTATGTAATATTGAAAGCTAGAGGTTAAAATGGTAACTGCAGTCGTAATTCAAAATACTGGAGATTGGGGGCATGCAACAGGAACGAAGAATGGAAGGCAACAAGGTTTACACTGTAAGTTAATAATTGTTTTATCCATATAATAATGTTTTTCAGATGGGGCAGAATCTGCGATCGCTAACCCAGTGTAACCCAGTTTCCAAGGCCGCTACTGGCAACCTGGTGTTTCAGAATCCTGTTGGTTAAATTGGCAGTGGGCAGAGTCAGACCAAAACAAAAATTTCATTTCGAAACAAATTTTCTGAATTTTTTTGGAGAAACAAGTACATGAAACTTAGCATGTTTCCTAAATATCTGGAAACCCTGTATTTTTATGCTTTAGTACAGTCAAAAACATTACATACAGCACCTTATATCCAAATTCTCTTTCAGATCTGAATGCATGAAGTGCATAGGCTGAAGGCCGTGTGTGTCTGTCCTCCGGCACCCATGTGAACTTTATCAAGCTTTGAGTGTTTCCATATGTGAGGAAGAGCCCCTCACTCAACACACTGATTCAGACTGTCTTCCTTTACAGCTCCATTTGTATGACGTGCTGCAGTAAGAACCCAGACTGAAGACCAGTTTCATCAGGACTGCCTTTTCTGTTTCTCAAAACAGACTTTTTTTGTAAGGTTGTTCACCTTTTAAATGTGGTAAGCATAAAACACTCATAAACAAATTTCATCATATCATACGATATCATATTTTGTTTTATGTGAAATTCAAAGAACTTTGAACCTCCTGTATTAAATCAGTGCATTAGCATAACATTTGTGTCACATTTTACAGTAAAGCACGGCAAAAAAAAAAAAAAAAGAGATTTTTTTTTTTGTCTTGTTTTTCAGTAAAAATTTCTTAAATCAAAAATCATTAGCATATTAAGTATAGATCATGTTCCATAAAGATATTTTGAAAAAAAATTGTAAATATTTTCCTACTGTAAATATATCAAATATAAATATATCATTGATTGATTATTAATATGCATTGTTAAGGACTTCATCTGAATAATTTTAAAAGCGGTTTTCTCCCATTTTTTTTTATTTTTTTTATTTATTGTTTATTTTTTTGCACCCTTAGATTCCAGATATTCAAAAAGTTGTATCTTGGCCAAATATCCTGTATATTTAAATATATACTTTATATAACTATATATATAACTAGTTATATGACTATAACTATATATATATGAAGTGTTCAGATGCAAAACCAGCTAAAAGCCATCTCGGTCAAAAATGAGATAATGATACTGAGTGAATGCTCCTGACACATAGTGTACGTCCATCAAATATTTCTACTTCAAACTCGCTAAATTCCAGCCTCAGCCCAATCAGAAGTACCGGTACTTACATAGAAAACCATACAAAGTAGCCAGAAAGAAATGCTGATTTTAAAGAAATAGGTCAGATGGATTTAGAGGCTTTTGCATCTGAACTCTTCATATATATATGTATATATATAGTCTGTTATTTTGTTTCTCAAGTAAAAGTGTCTTGATTTAAGTTGTTTAAGTTAAGTTTTTTTGTCATTATTTCACACCAATGCACTGCAATAAAAAATATTTTCTTATTTTTATAGTATTTTTGTCTTGTTTTCCAGTTAAAAAAAAAAAATAATAATAATAATAAATTCAGTATAAAGATATAAGTTCTGAAAGCAAGATTCACTCTTAAGCAAAGTGACAGAAAATGAACTCAATTTAAAGAGAAAACAAGATTATTTTTTGGACCCCACTGACAGATATTTTATTGTTTTTTGCATAAGCTTACTTTGTTTTGATAAAATATCTGAATAAACAAGACAGGTAAATGCATGCTTGATTTAAAAATGTTCAGATATTTTTAATGGAAAATCACAAAAATAGAAACTCAGCAAATCATTTTTTGCAGTGTGTACATAAATATGCAAATTTTAGACACACATATTTTACAACCTTTCTGTGATACTTCTCTTATTTAGTGATTCATGCCAAACCAATGATAATTTTGATTGATTGATTGACATCAAAATCGCTTGAACTCTGAAATGATTGTTCACACTAAAGTCAAATTTCTGATTTATTTCCACAAACGAAAGTGTGTCCTTCAATCCTAGATCCTTGCAGCAAGCTAAACTTTTGTATTTTAACACTGTATTTTGTACGTGTGGCAGATCTTTATGCTTATACAACCTATGTAGAGTGTTCCATTTCAGTTAGCATGCTGCCTATGTCAAGACAGCTCATTAGGTTTCAGAACTAAGCCCTTGTCATCCAAAAACATTCCAATATGAGGGGAGAATCTTAGATTTAAGCCTCATTCAATGCATTTATTGACCGGAGTGTAAACTGGCCTGTGTCAGAGGTTACAGTCGCTGTTCACATGTACGTGTGTGTTTGCACCTGTGCATCGCACCTGTCCGTCCAGGTCTGGCGTCGCAGCCGACGCTCCATTCAGTCGTGATGGGTGATTCGTCCGTGCCTTTGAAACGTACTCTCATCATGTTACTAACACTTGCCGTCTAAAGTGTGTCCACAAACAAAATCTGATGCAGATAGAGATGTGTTTTAGCGCACAGCTGCTGTGAATGTCTGCAGACAGCTGTTCAAACTCCAGGAGAGACACTCATCTACGGCGACGTCTTCATGTTCAGATGCTTTTTGTAGAGCAACTGTAGACTTCAGTCGTGCACTGTAAAAAAAAAAATGGTATTGTGGTTATAAATGAAGGTTATTGCAGTATGTTTGACAAGAAAATAGGCCTAATATTTCAGTCTTTCACTGTGCTTTAGTTGCTGCCTTAAATTTTTATTAAGTATAATTGAATTGGCTGTACAAGTCATTTAACTTTAAATGATATTTAACTGACTTATAATTTTCCATAACTTACATGAACTTGAAATTTAATTTGATGTTAAAGTAATGGAAAAACATATGCTGCCAGGATTGACTGATCATAATTTTTACAGTAAGGTTATTATAGATAATCAAAACTAAAACTAAGATCATAAAAAAAATGTAATACTTTAAATAACTGAAATTAAAATATAAATATATATTTAAAGTTTAAGCATGCTTCCAAGGCAATATTTCTCATTTTCATTCTCATTTAACTTGACGTGCTAAAATAAAAACAAAAATAAATACTGAATTTAATGTTTTAAATCTCTCTCTCTCTCTTATATTGTATTGTAAAATGTAATTTATTCCTGTGATCAAAGCTAAATTTTCAGCATCTTTACTCCAGTCTTCAGTGGCACATGATCCTTCAGAAATCATTCTAATATGCTGATTTTCTGCTCAAGAAACATTATTTTTTATTATTATTATTATCAATATTTAAAACAGTTGAGTTTTTGAAAAGTTTTTTTCACGATTCTTTGATTATTTTGTTATTTTTAATTTTTTTTAATTAATTAATTTTTTTTTTTTTTGGAAGGGGGAAGAAATTAAAGAAATGACTACTTTTTATATAGCAAGGGTGCTTTAAATTGATCAAAAGTAATGATAAAAACATTTATAAAGTACAAAAGATTTCTATTTCAGATAAATGCTGTTCTGAACTTTCTATTCATCAACGAAACCTGAAAAAAAATTCTAATCAGCTGTTTCAACATATTAATAATAATAAAAATGAGTTGCAAATCAGTAATATTAGAATGATTTCTGAAGGGTCATGTGACACTGAAGACTGGAGTAATGATGCTAAAAAATCAGCTTTGAAATCACAGGAATAAATTACATTGAAAAATATATTAAAATAGAAAATAGTTATTTTAAAAGGTAAAAATATTTCAAAATTGTACAGTTTTTGCTGTAATTTGGATCAAATAAATGCAGGCTTGGTGAGCAGAAGAGACTTCTTTCAAAAACATTAAAAATCTTATTGTTCAAAAACTTTTGACTGGTGGTGTATGTATATATAAACAGCAAAATGACAAAAACTTTACATTTAAAAGTAAAATCTGACTAGAATTTAAATGTAAGTATAACTATAAAAATGTATTCAAAATATTATATTATCGCAGTCTCAAAAATAACACTGTTTTCTTAAAAATGCAATGTTTAATTCAGCATGTTACTTGCCACTTCTATTCTGTTTCTATTTACTAACAGTTTGAGTGAAAATTGCTTCTGCACCATTTTTTTTTAGTACAGTCTCACTTAGTCAGGCTTTTGACTATCAGTATAAAGTCTGAACCAGGTTACAGTCAGAAAGTGATTTTTTTTTTACATGCGGTTTTATATGTAATGTGGATTAAATGGTCTAAAAATTGACTGAATTTGTTTTTACTCGCCGTAAAGAATAAATAAATTGTTACTGTTACAAGTAAAATTACTGTATATTAAATATGTGTTAAGTAGAATTTACACAAAATTGTTCATTAATTTCCTTGATGTAGCTGCCTAATTGAAATACGAGTGCTTTCCACTTTAAATGTTGTGGTTTCAGGTTGGTCATCTGAAATGTTAAGCTTTGTCTCCTCCTCTTCCTATTTCGCTTTGTTACCACATTTGAGAGGTAGGTTTCTTTTGACACTCTGATAATGTGATTTACTTTATTGTAATCATCACTTTTTATCTTCATATTTTCACCCCAATTTGCATGTGTATTGATATTTTACTTACCTGTGTGTATGTTTTCTGCTTTACATTATTCTCTTGTTTAACGGGGTCAGAAAAACTTTCTTAATTAACTTTCTAACTTCTTAATTTTCTTAAAAAAACAAGATTATTTTTCTGACCACACTGACAGATTCAATTTACAAACGTTTAGATATCTGTACTGGAAAACTAGACCAAAATGCTAAGGAAGAACATCGTTTTTTGCAGCGAAGGGTCAGTCAGGGGGTCAATTATCCACCTCAGCAAGAATCGCAACACATTTTACCCTCCATTCTCTGTCTTTTTCCATCGTCTGGCTGTTTTTCAGGTGCTGGATTGGTGTCAGCATTGCCCACGGGTGAATATCGTGTTGACGGACAGCGGTGAAACCCTCAATCATTTTTTACACATCACTTTAACAACTGAAGGCACGGCCTTTCACCGTGGAACAGGAGAATAGAAAGAAAGAGAAAGAGGGGCAAAGAGGTTTCAAAAGAGAAATGGGATCCCTGTGCTTCACAAAGGGCGTTCGCTTAAAGGTATCATTATTCCTAGAGAAAGAAGCGAGTCTCCAAAAGCAGATGAGACTTTAGCGTCGCAGCCTGAGGCTAAACGCACAAAAAAAGACCACAAGAAGGTGTAGAAGGGCCGGATCGGGACACATGTCCCAGCTGGGCCGCCTTTGCTCGGCCGCGCTTTGGTGTCTCATCCGATTACAAGAGGCTCCGTAAAACCATTGTACTGTACGTAGGCGAGAAGATGAAAGATTGGAGAGAAATGATGATCATTTCAGGCGTTTTGAAGGTAGTTAGAGATGCTTTATGATATTGATGGATCATTTTGCTATGAAGGGAAAGATAAAGCTTATCAAATGGCCTCTGCTTTAGTCACACTTGTGTGGAGAGAGTTGTCGGTTTGTGTGGGCTGTCTGATGTGGTGAAAAATTATATCATATGCAACACGTGCTCTCAAAGGGTTTCTAGTGCTGCAAGCATGTGATCAGAAATACAGTAAAAACGTGAACTATTATTAAGTTGGCTTGAGAAAGCTGCTATTTTAACTTATTCTTCAAACTCCAACTGTCAAAACTCCCAGAATCCCTTGGACTAAATCAAGCTTCTCCTCTATGTACTATATTTCTTAGCCATTCAAACTCTCTGTCCATCTATCTGAATCGTGCTAGCAATATGCCGATCATGCTAACAACATCCTAATAACATGCTAGAATCATGCTAATGACATGCTAGTAACTTGCTAATCATAGAAACATGTTAGTAACATGCTAATAACATGATAATCATGCTAAAACATGTTAATAACTAGCTAATCATATTAGAAACATTAACAACATGTTAGTAGCATGTTAATCATGGTAGAAACATGCTAACAATATGGTAGTGACATGCTAATCATGCTAGAAACATGCTAGTAACTTGTTAATCATGGTAGCAACATGCTAATCATGCTAGAATTATGCTAGCAAAATCATAGAAACATGTTAACAACATGTTA
Organism: Cirrhinus mrigala; assembly: GCA_036247105.1. Taxonomy (NCBI): domain Eukaryota; kingdom Metazoa; phylum Chordata; class Actinopteri; order Cypriniformes; family Cyprinidae; genus Cirrhinus; species Cirrhinus mrigala. The sequence goes on from CM070016.1 coordinate 25,155,160, forward strand.
ATCATGCTAGCAACATGCTAGTAACATGCTAATCATGTTAGCAACATGCTACGTGTGTTAAAATATGCTAATCATGCTAGAATCATGCTAGTAACATGCTAATCATAGAAACATGTTAAACATGCTAGTAACTTGCTAATCATGTTAACAACATGCTAATAACATGATAATAATGCTAAAACATGCTAGTAACTAGCTAATCATATTAGAAACGTTAACATGTTAGTAACATATTAATCATGGTAGAAACATGCTGACAATTTGGTAGTGACATGCTAATCATGCTAGAAACATGCTAGTAACTTGTTAATCATGGTAGCAACATGATAATCATGCTAGTAACTTGCTAATCATGCTAAAATTATGCTAGCAAAATCATAGAAACATGTTAACAATATGCTAATCATGCTACCAACATGCTAGTAACATGCTAATCATGTTAGCAACATGCTACTTGTGTTTAAATATGCTAATCAGGCTAGAATCATGCTAGTAACATGCTAATCATAGAAACATGTTGACAACAAGTTAAACATGCTAGTAAGTTGATAATCATGTTAACAACATGCTAATAACATGCTAATCATGCTAAAACATGCTAGTAACTAGCTAATCATATTAGAAACGTTAACAACATGTTAGTAATCATGGTAGAAACATGCTAATCATGCTAGAAACATGCTAGTATCTTGCTAATCATGGTAGCAACATGTTAGATAATGGTAAAATCATGTTAATCATGCTAGCAACATAATAATAACTTGCTAATCATGCTAGAATTATGCCAGCAAAATGGTAGTTATGTTAAAAACATGCTAATCATGTTAGAAACATGCTAGTAATTTTGCTAATCATAGAAACGTGTTAGCAACATGCTAATCATGCTAGCAACATGATAATCATGCTGAAAACACGCTAGTAACTTGTTAATCATGTTAGAAACATGTTAACAGCTTGCTAATCATAGAATCATGCTAGTAACATGCTAATCATAGAAACATGTTGACATGTTAAACATGCTAATAACATGATAATCATGCTAAAACATGCTAGTAACTTCCTAACATGTTAACAGCTTGCTAATCATAGAAACATGTTAGCAACATGCTAATCGTGCTAAAACATGCTAGTAACTAGCTAATCATATTAGAAACGTTAACAACATGTTAGTAATCATGGTAGAAACATGCTAATCATGCTAGAAACATGCTAGTAACTTGCTAATCATGGTAGCAACATGTTAGATAATGGTACAGTCGTGTTAATCATGCTAGCAACATAATAGTAACTTGCTAATCATGCTAGAATTATGCCAGCAAAATGCTAGTTATGTTAAAAGCATGCTAATCATGTTAGAAACATGCTAGTAATTTGCTAATCATAGAAACGTGTTAGCAACATGCTAATCATGCTAGCAACATGATAATCATGCTAAAAACATAATCATGCTAAAAACATGTTTGTAACATGCTAATCATGTTAGAAACGTTAACACCTTGCTAATCATAGAAACATGCTAGTAACATGCTAATCATAGAAACTTGTTGACATGTTAAACATGCTAATAACATGATAATCATGCTAAAACATGCTAGTAACTTCCTAACATGTTAACAGCTTGCTAATCATAGAAACATGTTAGCAACATGCTAATCAAGCTAACAACATGCCAGTAACATGCTAAACATACTAGCAACATGTTAATAACATGATAACCATGCTAAAACATGCTAGTAACTTCCTAACATGTTAACAGCTTGTTAATCATAGAAACATGTTAGCAACATGCTAATCATGCTAAAACATGCTAGTAACTTCCTAACATGTTAACAGCTTGTTAATCATAGAAACATGTTAGCAACATGCTAATCATGCTAACAACATGCTAGTTACATGCTAAACATACTAGCAACATGTTAATAACATGATAGTCATGCTAAAACATGCTAATAACTTACTAATCATGTTAATCATGGTAGAAACATGCTAACAGTATGCTAGTAACATGGTAATAATGCTAGAAACATGCTAATTCATGCTAAATCATGCTAGCACCATGGTTAAACCAACCAAAATCATGGTAGCAACATGCTGATTCATGCTGGAATCATGTGTGTTCCCACTCTGTCCCAAACTTCAATTTCAACAATTAAATTCAAACTTTAAGCTTTTCAAAGTTATTTCAAAGTTTCAGACAAGGCTTTCTCAAGTCAACTTCAAAGTTCATCTACAAACTTTACTCATCTAGTTACAATTTTAAATTGCTGTCATCACAGCTGAATTTTCAGCATCATTACCAGAGATTTTCTTACTATGGGGAGATGAGAGGGTCTGTATTATTTACTGTTGGAAAAAGCGTAACGGCTAACTTGGATCACGTGTTCCTTAATAACCAATTACATTACAGCCTTGACGTCACTGAATTTCAGTCAGAGTTGTGCAACACTCAGTCACCACTTACAGATACCACAGGAATGAATAAGAAGTGCTGTAAGCTGAATCCCACCTGTCAGGTTTTCATGGTAAACTCTAAAAGTAGTTCAATCCAAAAGTATTGTTTAGTGTTAAACATGTTGAAGATTAGCAGATAGGCTGTCGATTCATTAAATGATAAGCCGTTTCCTCTAAAAAGCTGTTTATTCAGCGTAGTGAAGCCTCTCTTCCATTGACATCCATTCAAAGAAAACAGCCCCTGGTCTCCTTTCCCACGTACTGCCAGACCGGAAGCGTTAGCTTTAGCCGTTAGACTTTTTCAGCTATTGGTTGCAGGCTTGTCATCTAGCGGCTTTGTCATTACTCCAGTCTTCAGTGTCACATGATCTTTCAGAAATCATTCTAATATGCTGGTTTGCTGCTCAAGAAACATTTCTGATTATTAGCAATGTTGAAAACAGTTGTGCTGCCCAATTTTGTGGAAACCGTCATACATTTTATTCTTCAGGATTCACAGATGAATAGAAAGTTCAAAATAACAGCATTTATTTGAAATAGAAATGTTTTGTAACATTATAAATGTCTTCATTCAATTTAATGCATCTTTGCCAAACCGAGGTATTAATACTGATCCCTAACTTTTTGAATGGTAGTTGATATGTGAAATTTACTAATTGCAACACGAAACAGACAATACATAGCTTTCAATACAAACAAAAAACAGAACTACCTATGTTTCTGAACAAACATCTGAACAAATCGAAATGTTTAGAAAAAACATTGTAATGGGTTCACTTAGAATTTTTTTGTTATTTTTTTTTTTTTTGGAACACTAGATTTGGAGTAGCAACTCGTTGGCAACATACATTTTTACGTAGAATAAAGTCTCTTCCAGCAATGTTTAAATTTTATTCAGAACTAACGCAATAAAACATTTATACATCATTCGTGGATTCTCATAATGTTTACAAAATGTTTGAAATGTAAAAATATTTCAAATAAAAAAGGATGGTTTTAAATTTAAGGGAACAATCAGAAACAAAGTTGTTTCAACTTAATTTGAACATTATAGCAAAATGTTCCTAAACCATATTTTTGTTCACTTGATAGCAATACCAAGGCCAAAGGTTTGATTCCCATGGAATGCAACTGATGCAATGTGTGCCTTGAATGCAAATTGCTTTGGATAAAAAATGCTTTGGACTATATTGGACTCTAATTGCATGTAGACTGGAGAAGAGTTTGATCATGTCATGTAAACATCTTACTGGAATTAAGTTCTTACTTTGAATATTGGAAATAATTGGATTATTAGTGCACATGTAAACATAGTCACTGACACTTACTATAGCTAGCTATCTAGCAATTATAGGCACTTGCTGCTTGAAGTCTAGGTCTTAAAACAACATAAACATATTGTCCAGTGCATTAGCAGAAAGAATTTTTTGTTGTAGAGGTTTTAAAATATGACCTAATGGAGGGTGATTAGGTCAGGAAAATTTTAGCAAAGTGTCCATTCTAGGTGGCTAATTTCTGTGCTTCCTTTGAGTCATTCATGTATAATTCAGTTTTTTTGGGAAAGCTACAGTGAACTCAGCCTTGTCGTTCTGCTATACACCATTTTGTGCGACTTCTTATTTCCTTAAATCGCAGCACCCGAGGTGAAGAGTGCATGTTAGCATGACCCATAAAGCCACAGTAGACACATTGGGGCTCATTCAAGAAACACAAGCAGAATTAATTTTTATGAAAATCTTTTGTAAAGCCATTCCAAACTTTTGAATCCATGAAAACGGTTGAATTTTCAAAATGTTAGGTGGTATGAAAGAAATTTACACCTGCTTTCTGCCATGTGTAAATGGTGCATAAAAGTTTTTTGACACTGAATTGTGCTGCACTGCCATAATAATAATAATTTACAAGTTCATTTGCACTGTCTTTTTTTTTATTAATCTGAGAGTCAATAACTTTTCTACTTTGGATAAAAACACAACGCTGTCACTTTTTACCCAGCGGTCTAATCAGTGAAGGAGGGGCAGGACAAATACTACACCGACCAACTGTCTTACTTGTGCAATGACTAAACTGAAATACAAACTCAGAAAATGATGCAAACATGCAATAATTAAATGTTAAATAGCACAAATATCCTTTATGTATTTAATTCCATTTTATTAACCAATGTCTTTGCTGTCAACCTTTGATGATCCAGTTCAGCCATGCTAATAAGCAAAAATGACTTTAGAGAAACATGACATTTTTGTTTCTTTTTTATTGCTGAAGAGTGTTGAACTTTCTTCTCCTTCATCCTATTCTTCATACAATCCAGAATGCAATCCAGAAAGGTTTGTTTGAGCTGTGCCCTCTATACTGTACAGACATGAACTCGGGCTGAGGCTCATTCATTTCACTTTTGGTGTGAAAGGGCTTTTACAATTAGCAAAAAAAAAAAAAAAAAGAAAAAAAAAGAACGTTTTTATTAAAAACAAACAAGCCCAGCGCAGATGAGAAAAAGTAATGCAAAATTAACATAATGCATTAATTTACAGACTAACTAAGTAACACAATTAGTTACTTTTCTTAGGAGTGACACAATATTGTAATGCATTACTTTTAAAAGTAACTTTCCCCAACACTGAATGAGATACTAGTAATACATTAATGCCGTGGATATTCCAAATCATAAGCGCCACCAGGGGGTCGTTTTTAGAAGAGCACCTGGCATTTTTTCAGCTGGCTAAAAACTGTTGAATAAGTTATTGAACATTCATTGTTATTGTTAGTTTTTTTTCTTTTTTTGCATTTATGCAATATACTGAGCCAGCCAACCCTGAGAAGGGAGTCCAGAATATTCCACTGCGTTCCTTACATAATTGTAATTAATAGGCGGGAATTATGCTAATTGTGAATGAGCCTGCAGGTAGGCTGTATTTACAAATGATTGGAGTTCATTAACATACACACGTTTGCAAAGCGTTTGTGAATCCAGACGAGAGTTTTTCTGAAGGTCTGTTTTATGCACAAATTACTTTGAATTTTCTCATATATTTACTCAAGTTTCATGAATGAGGTCCATAGTGCATTTGAATCCCGTTGTACAATCGTGCAATTAAATTAAATAATATAATAAATAAATAAATAAAAAATAATAAAATATTCAATTCAATTCATAGAGCGTTTTCACGATGTGTCATCAGTCGACAGCGCTGAATGTTAACAATGCCACTGAACCGAACAAAACTAGCATGTTTTGCTGATTATTGCTGCTGAAAATGTTCAATTATTGTCATGTTTTAGGCTTTACTATTCGGACAGACCAGGAAAAACATTTGAAGTACTATAGTCTGCCAAAAGTTATAACCAATTAAGGAGAAGAGTGCAAAAAACTGTCTGAGGAACAAAAGGCGTTTGTGGTAGATCGAACTGAATCAGGATTTCCAGGGCAAGAATCTGGACAACATTCGTGTTTGTTATTTCATTTCAGGTCAGGTGAAATAATAGGCTAATATACTGCTCCTACATATCTTTACCACATGTTAACTTTAGTTTGTCAAAATTTTGCGGCCTTTTCTGCTTACCAAGTCCTTCTCTATATGATTTAGCAGCTTCCACACGTTTTCCCCGTGGTTTAGACAGCATAAATTAGTAGAACAACGCATTCGGCAGTACGTTAACCGTGCAATCCATACTATTGTTTACATCCAAGTATCACTAATAAGGCTGCGGATCCGGGTAACTGACCAAACCGTGACGTAAGTGCAAACTATTAATGGAAAATATACTAGAAATACTAAAAAAAGGTTATCCGCATAAATGTAGGCTGTAATACACACAACTTGCTTTATTGCTTTGAATAACAAAATCAGTGACTTTGAAGTGTGTTTACTGTAAGCAGTGTGTTTTGGCCACTTCTAACTTTACGTTCAATGTAACACATAGTACTGTATGCTGACGACAGAAAAGAGGATAAAAATGGATGCTCAATATTTAAAGCTTTGAAAAACTGAGGAAAATCAAAGAAATGAAAATACACATTTATGCAAATTATTATACATGTTCAGAAAAATCATTCAAAACCATTTTTACTTTCATAGACCTTGTTATGAAGACGTTTTCAAATACCAGAAAATGGAACAAGTCATACTCTTGACTAGTGACCCTCTACTTGAAGATGAAAATGGTAACTTTTTTCAAAAAAAAATAAAAAATGTTTCTCTGCTTGGTTTAGCAATTTACAAGCTTAACTTGAGTTTATTTATTTATTTATTTATTTATTTTATTTTATTTTATTTTATTTTTTTTTTTGCTGAAATTTGCACTGTGATTCATTTTTATTCATTGATGGAATATTCATAGCGTACTCTCCAGAAATACAGGTACAGCTGAAATGTTGTAAAGTAGTCCTGGCATGGCATTTTACTAATCTTTATTTTAATTTATTAGAACTTACTATATTTTTGTCAGAAGTTTGTCTGCTGCTGTACAGGGAATTTATTGTAACATACGGAACAAGATACAGTACGTTAAAATTTTCTAGATTTAAAAGTGTGTGCATGTTTAATTTTTATGTTTTTTTTTTTTTTTTGCACTTTTAATTCACCATTTTGAATACTGAAAAAATTGCCTTGTAATAAATGAATAGTGGCTTTTGTAGTGTACTGGTAATGCATTTCTAATGATTCGATATTATTAAATGTTCTAACTCAAGAGGTATTAAAATGTATTTTAAATTAAATGTAAAGAAGTACACTTAAATTACACTAAAGGTACTTGATTATGTAACTAAATATGTTTAAAAAAAATTGCAATTACCTTAAAATTAATTTTAAACATGTCTTAAACAATGATTAACATACTTTCAAAATAATGCATTTATTTTGCACTTAGTAGATTACAATACAAGTGCACAAATAATAGTGCAACTTAAGTGTATTCTTTTTTTACCTGGGGAACAATGCATAAAATGCTTTTCTGCTGGTTCCTGTGTCCATTTCAGCGATGGTTGGCTTGAGCAGAGCGGCTGTAATGTTTAACTGGGGAAGTAAACAAGACCCAGGCGTCCCGTTGCCAATGCAGAGCGCCAGTTCCAGGTGGGGATGCCAAGCTGTGTTAATCTGAGGTACACACACACACACACTCCCCTCTGTGCTTTTCACAGCTGTGGTGAATTATTTCAGACCACCAACACATGCTGTTCCTCCACACACCCGTTTGCGCATGTTTCTGTGTGTCCACATGATGGCAGTGAGAAACAGTTGAAGGAAAGCCATCACTAGTTTGTGGCTCTGCTCCAAAACTTTGGAGTTTGCTGTTAGGATGTTTCTAATGTAAAAGTTTGATAGTTATCAATCAATAAAAATAAAAAAATAAATACACAGAGCACACAAACACTGGGTAAAATATTTTGATACTGATTATATTCTGGTAAAGAAGTTCTAAGAACATTGTGCCAACGTTCCCATTAAGTTATTAAAACTGTTATTTTGTTAATGTTGTCTGAATGTTCTATGTCAATGTCCAGTTTTTAAATGTTTTAAAAACTTTTTTTTTTTTTTATTGGTTATGCAAATGTTGAGGGAACATTTTGTTATTTTTGAATGTTCTCTAAACCAATTAGTATTAAATGAACATCCAACTAAAACATTCCATAAATCAGATGTTAGAGTCAGAAGAATGATGTATAAATAATTTTTGTGCCAGAAAATTATTAAAGAACCTGTTAACTATGAACGAACTGGAAGAACATTTGTTCATAACTTTAAGAGAACCTTGCCAGAAAGTTCTTGGAATCCTCTGCCATATTGTGTGTGTGTTTTAGGTTTTGATGAAATGGAAACATTGACCTCTGGGTTCATGTGAATGTCAGGGTTCAGCACAGGTCACGTCTAGGGTTGATGTTTGAGTAAGAGTGCTGGAATGTGTTCGAGTCGCCCCGAGCTCAGAGTACAAAGGTTCAGGATGCTAAATATGTCATTCATATAGTTTAAATAGTGGAGCTGTGTGTGTGTAATTTAAGACTGTCATCTCCAGTTCTGCTGCTGTGAAGACCTGACCAATAACAGCAGAGCTGATGTCTAATGGACACTAGAGGGCTCTGTTTACTTTTCATACAGCTGATTGTACATCCATGAACATTCTGTTCAATTAAGATGAGGCATCCATATAATTTATTTATCTAGATATTGATTGTGGATTAAATGCACTTTTATTTTTTTTTTTCTTGCACTTTTTTTTTGCATTTTATTTCTTGCACTGTGGCAAGAACTTTATTAGGATTAGGATTATTCTTTTTCAGTTCTAGATCTGATCTAACCTATCTCTCTTATTCTTAGGTTATTATAGTTAACTAAAACTGAAACCATTAAAAATGTGTTATTTAAAATAAATGTTAACTGAAATATTAAAAACTTAAACTGATTTTATTTCTGCTAGTCAACAAGACAACATTTCTGATTTTGAAAAAAAAAAATCAAAACAATATAATTATTATAACTTTAAAATTAATATGAAAGAAGAAAATATAAAAATAGACTAATGCAAAATATTAACTAAAGTATCTTAATGATACAAAAATAATTTATATTTCAGAAAATTGGATTTCCACCGTATATTCATATTAATAATTACAATAATGAATCTGTACTGAGACGTGTAAACGGTATAGTAATACTAAAATATAGTATAGTAAAAAATAATGTAGTTTTTGATAATAGCCTTTTTAATTTAATAAATTACAAAAAGTTAATATAATAGATTAATTAAATAATTAAATATAAATAATAATAATTAATAAGAAATATAAGATTTAGATAATTTCCGACAGCTTCGTTTTGGACATTTTATTTTTTATATATTAAGATGGGCGTGGGTTCTATAGAATACTTCAAATAAATGTTAATTTCTTTGTTTAATTATGAAAAATTGCACTACAAAACAACAACAACTGGGTTCAGTTACTCACTTTATTAATGGGAAAAGTGTCAGAAGCTTGCTAATACCCTTGATAGCACTTGTGTGTTGTATGTTTTATCTGAAAAGTAAAAGTTCATTATCTGACAGGAGGTGGTACTTATGGAACAGCCGAAATAAGTGGTTTCGCGTCAAATAAGCGTATTTCACATTCACATTACATTCATATACAGTAACTGTAGACTGTACAGTATATCATATACAGTAACACGTCCTTGATCGCAGGGGTTTGGTGTCAAATAAATAAATGTTATATTTTTGTACTGTAACATTAACTAAGTGTCAGTGATGGCATGGGTTTCGTGTCAAATACCATTCATATTTATAAACAAACTTCAGAACCTGTCAGCAATCGCAGGCAGTTTCTGTCAAATAAATACATTTTCTATTCATATAAAGTAACTTCAAATAGTACCTGTCAGCGATCCCAGGTGCTTCCTGTCAAATTGATTTTATATTCATATACAGAAACTACTTAACAGTAACAGCAGGCAGTTTGTGTCAAATAAATACATTTTCTGTTCATATAAAGTAAACTCAGATACCCGTTCGCGGGTTTAGTGTCAAGTATACATTTTCTGTTCATGTACTGTAATTTCAAATACCTGTTAGCCAACACATGTTTCCTGTCAAATACATTTTATATTCATAAGATACCTGTCAGCGATCGCAGGCCGTTTGTGTCAAATAAATACATTTTCTATTCATATAAAGTTAGTTCAGATACACGTCGGCGATCGCAGGGGTTTGTGTCAAATACATAGATTTTTCTGTTCATATAAAGTAACCTCAAATACCTGTCAGCAATCGCAGGCGCTTCCTGTCAAATATTTTATACAGAAACCCCAGATACCTAACAGTAACGTCTGACAGTTTGTTTCAAATAAATACATTTTTTAGTCATATAAAGTATGTTCAGATACCCGTCGGCGATCGCAGGGGTTTATGTCAAATAAATACATTTTTTTTTTTTTTTTTTTTTTTTTTTTTTGTATTTATGAATATAAATATACGATTTATATTCATAAACAAACTTCAGATACCTGTCAGCAATTACAGGCAGTTTCTGTCAAATAAATAAATTTTATATTCATAAATTGTAACTCCACATACCTGTCAGCGATCGCAGGCGCTTCTTGTCAAATATTCATACAGAAACCTCAGGTACTTAAAAGTAACGGCAGGCAGTTTGTGTCAAATAAAAACATTTTCTGTTCATATAAAGTAAGTTAAGATACCCATCTGCGATCCCAGGGGTTTGTGTCAAGTTATTTTACAGGGGTTTGTGTTTTTCTATTTTTGTACAGTAACACCAACTATCCCAGCAAGCAATAGCCGTAAATTCACCATTTCGGTTAACTATAGACCGGATATAGTCCGACTATGTGTGACCCCCTTCCAGCCCAAAAACCTTGAATTTGGATACATGTCATTTTTTTTGGCAAAATAACTTGAGAGATGTATGATATTCCATCACGTAAGCAAAGTGAACAGCGTTTACAATGTGTTTGATTTCATTTCTTTGACATATTCTATGCGTAGCCTGTTTGTAGCCAAGATTTAGCTCGTAGTCAGACCGGCTATTTGTAGCCCACTCATAATCAAATCTGATTCATTGTAGTTTTTGGCCAGGCAGCGCATGAGATGGTTGATATACCATCATGTTTGCAGTGTCAATAATATCTACTAAGATGCAAGTGTCATTTCATGACATGGTATATATGTAGCCACGATTTAGCTCTGAGTTGGATGGGCTGTGGATGGATGGATGCTTTTAGCCCAACCGGCGAAATCGAGGCAATCGTCTAATTTTAACGGCTTGGCTACAGCCCAATATCAGACCAGCAATGAGCATGGCCAAAATAGTCTTAAAATTGTTTACGTGTCATTTTTTCCAAAGCAGCTGATTATTAAATGCAAGTAAACTTTTGAAACATTTAGATTAGCATTATTTTATATTTTATTTTATAGCATTATTAAATATAGCATTATTAATTATGCCAAAATAATGCTAATTTAAATGTTTCATTTTAAATGTAACATTCATACACATTATAGGATATAATTTGACTGTCTTTCAATAAAATAAATAAATAATAAATAAATATGCAATTACAATTCCCAACCGCTAGATGGCAATTGTAGCCCTACTGAGACATGACTACTGGCAACGCCAGACTTGAAAGTTAGTAGAGATCACTGTGCACGATCCCGCGATAATTCCGCCATTTTGAATTTTGTTTTTACACGAGAGAACACCAAGTTTACCTGTGGGAAAGCAACGGGCAAACAGCAAACGATAAAGGACTCTCCTGCTTGGTCTTGGTAAGTATATGTGTTCGTTATTTATCTATACATTATTTGTTATCATGTGTAGGAACCGTGACATTTTAGTGAAGGGAGCAGATTATAGATGATAGTGATCCCTATGGACTAGGCCCCACGGTACAGCATGCATGTGATCAGAGGATTAATTGCAAAATTTAATAGATGATAGAGTGAAAGTTCATTTGTATGTGTTTACAAACTCACGCGATTTTAAAACAGCGCAAGAAGAGGCGAAAGAGCAAGCAACAGAACAAACAGCTTTGATTAATCTATATTAATTTATACACACATTCAGAAGAATTGGACAAATTAAGGTTTCTACATCTGGAAAAACTGTTGGAAAAAGAGGAGATCTGGGCAGCAATGGTGTAAAACAAACAAACAAACAAACAAACAATCTCTCCAAAACATTTCCTCACTAGAGCTCTCATCTTTGACAAAGTCAGTCATTTATTTTAACTATTATATTGAATTTATGACTGAACAATGGCTTGTTACATACAGAGAAAACATGAGCTAATTGAATAGAGTATCTTTGTTATTGTATAAGTACAATAAGATTTAGTTTGAAACTTCCAAATTGATACTAAAGCTCAAAAATACAAATTATTTCAAATTGCAATATAAAATTTTCAATTATAAAAAGTTTGCAGCAGTATTAAAATAGCTAAGATGTGCAATGTAGCATTAAAACCTAACCGGTACAATCAGAAGACATAATGTAATAAAAACGGTAGGGGTGAATAATTATTCCATGTACATTTAAGGTTAATGTGTGTACTTGGTTACATTTTAGTTACAGCAGCTATCACTGTGTTGTTATGAAATTAGTTAGACAATTTTGGACACTTTTACACTGACGCATATAATACTACCTGCCTGACATTGGCATGTGTTATTCAGGTGTCAAAGATGTGTAGAATTGAATGAAGAAACCTCAAAAATAGTGCCAGAAGGATGCTGGAAAGGTAAAGGCTTCAAAGTGTGCCACATTAATCAAACATTGTGGTGTCAATACTTAAGTTACAGTGCAAATCAGAAATGTAAAAAAATAATTCCTTTACTGGTCATTTTAAAATGTCAAACTTTGTCTGCAATTGTTAACCACCTCAATCTTTATTATATTTTAGGGTTTTAAAAATTCCCTCATGTTCCCTCATATTCAGACCTTTCTCTCTCAGTTCTCTCTCAAAAAACTTTTCTTATGCTATTTTTTTCTTTTCTTATTTTGCAGATGCAGTGATGACCAACTTCCTGGCAGCAACAGGGTTGTACTTGAGGAATGCAGTTGGGAACATTTTATACAAGGAAAAAAAAAAAACAATAATTAATAATTTCCTTTGAGTTCACTGTTGGTTGTTTTATTTGTTAAAATATGTAAACCAACAAATTTATTATTATTATTATTATTATTATTATTATTATTATTATTATTTTTATTATTATTTTTTTTTTACGTTGTCATTTATCCGCAGTGTTTTAATGTTAAGTGTGATAACATGCTCTTGATTTGTATAATATATTTCTTTTAAATATCATATGTATTTAAAATATATATTTTTTGTAATTTTTATATTTTTTTTATTATCTTAAGTAGTTAAATTCCATATTTTTATCATAATATTTATATTTGAGTGTAATGCATTTATATTTTATTTTGTCATTAATTCTTTTGCATTTTATAATTTTGTATTGTCGTAAGTTGTTAATGTTATTATTATTATTTATTCTTTTTAATAAAAGCTGTATATGTAGTTTGTTTGGATAAATGGCCATTTTGTTGTGTTTTAGATGTATATATGTAGGCATTCATTAGCTGTCTATTTGATGACTAGTCTATTACTGGGCTATGGTTAGACGTCTATTAAATTTTCACTGACAGCCCAAATTCAGTCTTGTTTTAGCCTAGACCCATTACACGTATGCATGTAGTCGTTTAATAGTGGTCTAACTGATGTCTAGTCTATTCTTGGGTTATGGCTAGACGTCTATTAAGTTTTCACTGACAGCCCAAATTTTGCCTTGTTTTAGCCTAGACGTCAGCGCTATGTTTGAACGTCTAATAGACGTCTTTTAAATGCAAAATTGCTTGCTGGGATGTGTCAGCGATCGCAGGTGCTTCCTGTCAAATACATATTCATATACAGAAACCTCAGGTACTTAACAGTAACGGCAGGCTGTTTGTCAAATAACTACATTTTTCTATTCATATAAAGTAACTCCAAATAGCTGTCAGCGTTGGCAGGCGCTACTGTCAAATACATATTCATATACAGAAACGGCAGGCAGTTTGTGTCAAATAAATACATTATCTGTTCATATAAAGTAAGTTCAGATACCTGTGGTCGCAGGGTTTTGGTGTCAAATAGATACATTTTATATTTTTGTACAGTAACCAACTACCTGTCAGCGATCTCATGGGTTTCATGTCAAATAAATTTTATACTCATAAACAGTAACTTCAGATAACTGTCAGCAATCGCAGGAACTTCCTGTCAAATTTTATTTTATTGTAAACCAACAGTAACGGCAGGAAATTTGTATCAAATAAATACATTTTCTGTTCATAGCCTGTGAAGTAAGTTCAGATACCTGTAGGCGATCCCAGGGGTTTGTCAAATACATTTTCTATTCATATAAAGTCACTTCATAGACCCCTCGGCTATCTCAGGGATTTGGTGTCAAATAAGCATTTCATATTTCAGTATATGTCAAATTGTATAAATTGTATAATCGTATAAAACAACTTGAAATAAGTGTCAGGGCTTTGGTGTTAAATAAATAAATATCATATTTTTTGTACGGTTACATCATCATCTTATCAGCTTACATGTCAAATACATTTTATATTAATAAACATTAACTTCAGATACCAGTTAGCAATCGCAGGCAGTTTCTGTCAAATAAAAACATTTTCTGTTCATATAAAATAACTTGAAAAAAGTGTCAGGGCTTTGGTGTCAAAAAAATACATTTCATATTTTTGTGCGGTTACATCAGACTTGCCATCGATCTCCTGGTTTTGGTGTCATATACATTTTTCATATCAATAAACATTAACTTCAGATACCAGTCAGCAATCGCAGAGAGTTTCTGTCAAATAAAAATATTTCTGTTCATATAAAATAACTTGGAAAAAAGTGTCAGGGCTTTGGTGTAAAAGAAATAAATTTCATATTTTCTTAGGTTATATCATACTTGTGATCGATCTCCTGGTTTTGGCGTCAGATACATTTTATATTAATAAACATTAACTTAGATACCAGTCAGCAATCTCAGTCAGTTTCTGTCAAATAAAAACATTTTCTGTTCATATAAAATAACTTGAAAAAGGTCTCAGGGCTTTGGTGTGAAAGAAATTCATTTCATATTTTGTATGGTTAAATCAGACTTGTGATCGATCTACTGGTTTTGGAGTCAGATACATTTTATATTAATAAACATTAACTTCAGATACCAGTCAGCAATTGCAGGCAGTTTCTGTCAAATAAAAACATTTTCTGTTCATATAAAATAACTTGAAAAAAAGTGTCAGGGCTTTGGTGTGAAAGAAATAAATTTCATATTTTCTTAAGGTTATATCATACTTGTGATCGATCTCCTGGTTTTGGCGTCAGATACATTTTATATTAATAAACATTAACTTCAGATACCAGTCAGCAATCACAGACAGTTTCTGTCAAATAGAAACATTTTCTGTTCATATAAAATAACTTGAAAAAAGTGTCAGGGCATTTTATATTAATAAACATATATATATAATATATATATAAACATATATATATATATATATATATATTAATAATCATATGTAGCAAGAGATGTCTTTTTATTCATTTTTGAGTATCTGGAGGAGCTGGACACATCCATATCAAATTGTCTTGATGAATAAGGCCTCATGCCATATTCTGTGAATAGTCTTTCAGAGCAAGGAATCTCTCTCTGTATCCTATGTATGTAGGTATGTGTATTGCATAACAGACTGTTTGTCTGATCATTCAACTGTTCATTCAACATGATATTTGGAACATATATTTTGTTAAACACAATCAGTCAAAAGTTTTGAACAGTAAGATTTTTAATGTTTTTTTTTTTAATTTTTAAAAAAAAAATCTCTTCTGCCCACCAAGCCTGGATTTATTTGATCCAAAGTATAGCAAAAACAGTAACATTTTTACTGTTTAAACTGCATTACTCCAGTCACATGATCCTTCAGAAATCATTCTATATTCTAATTTGCTGCTCAATATTATTATTATTATTATTATTATTATTACTATTATTATTAAGTTGAAAACAGCTGAGTAGATTTTTTTTTTCAGGTTTCTTTGATGAATAGAAAGTTCAGAAAAACAGCATTTATCTGAAATAGAAATCTTTTGAAACATAAATGTCTTTATCATCACTTTTGTTCAATCTAAAGAATCCTTGCTAAATAAAAGTATTAATTTCTATAATCTATTAATTCTAAAATAATGTATATATACATACACACTGACTCCAAGCTTTTGAATAGTATAATGTTACAAAAGCCTTTTTATTTCAGATAAATGCTGATCTTTGGATCTTTCTATTTATCAAAGAATCCAGAAAAAAATGTTCTCAACTGCTATAAATATTGATGATAATCAGAAATGTATCAGCATATTAGAATAATTAAGGATCAAGTGACACAGAAGATTGTAATGATGCTGAAAATTTAGCTTTGATCACAGAAATGTATTACACTTTAAAATATATTCAAATAGAAAGCTTAAATTGTGTGTTATTTTGGATCAAATAAATGCAGGCTTGGTGAGCAGAAGACTCTTTAAAAAAAAAAAAAAAAACAATAAAAATCTTACTGTTCAAAAACTTTTGGCTGGTAGTGTACATTTTTGTAACATTTTAAATTTAATTATTTTTTTGTAAAATAATAAATATAAAATGCCCAAAGAAGTAATGTATGTCTTTTTATTCATCTTTAAGTATGTAGAGGACCTGGACACATTTCATATCAAATTGTGATGAACAAGGCCTGAAGGTCAATGTCATGCTACTTATTTAAACTGCCAAAGCAATCAACCTCTATTTAGCCTATGTATGTGTAGCCTACTGCATATGGAGAACTGTTGATTTTGTCATTAACACTTTATAAGTGGAACACATCTTTAAAAAATAACTGACAATTATACAATACCAACTTTTACAATAATTTTACATACTTTTACAATACCATAATCAAACTGTCCCCTTTAAATTTGATACTTTTAAAATTATAAACGTAATAAATGTGAATTTATCTCATTACATAAATGAACAAGGTAACGTTTAAAGGTTTTTATTAACAATTAGCCTAATGTAGTTAATGCAAGCATATCACAGGTTGTCATGATGAGGAAATAAGCTCCGTATATTAGACATATTAAATATATTTTGATTTAAGTTGTCATTTTAGCCTCGACATCCTTTACACAAATGAGAAAATGTGTATTAGTAAAACGAAGGACATTGACTATTATTTTATATAGATCCCCGAAACTGGTACATGCTGGTAATTGTGTAAATAATTAGATGTTAGAAGTTAAATAAAACTTGTGACTGTTTACATTGAAAAATCACACCCCAACATATATGCAATAATGGCAATATTATTACCCAACATAAAATTTAATAATGACGATAAAATTCCCAGTGCCTTTTGCGTCAACATTCAGCAATAAAGGACCCTGCACGTCGAAAAATTACACTAAAGGTGTACTATGGAAAGCCAAAAGGGCTAAAAAAAAACACGTGAATTTTAACGCATCAACAACGTGTTAAATACATGTAAAATGTGTGTTAAATACGCGTGAAATACACGTTAAAAATCAGTTTGAACGGGTTAGTGTCATTGGCTGCTGAAGACTTGGGTCAATCCATTCCTGTGAGCGTAGGGAGGTGTACCATTCATAGACTAGGCTACCACCATTTAACATACTACATAGCAGCTTAACATTCAGCCTAATTATTTTGTCTTTTTTTTTATTATTATTATTTATTTCTTTTTTTTTTTTCTTTTTTTTTTTTGTATAGCCTATATAAATAATATATTTAAATAGCAGTTTTATGAAAAATGTAATAAAAATAAAATTCCCTTGTTTTTCTCCTCTTCCTAGCTTGAATAACCGAATAACATTATTACAATATCAAGAGCAATAATCAGAAATAGTGATTTGCAGCTTCACCCTTTAATAAATTCCAGTTTGTTTGTTTTTTAGTAGGCTATTAACATTATATATATATATATATATATAGGGCTGCACGATTATGACAGAAATCACAACTGTCCATTACTCCCTTGAAATTGTAATTGCGCTTATCAATTACAATTATCACAATTTACACTGAATGATGTTTTGAATAGCTTTATACCATTTTTATATGTAGTTTCTTCTTTAAATATAAAAAGTAAAAATTTAAAAATTTAAAACAATGAGAAAAAAACCCCTTAAGATAACCTGTAGAAAAGATACACACACACTCGCTCTCTCCCTCTCTCACACACACACATCTTAAGAAAGCAAAATAGTGTAAGTGGATTTATTGTTTTTATTTTTTATTTTTGTATTACATAATTGTGGCATTTATAATCACAATTAAAAATTCAATTAATTGTGCAGCGTAACTCGCTACTTGAGTAGATTTTTCATTAGATACATTTTACTCCTACTCAAGTAACTGTTATGATTGTTACTTTCACTCTTACTTGAGTAATTATTTCAATAAGTACTTGTACTTGAGTACAGTTTTTGGTGACTCTACCCACCTCTGGTTGTGATTGCACCAAACAGCCAGCTGTAAGCCAATCAAGTCTGTCACATTGCTAAACAAGCATATAAACTGTCACAAAAACAGCCATAACACAAATTCTAGCTGTTATGAAGTGTGCAATAGTTTTCTCAGTAACAATCCAGATCACTTGCAGATACTGTATAAACTATATGTGTGGTTCTAAAAAAAAAACAAAAAAAACAATGAGCTACTTAGTATTTTTATGTGTATAAAGATAAATTGCTTTAATACCAGTTTTCAAGGTGGCCTATAAGACTTTAGTACAGTAGAATACTTCCGCTTTCAGGAAAACCAAATCAAGTTCTTATACCTGTCCTGACCTGAGTACAAGCTCTCATTCTAATCCTGAAAGATATGTCTTAAATACCATATTTAAATACTTTAAGTCTTTAGATTCATTTAAATGGATAACATCACCTGTGTACCTAATTACTGTTGTCTGATGAGTGATTTTGTAATTTTGGTGTGTTTTTTACTTTGGGTGTTATTGTGTGATAACTCAAAAGCAAAGTGCATGATTTATAAACTTTTACATATAAAATGCAAAAGGTCAAATTTTACCATTATTGTAGTATTCAGTAAAATTTTCATTGTAAATAAAGATATCTAAAATCTTTAGTTCCATCTTTAGACACAGGCAATTACTAAGAAAACTGACTAACAACTTCCTCTTTTTCACCATGCCAGGAGATACTGACAGATAACAGATTTTAAGTTTCCAAATACTTTGCTTTAAATGTAAATGAATGTTACGTCAGTCTTATCTTTAGACAGACATTTACTAAGAAAACTGGCAATAATAATTTTTGTAACAACTAGTTCCTCCCTTTATTCTTTTTAAAAACAGACATTAAGGTTTGCCAAATGCATTATCATAAATGCAAATGTACACACAATTTATGTGAAAATGCTCTCTTATAACACTTTCTATACTATAAAACACTTCTGCATGTCTTTTGTGGTATAAACAGTGAGTAGTGTGTTCAGAGGAAAGGCAAGGCAACACTAACATGTGTTTGACCCATGTGGTGCAAAAGATTATTATGTCTCACATGATGTCAGAAAGAGCTATTATTTTTAAAGAGGGAAATGTTGTGACAGAGTGGAAGAGAAATTGAGCAACCTTGACAAATTATGCATATTGTCTTTCTCAGAAAAAGCTTAGTGAACGAATCATATTTAACTTTTCTTAAAAACAAGACTCTATTCTATGTAACCCAATGAGCCTTATATGAAAGACGGATGCTGGAAGGCAGGATCACATTGAGTTTAATGGTGTATGTCTGCAACAGCATCTTTCTTTCCCAAAGGCTGCATCAGAAAACTATTTAAGTCATTTAAGTTAAAGAAATAAACTGATGTATAATGTATTCTTAGGAAGCGCATTAGAGAAATGCTTTTGGATTTCACGCCGACCTAAAATCATTCAAACCATCTAAACACCTAAAATCCCCTGAACTCTCTGAGCTCTTCTTATTTGTTCCTCTCTCATGCTCTCGATCACATGCTGGTTCCGAAATTGAAGCCTCTGGACCCACTCCTCACGTAACCTGAAAGAAATTGAGTGTTTATCATAAACGTGTTTTACTGCTGTACGTTCATGTAGGCTTTACTGTAACACAGGAATCACAACTGTGTCTCTTGATGTTATGAATGTCATACACACAGTGGCTTTGGAGAGTCTCAGCTTAGCGAATAGGTTTCATTTTTATGAACAGTTAAAGATTTGCTTATTACGAAGCAATGAATGTTTGGAATAATTTAGATGTGTTTAATGTTTTTGCAAGAAGTCTCTTCTGCTCACCAGGCTTCATTCATTTGATAAAAAATACTGAAATATTATGAAATGTTATTGCAATTTAAAATAGCTGTTTTCTATGTGAATATATTGTAAAAGCTGAATTTTCAGCATCATTACTCCAGTCTTCACTGTCACATGATCCTTCAAAAATCATTCTAATATGCTGATTTGCTGCTTGTTTGTTATCACTTATTATTGGTGCACAATTAATAATACATTGTTCTTATTATTAGCAATGCTAAAAACTACTTTTACTGCTTTTTGTGGAAACTGTGATAGCTTTTCAGGATTATTTGATGAATAGAACATTCAAAAGAATGTTTATTTCAAATAGAAATCTTTTGTAAGATTATAAATGTCTTAATTTTTGATCAATTTAATGCATCCATGCTGAAAATTAATTAATTAAATTAAAAAAAAAAAATCTTACTTACTCCAGACTTACGCTGAAGCAGCATAACTGTTTTCAAAGTTGATAATAAAATAAATGTTTTTCAGAAAATCATCATATTAGAATGATTTCTGGAGGATTGTTAAGTGTGTATTTCAATATTAATATATTAATTTTATAATAATATACATTACCAGTCAAAAGTTTTTTAATGTTTTTTTTTAAAAGAAGTGTCTTCTGCTCACCAAACCTGCATTTATTTGATCCAAAGTACAGCAAACACAGTAAAATTTTGAAATATTTTTACTATTTAAAATAACTGTTTTCTGTTTGAATATACTTTAAAATGTAACTTATTCCTGTGATTTCAACACTGAATTTTTAGCATTATTACTCCAGTCACATGATCCTTCAGAAAGCATTTTTATATTCTGTTTTGCTGCTCAAAAAAACATTTATTTTTATTATTATTATGTTTAAAACAGCTGATCAGATTTTTTTTTCAGGTTTCTTTGATAAATAGAAAGTTCAGAAGAACAGCATTTATCTGTTGTAACATTATAAATGTCTTCGTCATCACTTTTGAACAATTTAAAGCATCCTTGCTAAATAAAAAATTTTATTTCTATAATTTCTTTCCCAAATTATAAAAAAATAATTATACTGACTCCAAGCTTTTGAATGGTATAGTGTATAATGTTACAAAAGCTTTTTATTTCAGCTAAATGCTGATCTTTGGATCTTTCTATTCATCGAAGAATCCTGAAAAAAATTTGCTCAACTGTTTAAATATTGCTAATAAGAATAATAATAATAAAAAAAAATGTTGGAATGATTTCAGAAGGATCATGTGACACTGAAGACTGGAGTAATGATGCTGAAAATTCAGATTTGATCACAGGAATAAATTACATTTTAAAATATATTTAAGTAGAAAGCAGTTATTTTAAATAGTAAAAATATTTTACAATTTTACTGCTTTTGTTGTACTAATACATCAAATAAATGCAGGCTTGGTGAACAGAAGAGACTTTTTAAAAGAACATTAAAAATCTTACTGTTCAAAAAGTTTTGACTGGTAGTGTATGTACATTATTATTTTATGTATAATTTATTACTTTATATATAAGCGATATTGGTCAGTGGTTACAATAAACTGGTGAATCCAGTTTAGAAATAAACATTGTAGAATAGATTTAAAGATTTTTTGATTTTTATTAGCAACTACTATAATAGTCTACTTCGACACTACTGTAAATTATGACTAACTAGCACAGCTCAAAGTAGCTTCTCAGATAGTGGATCTGAGTATGAATAAACCCTCGGATTTGCTTTGAAGCCTGTTGCGGTTCATTTGAATGAACAACGTATTCATTACACACTTAGAAAGCCTCTCTGGTCTCTTCAGCTGTTTCTATCGCAACACACTCGCTTTGATTTGAATGAGGTCCAAAGCCTGGAGATTTGTGCCAATGTATGTGCTAATCCACATGACCTTCCTGAAGGAAACACTAGAGGGCAGCAAAACCAAGCTATGGAAGCCTGTCTGGATTTACCCATCAACCTTTGGACTCTCATTGGGATCCTTTTTATTTCCAAAAGCGAGAAACTGTTTATGGATCCTAAACTAGGTCAGAAAAACAATTATGAGTTTTTCCATTTTCTCCCTTCAGGTCCATTCCAGCAAAAGTTTGATTTTGTGACTCGGTCGTTTATCAAAATTATCTTTTCGTTTTGGGTTACTTGACCTAATCTTTCTTTGCAATTATCACTGTGGAAAATAAGCTCGAATCAAGTGACAAATGGAAAGAAAAGCAACACATTGGATTATGAGTTATTCTGCAGCAGAAATGATCAAAGAATACACACTTGGATAAAGCGCTGCTTTTCATTCTCGAGTCTTCATTTCCCATCCTCTCAATGTGGCTTTCGATCTTCTCCTCCCAAAACTTCTTCACCCCGTATTTATCATGAACACGTGCCAAATTAATCATCTGAAACAATGAAACCAGAACATTTCAGAGTGACGGATAGCTGTGCATCAGTGCTTCTGGTATTCCTCCCAACTATAGCGAATCGTCATTTTTCATTGGAGCACGCAATATCTGTAGATCCTTATTATACATGGACAAACCATTTTTTACAGGGAATGATTGTATTCCAAGCAAACTAAGACAAACTGCACTTGGCACATAATTCATAATCAAGATAAATGAGAACATTTCCAAGACACTTTGCATTAAATTTGAGAATGCTCTTCAGTGCACACGCAGCACAATTTCACTTTTGCTTCCTACTTACAAGTTCAGAAACCGTGTGTTTGGCGTTTTAGCAATAAAATGAAGAGCAAATGATGCACATTAGTTTTATGTGACAAGCATGATCATTATTCTTCTTCATCAAAATGCATGCAAATGACATGCAATCACAATTAAATTTTACTACAGTCAGTGCCAATTAACTTTGCCTAAAATATAACACTATTTCAATTTAAATTTTTAGTATGTTAAAAATGTATAGTTTTCTTGTCGTGATAAAATTATTTAAAGGTTACAAAAACTTATTTTTTTTAACATTCTTTTTTTTTTTACCAAAGTGTATCGTCATTTGAACATTTATTTATAATATTAACAACAACAAAAAACATGTTGAATTGTCCAGTTTTCTTGTAGTTGTGACATTATTAAATGTTACAAAAACATTTTACAACATCCTATGAAATTAATTTTCACCCAAAATATAACGTCATTTACATTATAATATGTAACATGCTAAGAATGTAGAATGTTTTATTGTCGTTATAGCATTATTTAAAGGTTGCAAAAACTTTAAACATTCCAGTAACTTTTTCACCCAAAATATAAAGTTATTTGAACATTTATTTAAAAAAAAAAAAAAACATTGAGTTTTTTTTTTGTTGTTGTAACTTTATTATTTAAAGGTTACAAAAACACTTTTACAACATTCTACGAAATTAATTTTCACCCAAAATATAATGTTATTTAATTACAATTTTTAATGTGCTAAGAATGTAAAAATATCCATATTTTTTTAAATAGTTTTGTGTCATGATAATGTTATTTTATTTATTTATTTATTTAATCCTAGTAGCTTTTTCACCCAAAATGTATTTTTTGTGGGGGGTTTTTAATAAGTTTTTTTTTAATTATTTTTAATATTAGGCACGACATGAAGCGGAGTGCCTAAAACCCCCTTAGCTGTTATAAATTCACTGTAAACCACGGCTTCACCGGGCATATTGCTTTTATAAAACGGTTATTCGTAGTAAGGTTTCACATAATAAAACAGAGCAAATAAAGTGTAATGATATAAATAAAAACAGCACTCTTCCACCAAACAATAATAAGTAGTACCTCAGAAACAGTTGTGGTTGCAGCAAAGTGGTTGCCAAGCAACACACAGAAGTAAACAAAGGTGTATGTTTGTAGAGTAATTTACAACAGCTTCAAACGCAGCTCAACCAATCAGAATCAAAGACCGGAACTATCCATTTTATAAAAAAAAAAACATTCAAAAACATCTTTATTTTAATCTAAAATGTAGCATTATTTGAATGTTTGTTTTTAATATTCTAAGAACATTTAAGTGTCCATTTTTTTTTTAATTTGAACATTTTTTAAAGGTTATGTAAATGTTTCTTAATGTTTATCAAGTACAAATAACATTATAGGGATATTTAGAGTATTTCGATCTTAGAATGGTTTCTCAACATTATGAGAATGTATATGAAGTATTAATACAGCCATAAGAATGTTCCATAAACTTTACTTTAAGAACAATGTAAGAACTTTTAAAAACGTTAGTGAAAGTCACGAGAATGTTCTCTGTTAGCTGGGTTATGACTTGGCAGCATAAAATTCATAGGGAGTACCTTTTGTGCAGGTCTTGACCAATTAACCTCCAAATGAGCTGCACTTCCTGTCAAGAGAAAACATCAAAATACTGAGAAAATTCAGAAAGAGACACAATCAATCTGACACAGACTCACAGAAGATCTTTTTGAAGCGTGGCACTCAGGTACAAGCCGGCCTCGCTGGGCGATCTGGCATTTTCTCTTCTCCCTTTCTCTTTCCCTTCGATCTCATCATTGTTTATTTCTGGAGCAAAAACACAAAAGACAAATGGAGCTCTGACTCGCAGTATTGGTGCGTTTAAGCCAAGAGGAATGCCACCGTTCCCATTGGAGTCGGCAACTTACCACACCAAACACCACTGCTGGACTTACAGGGTTTAGAGGAAAGCAGGCCGGTCCCATTGCATGTCACTCTCATCAGTCTCCCACTTGCTACGAACAAAATGTACCGTTGTGATCATAATTACCACGTTAGGGTCAAAAGTACGTCTGGAGGTTGTGTGGCTTAACTAGTGATGTCATGGGTTTGATATACATATACTGATAAACATGTACTAATTACATGACATTCAATTCACTTAAATGTATAACTTTTTCTGTTGGAATCAGAGTTATTTTAATATCAGTGAGATACTATTATAGCTTATAATTAAGATATTTTGAATTAGTTTGATTTTCTGTTTTCATTTTAAATTTAGTAAAATTATTTAGCATTTTGTTAAAACTTTATTACATTACATTGAATCCAATTACATTTGTAAAATTATTATTATTTTTTTTTCTCTTGGATTCAGTGTTATTTTTGTATGACTGAGATACTATTATAGGTATTATTAATATTTAATTTGTTTTTATTTTTCTATTTTCTGTTATATTCTATTGTATTTTATGTTTTAATTTTTATTTTATTTAAAGTTTTATTAACTTTGTTGCTATGATCAACTTTATTGTCATGATTAGAATGTTGTTTAAAGGTTACAAAATAGTTTAACATTCTAACTTTATTTTTACAATGTAACATTATTTGAACATTTATTTTTAATATTCTAAGAATGTCAAAAAGTATTTTTTTCTTTGTGATTAGAATGTTATTTTATGGATACAAAAAATGTTTCTTACAGTGTTCTACTAACTTATAAATTATTTGAACATGTATTTTTAATATTCCAAAAAAAAAAAACTTTGAATTTTCCAATTTTCTTGTTGTTATGACATTATTATTTAAAGGTTACAAAAATGTTTTTACAGCATTCTACAAAATTAAATGTCACCCAAAATATAACGTTATTTGAATATTCATTTTAATATGCTAAGAACGTAAAAATGTCATTTCTTTTAGTAACTTTTTTCAGTTGGAATCAGTGTTGTCTTAGTATGACAGTGAGATATTATTATTACAATATTTTGAATTAGTTTTATTTTCTGTTTTCATGTTTTTTGGGGGGTTTTTTCTGTTGGATTAAGGTTTTTTTGTATCACTGAGATACTATTGTAGGTCTTATACTTTTTTTATTATTTAATTTTAATTTTTCTATTTTCTATTCTATTCCAATTTATTTTTGTAACGCCACGCCAGCAGAGGGAGTTACCGACTGTTACCGCTCCCTCTGCTTCTTCTTTGGTGACGTCCTGTTTGGCAGCCATTTAAGGAGGGCCATGCCAAACAGGGCTTGGCGAAGTATTGTTTTGCCTGTGTGGACTCTACCAAGCATTTTTTTTTTTAAGCACTTTATGTGCCAAGTCAAGTTACAGCTGTTGTTCCTGAGTCAAGTCAAGTTACAGCTGTGTTTTCTGTGTTCAGTCAAGTCAAAGCTGTTCTTCACAAGTCAAGTCAAGTTACTGCTGGTGTTCCTGAGTCAAGCAAAGTCAGAACTGTTGTTCATGAGCCAAGTCAAGCCACAGCTGATCTTCATGAGCCAAGTCAAGTCACAGCTGTTGTTCCCAAGCCAAGTCAAGCTAGAGTTGACCTACATGAGTCAAGTCAAGCTACAGCTGGTCTTCATGAGTCAAGTCAAGAAACAACTGTTCATCCAGAGTCTCGTCATGTCACAGCTGACCTTTCAAAGCAACGTCACGTCGCAGCTGTTCAACCAGAGCCTTATCACATATCAGCTGACATCTCGGAGCCTCGTCATGTCTCAGATACCCTGCCAAAGCCTCGCCAGGTCTTATCTCATCTGCCAGACCCTTGCCAGGTCTCGTCTCATCTCCCAGAGCCCACGCTCCTAAGCCACATGCTCACAGCCCCCATACCCTCAAGCCCGGCGGGCATCCCGCTGTCCACTGTGCTGCCTGTAATGGCGGTCGCCATTTTGAGTGTGTGGGTGGCACACTGCATTTCAGAGGCCTCGTCTGTCCACAAGTCTGCTCCAGAGGCCTCGTCTGCTTACGAGTCCGTGCCAGAGATCTCTCCAGTCCACGAATTTGCGCCAGTGCCTCCAGAGGTGTCAGCTTACACCGCAGAACCTCTCAAGGAGGTGCCGTCTATTCATGAACTCACTGCCTCGTCTGTCCACGACTCTGCTCCAGAGGTCTCGTCTGTCCACGACTCTGCTCCAGAGGTCTCGTCTGTCCACGGTCTGCTCCAGAGGCCTCGTCTAACCACGAGTCTGCGCCAGAGGCCTTGTCTGACCATGAGTCTGCGCCAGTGCCCCCGGAGGTGGCAGCTCTGACTGCAGAACCTCCTAAGGGGGCGGCGTCCTCCTACAAACTCTCTGCCCGTCCTGTCACGGCCATGGAGGCCACCTCTGAACTGTCTCCCTGCCATGTCACGGCCAAGGAGGCCAATCATGAATTCTCTGCCTGTTCCGTCACGGCCAAGGAAGTTGTCCATGAACTCTCAGCTCTGCTGTGGGGATTCCTGCTTTCCTCTGCTCTGCTGTGGTGGTCATCTGCTTCACCGTGGAGATCTTTGGACTCGTCCATTGGGGAGGTCACTGGATGGACTCGTCCATCTGGGAGGTCACTGTTTCATTGTGGGGATCTTTGCTTCTGTCTGCTCTGTTGTACTGGTTGCCAGCCCCACCATGGCTCCCTGCCCTGCCTGCCCCGCCATGGCTCCAGGCTCCTTGGGATCTGGCATGGTGGACTTCTGCTCCAGTGTTCCACTGTCTGCCACTGCTCCGCGGCCCAGGTCCTCCAGTGTTCACTGCTCCACGATCCAGTTCCACTGCATGGACCTGGCCCCCCATCCCACCCCCTGGTCTACCTTTGTTCCCCCACCCTCTTGGACTGTTGTTTTTTGAGCGCCAGGAGTCGTTCCTAGAGGGGGCGATTGTGTAACACCACGCCAGCAGAGGGAGCCCTTGCCCATGTACTGACTGTTACCGCTCCCTCTGCTTCTTCTTCGGTGACTTCCTGTTCAGCAGCCATTTAAGGAGGGCCATGCCAAGCAGGCCTTGGTGAAGTATTGTTTTGCCTGTGTGGACTCTACCAAGCATTTTTTTTTTTTTTTTACCTTGTTTCATTGCGTTATTTCCATGGTCATTGTTTTGTTTCATAGTCATCGTTTTACCTTGTTTCATTGCCATAGTTTTTGTCTTGTATCATTGCCTTGTTCATTTGATTCTCTGGTATTTTGTCTGTTTTTTGGATTATGCTTTTGTCTTGCCCTTAGATGTTACTGTTTGCTGGTGTCTGACCCTGCC
This sequence comes from Cirrhinus mrigala, assembly GCA_036247105.1. Taxonomy (NCBI): domain Eukaryota; kingdom Metazoa; phylum Chordata; class Actinopteri; order Cypriniformes; family Cyprinidae; genus Cirrhinus; species Cirrhinus mrigala. Next base: position 25,183,416 of record CM070016.1, read on the forward strand.
TGTCTTGACCACGATCTGTCCAATAAAGCTCGCACTTGGATCTATCCACGCTGTTTGTCGCGTCCTGTTACAATTTGATTTATTTTCATTTTAATTTTATTTAAAGCTTTTTTTGTCATTTTGTTAGTGTGTGTATATATGTATGCTTAATCTTTTTCTTTTTTTACATTAAAATGATTTTAGTACATCAAGTTAAACTAAATGAAAATGAGAAATGTTGGCAAACAGCTTGAAATAAATTCGTTTTTTAAATATTTTATTTCAGTTGAAGATTATTTTATTTCAAATAACATAAAATTGTTAGCATAAGCTGGGTAAATGTTGAAATTAAGTGTTTGTTGTTAGTATTTTATGTCTTTAACATTTTTTTTGTAAAGTAAGATGTAAAACCTGGAAAAACAAAAAATTCCCACAAACGTTTTCTTGCTGATTTGACCTCTTTTGACCTTTGTCTGGGTTCACGCCATAATTTAATTTGAGCTAATGAAAATGACTTTACTATATTCTCATCTAACAAAAATACGTTCTGAGAATGTTTTGCCAACAAATTATTTAAAAATGTTTTTCTTAGTTATGCAAACATTATATTTATTTATTTATTTAGCAAACATTATGGGAATGTTACTTTTGAATGTTACAAAAAAACATAGCTGGGTTGCCATAGAGTTCAAAGTTACTTTGTATGAGAGTCTTTTAGAAAACTCTCAGTGTATATTCACCCAAAAGTATGCAAATCAACCAGTTATGGCTGCAATTCTTTTATTTTATGACAATGTTTGATATATTAATCCAACAATATCTCATCCAGATCACAGGCATAATGCTTAGTTATCTGTGTGTGTGCTCGTATATCAACCATCAATGCATTTTTATGACATCCACCTTTCTTTTTCTCCATTTTTTTATGGTTATGTGGTAAAAGAAACCCTCAGTAATTGTCCTGGAGACACATTCATCATTCACCGTAACTTTTGTCTGTGCTAAATATTCTCCCATGTATCCGCAACCGGCGGGCAGCGAGGGAGTGTGTTTAATAAGAGCTGTCATTTTCTCGTTTGTCTGTGTGTAGTCACTCTGTAAGCATGACAAAACTGTGCTTTGATATTCTGGGCAGCTGCCTGCTGGGATTTGTCGACCAGTCGTCTGGGTGAGAGATGTGTTGTGTTGAGCCAGCCAGACGTTCCGTGAGGATTTGTGAGTCTGTGTGTGAACACACAAGAGTAAAACACGTTACACCTGCTGCTGGGCTCTCTGCAAAAAACACCATGATGACACAGAGCTAAAGGTCACAGATGATGAAGATGCATTTAAAAATATACAAATCAATAGGTTATATATAGGTGCATAGGTTATGCATTAGGTTATATAAAGGTCCTACATCATTTTTCCTAGATCATTTTCACAATTTACAACTTTATTAGTATAGACACAGACACAGAGTGAAAAGCAGCAGTCCACCATTACTGTTTTCTTGCTTTAGCTACTGGAGATATACAATAGCAGTGTCAAAGAGGCATTACAAGTGTTGTGTTTCAGGATGCACCACCAAACATAAGAGGACAGTGTGGTTAAATTTCATTTTTGAAGAAAATATCCAGAAAAAAAACCAGTAAAGTCCTCTACCAATCATTTTAAGCCGGACTGCCTCACAAACGAGGGTCAATTCGATGCTTGATTTTCATAAAGGTTGATTCTGAAAGAGGGATCAATACCAACGCTTTGTGCGTGCACGTCAGCTCCAGACAAAATAAGTTTCCTGCGTTTGTTTTTCAAATTGCCTTTCTAAAAGCACTTCTGTAAGGCTAATGTTGCTCAAGCTACCATTGTCTCTGGCAGTTTTTACTGATGCTGCTTTCATGTGCTACCAGAATGATCATAAATAGGACTGTGGTAGTTAAAAATTGCATATGAGAGCAATGTGAAGTCGACTGCTTTGGGACTTTGTGATGGCATGCAATGGCGTGATGAGACCAGCTATGTCGCTATTTTTTTATTGCGCCGTGCTCCTCTTCTGTGTAATTCATAAACGCACATTTATTAGTTATATTTTACACATTAATATTTAATCAGATGACTGACTTTAAAACCGATTCTGGTTCAAACATATAAGGATGAACATCACTACTAAGAGTTTCTGACATTTTTTAGTGCGTGAGATTGTCTTGTTTTGTTTTTGTCAGCTCTGAAAAGAGGGCGGGAGCACCAGCTTGTTTGCATTTAAAGGGACAAACACAAAAAAGGCACATTTTGGCTCATACCCTAAAACTGGCAATTTTAACAACCTATAAAAAAATAACCTGTCGGCTCTTTTCAGCTAAAACTTCACATTAACACTCTGGGGAGACATATCAGAGAGTCTTGTAAAAAGGTGCATAATAGGTCACCTTCAAGTCGCACTGTTGAGCGAATTACACTTAAAGTAGTAGTTCACTTCCAGAACAAAAATTTACTCACCCCCTTGTCATCCAAGATGTCTTTCTTTCTTCAGCTGATAAGAAATAATGTTTCTTGAGGAAAACATTTCAGGAATATTCTCCATATAGTGGACTTCAATGGTGCCCCCAAGTTTAAACTTCCAAAATGCAGTTTTAAATGCAGCTTCAAAGGGCTCAAAACGATCCCAGCCGAGGAAAAAGGGTCTTATCTAGTGAAATGATCTGTCATTTTCAAAACAAATTGACAATTTATATGCTTTTTAACCTCAAATGTTTGTCTTGTCTCATCTCTGCGATGCGTAGTCTGTGTAATCCGGGTCAAGACGGTTAGGGTATGTTGAAAAACTCCCATCTCGTTTTCTTCTTCAACGTCAAAATCATCCTACATCTCTGTTACCTTTTTTTGTAAAGGGTGTTTGATCTTCTTTGCATGTTCACTTTGTAAACACTGGGTCTGTTCTTCTGCAGCGACGTAGGAAGAAGAAAATGAGATGGGAGTTTTTCGACATACCGTAACTGTCATGAACTGGAAAAAAACAGAGTTCAGGCATACGAGGCAAGATGAGTGTTTGAGGTTAAAAAGTATATAAATCATAATATTTTATTTTTTTTTTTTTTTAGAAAAAATAACCGATCATTTCACTGTATAAGAAAGTTCTTCCTCAACTGGGATGGTTTAGAGCCATTTGAAGCTGCCTTTAAATGGCATTTTGGACCTTCAAAATCAGGGGCACCATTGAAGTCCATTATATGGAGAAAAATCCTGAAATGTTTTCCTCAAAAAACATAATTTCTTTACGACTGAAGAAAGAAAGACATGAACATCTTGGATGACAAAGGGGTGAGTACATTATCTGTAAATTTTAGTTCTGGAAGTGAACTTCTCCTTTAAAGGGCAAACACAAAAATGGCACATTTTGGCTCATAGCCTAGAAGTGGCAATTTTAACAAGCTGTCGGGTATTTTGAGATAAAGCTTCACATACACATTTTGGGGACATCAGAGACTTATATTACATCTTGTAAAAAGGGGCATAATAAGTCGCACTGTTGAGCGAATTACAGTTAACAGATATTTGTTTCTTTTAGTGATGTTGGAGGTAGCATTACAAGTAACATGAGTTACGTAATATTATTACTTTTTCCAAGTAACTAGTAAATGCATTACTTTTTAATTGACAAGAAAATATCTGAGTTATTTTTTCAAATAAATAACGCCAGGTACTTTTCCCCCCATTTATTGATTAAAAGCTCTCCTGTCCCCATGTTGAGAGAAATCAGGAGTAAGATGTTAGTTCTAGAATAAATGTGAACATGCATTAATTCATCTCACTCACAAAAAACAGATTCAGTATTCCTCAAAATGAATAAAAAACAGTGAAATTCAACTCAGAATATATGTTAAATAATACAAATATCCTTTATGCATTTAATCACATTTTATGAACCAATGTCTTTGCTGCCGACCTTCAGTGATCCAATTCAACCATAATAATAAGTAAAAATGACTCAAGATAATTTAACATTTATTTTCCTTTTTTTTTTTTAATTGCTGAAGAGTTGACATTTTGTTTCTTCTGCGGTCTACTGTACAGACGTGAATTTACTTTTCTCAAAGCCTGAGGCTTTTGGTGTGAAAAGGCTTTTACATTTGCCAGAAATAGAACTCTTTATATTAAAAACAAACACGCAAGCCCTGCCCAGATTTAAAAAGTAACGCAAAAGTAAAGTAACGAATTACTTTCCATAAAAAGTATAAGTAACGTAATTAGTTACTTTTTAGGGAGTAACTTAATATTGCAATGCATTACTTTTAAAAGTAACTTTCCCCAACACTGGTGATGGGCGCTTTCAAAACACTGCTTCACGAAACATTTACAAATCTTTGGTTACAAATCAGTGGTTTGGGGCTTGTTTCAAACTCGCCAAGTGATTTCAGCAGATGCGGCTGTGTTATATTATGATGGTTGGCTGCTAGATGCTGTTGATTTGGTGAACCCATGAACAAATGTCTGGTTTTACCTAATCTCGAGGTTAGGTATAAACTGATTTATAATGTAGGTTCGCTTGTACTAATTTAATGAATTCTAATGCTTATATGTGCGTTTAATACAAAAAGGAGAATGATAGTTAATGGATTAGTTCACTCCCAGGACAAAAATGTACAGATAATTTACTTACCCCATTGTCATTCAAGGTTCATATCTTTCTTTCCTCAGTTGAAAAGAAATTGTGTGTTTTTGAGGAAAAAAATTCAGGAATTTTCTCCATATAGGATTCATAGTTTTCATAATTTCTTTATGACTGAAGAAAGAAAAACATAATGAGGGGGTGAGTAAATTGTCTGTAAATTTTTGTTCCGGAAGTGAACTAATCCTTTAATTGTTTCAAATTGACCCTGCCTAATAGGCTACCATAAAAACAAGCACTACACATCAATAGTAAAAGAGCACATATATTACAGAACATTATTATTTAATGGTATTCAATTATTTCTAGATTGCATTGAATAGAGTATGCTTTCATGGAAATATTTGCAATGGCTTTGTAACAGGTGTCATACATGTTTGGTCTGAGCTTTCATTGCAATAACATGATTTTAAACAGCAGGTGGCGTTTTGAATGTTTCAAACCAAGTGAATCATTTTGGGAATAACCATAATCGATAGAATGTTTTGTTTTCATGCCAAACAATTACTATAACTCAGTAAATAATGGTGATGTGCAAACTACATCAATGAAAATATCATGTTCAAAATCTCATTTAAACCTAAAAATTAACAAACTTTAAAATATTTAAAACCTTAAAGCTAGTCAGAAATATTTACTATTCAGCTGTTCTGCTACTTCTAAATAAACATACGTTTGATATTGAGCATAATAAGCATACGTTTGACACTGTTAAGTGTTTCTTTGTGTATTTCAATTACAATACATATTTTTAAAGGCTGTTTTCTCAAAATGAGTTTGTTTTCCTGCATTGAGCCATAAATCCAGTAGCACTTACACACACCGGACTTTACATTTTTATTCCTGTCTATATCTTGAAGGTTTTTACAGAGGAATTTGTTCATATATAATTTGCTTGATTATATACAACATTTTATTCCCATCAAAATTCCCTCTGTAAAAACTTTTGACTCTAATATGTCAAAATAAATAAATAAATAAAATAATAAAAAATAAAAAATGAAACTGACTTCATGTTTAGATTTTTGTACTAGAAATGTATGCAAATTAGCACATATTTTAATAAATAGTGCCTCCTTTGCATATTTAAACCTAACATTTTAGAAAACTTGTAATGCAAAAAATGTTTGCAATTATCAAAGTAATCAAACAACTGGGTAAGTAAGGTGATAACTATTAGTTTAGTTGTTTTTTTTTGTTTTTTTTTTAACCTATTCACCTACAGTTGTCTCGCCTTAAGCATGTTATGCTGGATATCTTGGATCAGGTTGAAAATGTAAAATTAGTTCATTTTTCAATAAAACTTTTATGAAGTACAGTATGAATTTATGCATGTATATACCCAGCTTACAAAAACAATGTTCTTAGAACCATTTGCTAATATTCATAAAAAAAGAAAATAAAAAAAAAAGATTTCTGAATGTTTGAAATGTCCAGTTTTTTAAATGTTTATGCAAACTTTAAGAGATTTCATCATTTCACAATCATTATGGGGATGTCGCTTTCAGTGTTGGGGAAAGTTACTTTTAAAAGTAATGCATTACAATATTGAGTTACTCCCTAGAAAAGTAACTAATTACATTAGTTACTTTTTTTTGGAAAGTAATGCGTTACTTTACTTTTGCGTTACTTTTTAAATCTGGGCAGGGCTTTCTTGTTTGTTTTTAATATAAAAAGTTCTATTTTTGGCAAATGTAAAAGCCTTTTCGCACCAAAAGCCTTGGACCTCCCTTGGAGTAAATTCACGTCTGTACAGTAGACCGCAGAAGAAAAAAATGTCAACTCTTCAGCAATTAAAAAAAAAGGAAAACAATTGTTAGATTATCTTGAGTAATTTTTGCTTATTAGTATGGTTGAATTGGATCATTGAAGGTCGGCAGCAAAGACACTGGTTAATAAAATGTGATTAAATGCATAAAGGATATATGTTATTTAACATATATTCTGAGTTGAATTTCACTGTTTTTATTCATTTTGAGGAATACTGAATCTGTTTTTTGTGAGTGAGATGAATTAATGCATGTTCACATTTATTCTAGAACTAACATCTTACTCCCGATTTCTCTCAACATGGGGACAGGAGAGCTTTTAATCAATAAATGTGGGGAAAAGTAACTGGCGTTACTTATTTGAAAAAATAACTGAGATATTTTCTTGTCAGTTAAAAAGTAATGCATTTACTAGTTACTTGGAAAAAGTAATAATATTACTTAACTCGTGTTACTTGTAATGCGTTACCCCCAACATCACTAAAAGAAACAAATATCTGTTAACTGTAATTCGCTCAACAGTGCGACTTATTATGCCCCTTTTTACAAGATGTAAAATAAGTCTCTGATGTCCCCAAAATGTGTATGTGAAGCTTTAGCTCAAAATAACCGACAGCTTGTTAAAATTGCCACTTCTAGGCTATGAGCCAAAATGTGGCATTTTTGTGTTTGCCCTTTAAAGGAGAAGTTCACTTCCAGAACTAAAATTTACAGATAATGTACTCACCCCTTTGTCATCCAAGATGTTCATGTCTTTCTTTCTTCAGTCGTAAAGAAATTATGTTTTTCGAGGAAAACATTTCAGGATTTTTCTCCATATAATGTACTTCAATGGTGCCCCTGATTTTGAACATCCAAAATGCCGTTTAAAGGCAGCTTCAAATGGCTCTAAACCATCTGTCACAAATCTGGTGGTGACCTGCGGTCCGCTCACCACCAGATGTCGCTCCCGCTCGATCATTACACACAGACTGTTGCACTACACCCCGGACTGCATCTCCCACTATCCAGCACGCTGATTGCGCCATACACCTGTGGCCAATCAGCAACCCTATAAAAGCCCCGGACTCTCACTCGGCAGGTGCCGTGTATTGTGGAGTGTGATTGTGGAGATTATCAGTCGCGTTTAGCGCTCTCCTAGTGCTAGCACTGTTTCCTAGTTTAAGGTTCCTAGTTCCTAGTTTCCTTGGTTTCCTGAGTTCCTAGTTTCCTAGTTCCCGTGTTCCTGAGTTCCTAGTTTTCATGTGTTTAGTATTCTCGCCTGGCTATCTCGTTTCGTCTGTCTCGCTGCCTGCCTTTCTGGACTCTTGATCGTTAATTCTTCTGTCGCACGTTATGGATTATGTTCGCTGTTGATCGACCCACGCCAGCCTCACGGACTTCTCTTGTGCCTCCCTCCGTTATACCTGTTTGCTGTTGTTTTGACCCTGCCTGTCTGACCATGTCTTTGCCTCGTCCATTAAATAAAAGCTCGCATTTGGATCCCCTCGCCTCTCGTCTCCCTCTCCACGTTACACCATCCCAGTTGAGGAAGAAGTTTCTTATACAGCGAAACGATCGGTTATTTTTTCTAAAAAAAAAAAAAATATTATGATTTATATACTTTTTAACCTCAAACACTCTTGTCTCGTATGCCTGAACTCTGTTTTTTTCCGTCTGTACAGTAGACCGCAGAACTAAAAAATGTCAACTCTTCAGCAATAAAAAAAAGGAAAGCAAATGTTAGATTATCTTGAGTAATTTTTGCTTATTAGTATGGTTGAATTGTATCATCGAAGGTCGGCAGCAAAGACACTGGTTAATAAAATGGGATTAAATGCATAAAGGATATTTGTATTATTTAACATATTTAATTATTGCAGGTTTGCGTCATATTTTGAGTTTAATTTCACTGTTTTTATTCATTTTGAGGAATACGAAATCTGTTTTTTATGAGTGAGATGAATTAATGCATGTTCACATTTATTCTAGAACTAACATCTTACTCCTGATTTCTCTCAACATGGGGACAGGAGAGCTTTTAATCAATAAATGGGGGGAAAGTAACTGGCGTTACTTATTTGAAAAAATAACTCAGATATTTTCTTGTCAATTAAAAAATAATGCATTTACTTTACTAGTTACTTGGAAAAAGTAATAATATTATGTAACTCGCGTTACTTGTAATGCGTTACTCCCAACACTGGTCGCTTTTTAATGTTTCCTAAATGTTTGAAATAAGTAGTAACATTTAAAAAGATTGATAAACATCTAAATAATACATTTTAGGGGGAAAAATTCAATGAACAATGTTTAAATGTAAAAAAAATGTTTTATTTATTTATTTGTGTATGTATGTCACTAATTATAAGTTAAATTAATGTTAATAGTGATTTTTTTTTCCTCAGCAACCAACACATAATGTCACATTTGTGGAATTTTTGCAGTGCTGTAAATGGTGAGTGTATTAAGAGCAACTCTTCAGAGAGGCTTCGATATCTTCACCATTAAAAGGCTTTGAGATGAAGCGTCAGGTTTGAACCCAGATATCTGTATGAGCCGTAAACTGGAACAGACAAGCAGCTCTAGGGCATCTCCACCTCACTGTAGGACTCGTGTAGGGGCATAGCTCAGGGTTTATGATGCGTGGGAATTTCATTACGCTCCAATAAAACATGACGCTGCCACAGAGGGCAGTGAAGGGGGTCCTGCAAGAGCCACACGCTCACACAATACAAGACGTCCCAGCTCCCAAGAACTCAAACACTCACTGACAGTTCCCAGATTCCCCACTGACGTCTGGCAGGAGAACAGTCAGAATGACTTGTCAGCAGCGCAGGGATTTATGCCTGGACTTATTGAAGTGATAAACACTCCTCGTGTTAATTTAACAGGAATACTTGTGTATGCAGCTGACTGTGAGATATGAGGTGTCAAACGGATCATTACAGATCAAACTGAGATCTAAGATACAGTGACTAACAAGTAGTTTGTAAATAAAAATGCGTGAATGTCATTTTCGTAGATAAGAAAGCAAGATCAAACAAATAGCGCAGCTTCATTATTTAAAGAAAACATGGTGGTTTATCATTTCAAATGTGCTTGTGAAGTGTTTTGCTTGAAAAGTGTATTTGTGCATCATCTTTACACTTGCTTTTATATCTGATCTAATGCAATTGCATTTCTTGTATAATTAATACTCTGCAACATATTTGCTGAATGAAACCCAATATTTATTTCTTACTCATTTAAAAAATAATGCCTGTTTTGCTCAAGAACATCACACTTTCCCACAAAAAGTTTAGGAGCATTTTTGCTTATGCATAAGGTCAAGAAATCAGCAGAAAAACACCACAAAGACATGATTCCTGAATTTTTCTGAGCCACATTACAACTATTTTTCAATTCTCAGCTGTGTGTTCGTGCTGCCTTAAAATTTGAAGTTTACTCAACTCAAATATTAGTGTTGAGTTCGAGTCCACCTAAGTCGAGTCTGAGTCAAGTCCAAGTCTTTAACCAGTCGAGTCCGAGACGAGTCCGAGTCCAAAATGGGTCGAGTCGGACTCAAGTCCAAGTCGAGTCCGAGTCCAAGGAAACACTACTGTTTGTCAGTATCTTAATTAACATTGTTTTAACCCAGGGGTGCCCGAACACTGGGCAAAACTCACTGTCAATTGAAATGTAAGAAAAGCAAACCTCTAGTGGATCTTGCCATTTTGATTTTTGTTATCACACCATCTCATAATTAGTGTCCTGCTCTGTTTAGCAAACTTAAAGTCATGTAGCATAAGTTATATTTCAGAGTGAAACAGGTTTTAGAATGTGAAAAATTATAGGGCGGGACTTTACTTTATTCATTGTTATAGTAAATGTATAAATTCAAGGGTGGGGGTAAAGGAGTAGGAATCTTGGTGAATGAGACCTTAAGAGCAGAAAATGCAAAAAAATGGCTGTGTGTGTTTTAGGTTTTATATAACAAATGGTTAGACCTGAAAGAGGGCATTTTGAATTTTTGTCTTGGATGAAAGTGAGGTTGTGAAGAATAAACCTATTATCTTTACAGCAGCACACACTGTGTAGAATATAAACGCAATACATATACTTTCCATAAGTCACAGCTAACTTTTATTCTGAATGCATTTATAGTTACATTAATTACAATAAATTACATTATGTAAGGATTAATTGATGACGGGCCATTGAATTATTAGTAAATCATGCACACCAAAGGTGGTTTTGGACTCATAAAAACTATTGCCACAAAGATGTTAGAAAAATTATTTTTCTTTGAAGCCAGAAACTGCCACCATGTTTAAAAAATAATCATAATTTCAATACAGCAAAAACTAATAAACGAATATAAGTAAAACATTTGGTTACTGAAGGCAAGTAAATACTCCAAGTATTACTTACAAGCAAAACCATAGTTAAATAAATAAATATATTCATCAAAAATACAAATGTGAATGTGAATCTTTTTAATTAATTAATTAATTTATTTTTTCTTTAGTTTTTCAGATAGGTCTATCTAAAGGCTATTACAGAAATAGCCTACTACAGACATTTCATAAAGTAAAACGTAAAAATAAAACACCACAAAATCTTCACTGTATACATTAAAGATGATTCTTAAACGCTAATAAGTGATTCTATCAAGAACATTCAGTGATTTTCTCTTTTTCTTTTGTTGTTTGATTAACATTTATAACGCGGTCGGTGGCTGCAGGTTTACACTGCTGTCGCTTTAAGATTTGACGCATAGATCAAATATTTTGATGCATCAGTATTTTATTTAAGAAATGTAATTGAGACCGGACTCGAGTCTGAGTACGAGTCCGAGTACCCCAACTCTATCAAATATCCACGTATTCACATAGTATAACTTAACATTTTATGTTAACTAAACTTAACATTTTTAAGCAGCATGAACACTTACTTTTTATTGTATTAATCATTCTGAAGACATTATTTTATGCCTAATCCAACTTTTTACCAACTTTGCAGATTTTAAGCTCATTTTGAACTTATAATTTTACTTCTGTTATTTTGATAAAGACATTATAGATGATATATATACACTTCCAGTCAAAAGTCAAAAGATTTTTAATGTTTTTTTTTAAATCTTACTGTTTTTTTTTTACTTTTTTTTCTTAAAGAAGTCTCTTCTGCTCACCAAGCCTGCATTTATTTGATCCAAAGTACAGCAAAAACAGTAAAATTGTGAAATATTTTTACTATTTAAACTGTTTTCTATTTGAATATCTGTTAAAATAAATATATCTGTAATAGATATTTATTTAAAATAAAAACCATTGAAAAGCTTGGAGTTATTTATTATTATTATTATTATTATTATTATTATTATTATTATTATTGTTGTTGTTATTATTTAGAAATTAATACTTTTATTTAGCAAGGATACTTTAAATTGATCAAAAGGGATAATAAAGACATTTATAATGTTACAAAAGATTTTTATTGCAGATAAATGCTGTTCTTCTGAACTTTCTATTCTTTAAAGAAACCTGAAAAAATCTCAGCTGTTTTCAACATAATAATAATAATAAATGTTTTTCGAGCAGCAAATCAGAATATTAAGTTTTAAATAAATTAAGTTTTAAAATATATTCAAATAGAATATTTATTTTATTTTAAACAGTAGAAATATTTTAAAATTTTACTGTTTTTTTTTTACTGTACTTTAGATCAAATAAATTTACGTGAGCAAAAGAGACATTAAATATCTTACTGTTCAAAAACTTTTAACTGGCAGTGTATATATACATGAAGTTTTTAATTGATATCTTCCATCATCAAATTTGGTAATATTAGGGGTTTTTTTGCAAATCAGCAACATTTTTTAGGATGGAGACCTGTGTGCTTCCATAGAAGAACCATTCTGGGTTCCCAAAAGTTCTTAAAAGAGCCATTTTTCTTAGTGTGAAGAACACCTAAAGAACCTTTAGTGGTTGCATGGAAGTTTTAGGTTCAATGCCAATAAAGAGCTTTTTTTATTTAAGAGTGTATGTACAGTTACAGTGTAAACCATGGAAGGGTTATTAACCATCTACCCTGTCAGGAGTATCCAAAAGCAAATGTATTCCAAAAGTGTTTGGGGAAAAATGTTTCTGCACACTCTCCAACTAACCCCATCCATCATCAAACCCATGAGCTGTGTTGAATCCGTCTGGACCGGCAGCATCGCTGCCCCTGAAAATGACCTCATGGAAAAATGCCTCCATTGCCCATTACCTCAGGAGCCTCAGGGAACAGAAGCCGCCACTGCTCGGGAGGTCATTACCAATTTAACTGCGGCTATAGTAAGGCGGATAACAAACCTGAACTATAACCTAAGAATAGTGGACTTTACACAAGCTGATAGACGGAACACAGACATAGATCAAGGCTGTCAGAGGGGCTAATGAGAGCAGAGAGAGGGCCGGCGGTGAGCCGGATTGTTGGGAATAGAGGGTAAGATGAGGCCGCTGGAGAGACAGATCAGGGAATGGAGAAAAGCAGGTCAGTTAAGAGAATGGTGCGATCATCCGAGGGAGAGAAAGGCCAAGACTTTACCATCATCAGGTGCAAATGAAGGAGATGGAGTACATTGGTTTGTCGGATCAGGACTGATCGGTTTAATCAGTCGCATCGATAAGGCTTTGTGTGGACCATCTCTGTCTCTCTCTCTCTCTCTCTCTCTCTTATTACATCTTTCCTGCTTCACTGAGTCCATTATTCTGCAGAAAAAGAGTAATATGAAAAGTAATTAAATAAGTTTGGGTCACAAAAGGTCATTATGTATTCAGTGAACTGTATCTTATAATGGTGGAAGTTTTTGTAGAAGTTGATTAAAAAAATACTCAACTCTGAGAAACGTTTACTGAAGTCAATATGAAAATAGTTCATTAAGAACTTTGGGATTGGCAGGGCTGCATTTATTTGATCAAAAATACAGTAAAAATGTGAAATATTATTACAATTTCAAATAGCTGTTTTCTGTGTGAATATATTGTAAAAATCTAATTTATTCCTGTGATCAAAGCTGAATTTTCAGCATCATTACTCCAGTCTTCAGTGCCACATGATCCTTCAGAAATCATTCTAATATGCTGATTTGCTGCTTGAGAAACATTTCTGATTATTATCAATGTTTAAAACATTTGTGCTGCTTCATAATTTTAATGTAAACTGATACGTTTCAAAAGAACAGCATTTATTTGAAATAGAAATCTTTCATGGAGTCACAACAGGGCCTCTCATACTTGCAAAAGAATTAAAGTATTGCAAAAGAAAAAGTTTTGCAAAGGAAAATAAAAGTATTGAGAAAAAAGAAATGTTTTTTGCAAACAAAAATAAAGTACTGTAAGTAAAAAGGTAAGTTTTGCGAACCATAAAAAAATATAAATGAAACAGAGCAAAATCAATGATTTTGCAACACATATTGTCCATGGCCATAGCTACTAATTTATTTGCAATGCTGCTTTTATTTTGCGTTTCAGTCCAGTGTGAGCTCGCAATAATGTTTTTTTCCCTTTGCGCTTCACGTTTCTACATTTTTCTTTTTGTTTAAAATCTGTTACTGCCATGGAAAATATGTATTGCAAAATCATTGCTTTTGCTCTGGTTCATTTATATTTTGCATTTTTTTTGTTTGCAATACTTAATTTTCCATTGCAATTCTTTATTTTTGTTTGCAGAACTTTCTTTTCTCGCAATACTTTGTTTTCGTTTACAATTCTTTATTTTTGCAAAAAGCACATTTATTTTTTTTTCTAAATAATTTTATTTTCCCTTGCAATATTTCAATTCTTTTGCAAGTATATGCGGCCCTGCTTTGACTCCATAATAAATGTTACTTCTGATAAACTTCTAATAAACTGTTACATCTGATCAATTTAATGCATCTTTGATTAAAGTATCAATTTATTTTTAAAAAACCTTACTAACCCCGAGCTTTTAAAAATTACATGTGAAATATATAATTTCATATATCCAGTTAATATAATAATATAATAAGCTCTTTTAATTTTCACCAAAACTTTTTTTGAACTTAAAAAAAAAAAAAATTAATTACACATCAAATTAAATACTAATGCATACTGATTGTTGAAGTGCTTTGCTAAACAGCAGGGGGTGAAGTTGAGCCTTTCAAACGTTATATTACTCATTTAGTCTTACATCAGGAATACTACCAGAGCAATTACAGAAAGACAGATCTTTTTTATAACTCAAACTGTTAATTTGCACATTTTGTAAAAGGTGATTTGGGGAAGGTTATATTAATATGCACAAATCAAGTCTTCATATTTTATTGTAATTGATTTAATCGGTGATATCTAATTGGGCATAAAACTGTCACAAAACTTGATAGTTCAACCTCGGCCTACCGTTTAAAAATATCGTTTTTAATTAATGCTCCTGTGGATCTTTAGTCAATGTTTCTGCAGCAGACCTGAGGAATCATTATGCATGTTTAAGAGGATTTAGGCCAGTCGTTTGACAGGTTATATTGCCTGGATTTATTCAAGCATCTCTGAACCGGCTGAATCCACCTCAAACCTGAAAGTAGTTTGGAAAAGTATTTTGTTGGAATTTCTCCCTTGAGAGTTTCATATGACAGTAAGAGCCGCTGTCAAACACATCACACTGTCGAACACGCAGCTCTGGAAGAAACTGTGTTACGGAGCAGCAAATCTGTCCTGCACTCCTGTTCATTTTTCAATTTTGTTGTGCTTGTTGTGACACGCTTAGAGACGGTAGAGCGATCGCAAGATAAAGAAACGCCAATCACTGTCCATCTGTCTCGCTTCCATTGCGCTATAAAAAACTGAAGAGATTTCATGCCCATTTAAACTAACAGCTCCCACTGAATCCAAAGCCACAGAAACTTTGCTGCAGTTTTTTTTTTTTTTTAAATACATTTTGGGTTCAGCAGACATTCAGAAATATGCATTCAGACGTTAATTATAACTTTAATTAACTCAACTTTTAACTTTAATTACACAATGACTGGAAAATTAACTTTTTGGAAATAAAGAGCCACAGTTAGTCACTGCTCATGGATCATTAGTCAGTGCATTAGTGATTAATTTTTCAGTTTCTTTTTCTGCAAGTCACATCCTTCCCATTAGATGGCAACAAACAACGTTATATTTGGGCGTCAGTGAACCGATTCTTTCAAACACACCGATTCAGACAGGAATTAAACAAGTGGCTGTCTTAATGAGCGAGTCATTGAATCATAACTCAAACTGATTCATTGAGTCGCTCCTGTGAGTCAGCCAGAAACGCGCTTGGTTTGGAACTATTTTTATTGGCGGAGTAATTCGCAATGTTTTTTTTATAAATATTACGCACTTTAAAAAAAACTATTAATTAATTTAAAAAGTGCCATGAGAACAGGTTTGCGTCAGGCATTCACCACAGCCTAGACTTGTAGTCAAGACCGCCTAAACCGAGACCAAGACACTACCAAGACCAGAAGGTATCGAGACCAAGACAAGACCAAGACCAAGACCAAGACAGACCATGTCAAGACCAAGACCAAGTCGAGACCAAGACCAATACCAAGTCGAGACCGGAGAAAAAAAGCAGACTAGTGTTGAAGCTATGCAATAACTTGTATGAACAGCAGCATACTAGGGTTCAGCCGCAGTTTACATTCAATACATATTAGACACTATTACTTCAACTACAGGCAGAGCAATACAGAGACAGACCATGTCATGTGTGTGACTGAGCTCACTGTAAATGTTTTTTCAGACTGGGTGAGATCAACTATGTGTAGCAATTGTATGACGGCTAGGGCTGGGCGATAAAACGATAACGATATGTATCGCGATAAACACGTGATCGATATCAATAAAAAATGTGTTTGATAAAACGTTCGATATTTTTTATTCTTCTGTGTCGGAAGAAAACAGAGGTTGCGAAGCAAGTTTGGTTGCATTAACAAAGGCACTTGCTCTCTGGTAACCTAGCAACGTAGGGAGTGACACGCTAACAGCCAATCATGTAACACTATCAACTTTCGTTGCGCCATATCGTTGTCTCGTGCTGGTCTGCTGGATTCCTCTTCATAAGCAGAAAATGAGTGCCGCAGCGAGCGAGAAAATTTTAAATAAAAGAGGAAAAGTCAGCTCGCCAGTATGGCAGTTTTTTGGATATTATAAGTCTGACCGTAGTCAGACCAATGTCGTCTGCAAATTATGCAAGACTGTCGTCCCGGTAATACCACGAACTTGATGTACCACCTTAGTCGCGCTCACCAAGAATTTTGACCGATTAGTACAATCAGTTAAACGGTTTAAAAGGTCTTTTTTCAGTTATTTATCAAAATATTTTAAAACGTTTTTTGGATGGTTAAAGTAAAATGAAATTGCATTTTTGAGAGAAAAAAAGATAAATCGCGTAGGCCTATAACGTTAAGTCGTATTTTATTATTACATTCAGAAAGACACCAGGTCGCGAAATATTTACAATACACTATAAACATAGGCTAGGCTATTTTAGTTCCCCTCACTCCACAAAAATAATTTCAATTTAACAGTATTTAGAAAAGAACAAAAATGAAAAATATAAGAAGCTAGGGGACAAGCAAAAACGAAACCATTTAGGGTAAAGCGAAACTGAAACTAACATTGGGTCTCTCACACGGCACAAATCCAATGTCGCTGTATTCAAGATGTATTTGAATGCTAAAATATTATTTGTTATGTAAACCTGGTTTTGTACTTATATGTTTGGCTGATTGTGTGTGCGCGTGCGGCGCCGGCGCAGTCACTTTATTTTTTTCCTTCTAACAGGGGAAACAACTCTTTACAGATAATCGAAACTGTAAACGGTTTGCTGTTTGTAAAATCAAGAAAAATAGGATGCCGCTTTCAGCCGTCTTCCTTTCGCGCAGCACAAAAATGTACCAAAACTCTGCATGCTAGCTACTTGTTGCACTTTTTTTGTTTGTTTTATTAAGTAAAAATATTTATCGTGTAGGCCTATTCATTTATTATATATAAATATAGCCTAGCTTTATAATGTTTTTCTCCATTCGCAGAGGCGCTGCAGGTGGTGTGATGTGTCCATGTGAATCATGTTCTGTTGTTTGCTGCTTTTTGCGCATGTAAAATTAATCCCGGTAAACAAATGTTGGTATTTTAACGAGTCACAGACACTTATCCTTTCTAAAATAATTAAATTCTAATTTTAAAAAATCTTGTCGGTTAACGGTTAATAATCGGTTAACACGCCGTGTAGGTTTTTTTTTTTTTTTTTTTTCGTGTAGTACTGCTAAATCCCCGACCACTATGACGGTCTGAGACAGCGAGACTTGACAAGACCGAGAGGTCCGAGACCAAGACAAGACCAAGACCAAAGACCGTCAAGGCCGTGACAAGACCGAGACCACGTAAAAGTGGTCTCGAGACCGGTCTCGAGACCAAGACCGGTCTCGAGACATACATCACTACCACAGCCACATCCACCTTCCACGTCACCAGTAGCACCGCCCACCCGCTCTCAGTCACTAGATTTCTGATCCTCCACACCTGTTCCCAATCAGCCCGGCCCTATAAAAGATGCTCACCCTCACTCTATCATTGTCTGGTCTACCGTACATTCGCTACCCTTATGCTAGCTCCAGATCTCTCTTATTTTCCTCTGTTGGACTCTCCCGTGATCTACCCGGACTCCTCGTCGATTTCCCTATGCGGACTCCCAAGTACAGCTCAAAATATACAAGGACTTACAGATAAGCTTTATCATTGTTCAACCGATTCTTGCACTCCATATTGCAACCTTGTCAATAAAGCTTTTGTTTGGTTTGCACCTTACTTCTGCCTCTGGTCTCATCCCTGTTGTAACGTTACAGTTTGTTTTCGATTAGGCAAAGGAAAAAATAAAGAAACTCCTGATTTATTTCTGAATAAATTGTCAGGATTTATCGTAGATGCTGTAAAAATAATTCTTACCGTCACTTAATTTTGGCACTGTGGTAAAATAAATTAATAGTCTGTGATTAACATGCTTATAAATTGTGATTACCTGTTTATGGCTATCCATATAGCCATAAATTGCGATACATCTATGGCTATATGGATGTAAATTATCTCTATTTGCAGTACAGAATCGTTCACAAGCCGCATGCGCATTAAAAAGCGGCATGGCTGACAAATTAAAGAAAACATTGGCAAATTTTGTTTTCTACAATCGTTTTTTGGTGACTATCCGCCTCATTCAGACCTTTTTTGTTGTTGTTGTTGTGTTGGTTTTTTTTTTTTTTTGTTTCATAAGTATCTAATTAGGAATTGAGGAAGCGCTGCTAATGATACAGTGCGTGAGTGAACCATCCGAACAAATCAAACTGAATCGCGATCCATATTTCTTACATTTCGCAAACCGTTTGACCGCTTTGATTCGTTCTAGTCACTGAATCATTAACACGATGCATTCAACAACGTTGATTTGTTTAAATGATTCATTTAATCGTTCAAAGAAACTGACTCAATTGAGTCGCTACTGTGTGTCGTACAGAGATGCGCTTGGTTTGGAACTATTTTCATGGGGGAGTAATTCACGGTGTTGTTTCTAAAATGTTACTCAATATTTAAAAAAAAAACTATACATTATTAAAGTATCATGAGAATATATTTCTTTTTCAATTGGATAAAGGAACATCTGAAACATTTCTGAATAAATCGTTAGGATTTATCATAGATGCTTTAAAAATAATTCTTGCCTTCACTTAATTTTGACACTGTGGTAAAAAGAATTAATAGCCTGTTGATTAACATAATTGTTATACATTTATGGCTATATGTATGTATCTCTATCTGCAGTACATAATCGTTCACATCCCGCATGCGCAATAAAAAAACGTCATCGCTGACAAATTATTATTATTATTATTATTTTTGTTTGTTTTGTTTTATAAAGTGGGCCTATCTTGTTAGAATGTGAGAACCCGCAGCAAATGATTCAGTACGTGACTGAACTGTCCGAACGAATCAAACTGAATCGCGATTCATTTCAGACCTTAATTAGCTAAATCAAAAGAGTGATGCATTCGCGAATCTGGCATTTAGTTCTGATTCTAAACAGCTGATCGAAAACACACGGATATATTTTCAGGGAAAATGATTCACAGGTCAGTATACGGTGATCTCCACTGACAGACAATGATTTATTAATAATATTTTACTTGGGGAACAGCGGTAATTCATTGTAAAGGGGTCTAGATGCTCTATAAACGTATATCCTTTCGATAAAACGCAGAGGAAAAGTGACTAAGCAACTTTTTTTGTTGTCTCGTCCTGTTCTCTCTTTTCTTTCTTTCTCTCCGTTCATGTGCAGAACCGCAAAGAAAAGTCACCATGACCTGCGCTTCGGCACTATAAATTCATCTCTCCTGTATGCTAAACCACAACAGAGCAGCGCCAAGGGCAGCCGAGCATATCTTCAACAGGACATGTTCTCATTTACACCCGGCAGATTCAGTCCAGCCTCTAGATGGCAGTGTTACATTTCAGGACAACATGGCAATAAGGTATGTACTGCATACAGATATGAAACCCACTGAAAACCCCCTCAGATGAAAAATCCCAGCCAAGTGCTAGTCAGCTACTTACTGGTTCATGCTGTATAATGCAGTACAAAAAAACAGAATATGCCATATGAAATAACTGCATTATTGTCACATGATGTCATTGTGTTGCATGCTTAATTCAACGGGTGTCGTCATCCAGTCGTCAAAAATTCCATTTTAACATCCAATTCTTCACTTTCGGCAGGAGCAGAATGTGCAATTGCACATTTCGTCAAAATGAAAAACTTGGGTGCATTTGAAATATATTGTGTGCGCTGTTTATCATCAAAGCACAGCGCCACAATCCCATATATTTTAGCAAATCTAGCAATTCATTCAAGTGTTCAATGCATACAGAAAAGGTGCATGCTGTGCACAGTGTACAGACATAAAACGGCATAATAGTACAGATACTACTATGCTAGAATCCTATTCCAAACACACCCATTGTCAATTACATGCTTTATATCTAATGATTACCCTACTGCTATTTGTCAAGGATGTAGGTTTGATTTTGCTGTGGTGGGGGCATAACGGCAGACAACGGATGTTTACTGGTTGATCAAAATTATTTCTGTGGACAATTTAGTCGCTTAATATTACTTGGGACATGTCATAGCGTCTCTTCTAAAGTCTACTGTTTAAAAAAAAATATATATATATATATATTTATATATGTATGTGTGTATATGTATATGTGTGTGTGTCAAACCTTTCAAACCTTCATTTCAGATCGGGACTTCTAAGCGCACATCGCGAATCATTCAATTTGCGAAATGATTCATAAAAGATTCGAACACGCCCCGAAGTTTTGATCTAAATCAAATGATTCGCGATCCGCGCTCTGTCTGAATAATGCTTTGCGAACCACAATTTTAGTTCGGGGCTTCGGAGCGCGGTTCGCGAATGGTTTAATACACGAAATGATTCGCGAATCTGCTCCGAAGTTTCTATCTCTTTCAAATAATTCACAGTACGCATTAAGTCCTGATCCGATTCCAATGATTTGCGAACCCACCCCAAAAATCAAAATCAAAAATAAATAAATAAAAAAAATCGCTCCGAAACCCCAATCTGAATTAAATGATTCGCGAACCCGAACCAAAGTCTCGATTCGTGATCCGTGCTCCGAAGTTTCGATCTAAATCAAATAATTCGCGAACCCGCTCCGAAGTTGCGATCTGAATCAGAAGATTCGCGAACCCGGTCGGAAGTCCTGATCTAAATTAAATGATTCGCCATTCGCGCTTTGAAGTCCTGGTCTGAATCAAATGATTGTGAACAGTGAATCATTTTAGGACGTGCGGTTTAACTGATTCGGAGTTTCAAAACGATCCGTTTCACTTATTACTATAGGTTCTTTTTATCATTGCAAACGAATATTGAAAAGAAAAAAAAATACATATAATCATTTCAAACCTTCATTTCAGATCGGGACTTCTAAGTGCAGATCGCGAATCATTCAATTCGTGAAATGATTCATAAAAGATTCGAACACGCCCCGAAGTTTCAATCTAAATCAAATGATTCGCGATCCGCGCTCTGTCTGAATAATGCTTTGCGAACCACAATTTTAGTTCGGGACTTCGGAGCGCGGTTCGCGAATGGTTTAGAAATTGCGATCTGAATCAAAAGATTTGCGAACAGTGAATCACTTTGGGACGTGCGGTTTAACTGATTCGGAGTTTCAAAACACTCCCTTTCACTCATTACTATAGGTGCTTTTATCATTGCAAGCAAATGTTGAAAATGAAATGCTCTTATGATCGGTTTTATTTTTGCTAGTGAATCGCTTTGAACTAAATGGTTTGAATCAATCGGAGCAGTTACAGCATAAATGACTCACTCATTTGAATCAGTTTGTCTGTTCCCTCGCTTTTCGCGTCTTCAGCCATGTTTACACAACATTGTCAGTACTACTACTGGCTTAGCTCGCTAGTTTTATGACATTAACTGAAATTAGCGAAATAAGTATGATGTTTACAAATAAAATATCCATATTTCCATTCCAAAGATAACATCCAGCACAAATCCACGAACATATTCAGGTCTGGTAACCTATTTACTGCTGACTAGTGCAACACTGCAATAACCTAAAATGACAAGCTGCATAAATGATGATTACTGCTATTTGTAGACACATTTGGCTCAATTTTTATTCTCTTTCATGCATGCTTAAATAAATGCATAAATAAATAAATAGAATGTATGCACTGTTTATCATTAATGCACAGCATTATATATTTTGGCAAATGCAGTAGTTCATTTAGTATTCAATGCATTCAGAAAAGTTGCATACTGCACAGACTTAAAACCGCAATGTAGTACAGATAGTATGGTAGTATGCTATTCCAGACACATGCATGCTTCATAAATGATGATGATTACTGCTACTCGTAGATGCATTTGGCAGTTTTTGTTCTGTTTTTTGCTCAGTGGAAATGTCATATCTAGACATGCTGTTGGGTTTAAAATCACCAAATGTGGTGTCAGCACCTCTGTATGTGCTGGTTATAACATGCTGTATGGATAGAAGTTGTGAATTTCATGGCTCCCGCAGACATGTTTCCCCCTGAGGAGATGTTCTCTTGAGATCCATGCTGCCTCGGGGTAAGTGGATATTAGGCTCAGACAAAGAGACCGGTGAGGCGACTTTATTGACAGGGTGGAAGCAGCCAGGACTAACCGACTGATTTGTCTCCAAAAATAGAAGAGACTTGAGTGCAAAAAACCACCAAAAGATCCCTCGGTGGTTATCAGTAAACCTTTTTATCTATACTTACAGATTGTTAACAGCGCTAGATTTGGTTCGAAGAAATGCGTTCAATGCCGTCACATGCTGTTGTTAAGTTTGACAAGTGTTTGATTCTCACAGTCTGCCAGGATTTGGGTTGCTAACGGCTCTAATGAACTCCATCTAGGCTGTAGGGAAGGGAAGGGACTGACGAATCGATCGGGTTTGGGGCCGTGAGGATGAGGTGAGATTCTGTGACCTGCAAACTCACGCAGAGCGTTAATGACAGATGAGCTTCATCGACTCACAGGTAGTTAGAAAACAACCAGACATTGACTGTGCGTGTTTGTTTGTAAACCCATATGAAAGAATAATCCCAAATGAGAGTGTAAATAAATAAATACGTGCATGGATGGATGGATGGATGGATAGATAAACAGATATAGATAACATAAGTTAATGCATATATAAAGAAAGAGATAAAGCATGCATAAACACATGCATAGATAGATAGATGGATAGATAGATAGATACTAATGCATAAGTTAATGCATGCATATATAAAGAAAGATTTATTAAATGCATGCATAAACATGCATAGATAGATATAGATAACATAAGTTAATGCATGCATATATAAAGAAAGAAAGAGATAAAGCATGCATAAACATGCATAGATAGATAGATAGATAGATAGATAGATAGATAGATAGATACTAATGCATAAGTTAATGTATGCATATATAAAGAAAGATTTATTAAATGTATGCATAAACATGCATAGATAGATAGATAGATAGATATGCATGCATGCATTTATTTATGCATAAGTTAATGGATAAATATATAAAAAAAAGATGAAGCATGCATAAACATGCATAGATAGATAGATAGACATGCATTTATTTATGGATGGATGGATGGATGGATAGATATGCATTTATGGATGGATGGATAGATATGCATTTATGGATGGATGGATAGATAGATATGCATTTAGATTAGATAGATAGATAGATAGATAGATAGATAGATAGATAGATAGAAATGCATTTAGAATAGATAGATAGATAGATAGATATCTTTGCATTTAGATGGATAGATAGATAGATAGATAGATAGATAGATAGATAGATAGATAGATAGATAGATAGATATGCATTTATGGATGATGGATGGATAGATAGATAAATATGCATTTAGATTAGATGGATAGATAGATAGAAAGAGATATGCATTTATTTGTGGATGGATAGATAGATAGATATGTATTGATAGATAGATAGATAGATAGATATGCATTTATTTATGGATAGATAGATAGATAGATAGATAGATAGATAGATAGATAGATAGATATGCATTTATTTGTGGATGGATAGATAGATATGTATTGATAGATAGATAGATAGATAGATAGATAGATATGCATTTATTTATTGATAGATAGACAGATAGATACATAATGCATGCATGCATATATAAAGAAAGAGATAAAGCATGCATAAACATGCATAGATAGACAATGCATTAATACATGCATAAGTTAATGCATATAAAGATTTATTAAATGCATGCATAAACATGCATAGATTGATCGATCGATAGATAGATGGATAGATATGCATGCATTTATTTATGCATGCATGCATAGATAGATAGACAGATACATAATGCATGCATATATAAAGAAAGAGATAAAGCATGCATAAACAAGTATAGATTGATCGACCGATAGATAGATATGCATGCATTTACTTATTTATGCATGCATGCATAGATAGATATAGATAGATAGATAGATAGATAGATATAGATGCATATATAAAGAAAGATGAAGCATGCATAAACATGCATAGATAGATAGATAGATTATGCATGAGTTAATGCATGCATATATATAGATAAAGCATGCATAAACATGCACAGATAGATAGATAGATAATGCATGCATGCATAAGTTAATGGATGCACATATAGAAAGAGATTTATTAAATGCATGCATAAACATGCATAGGTAATGCATGAGTTAATGCATATGTGTGTGTGTGTGTGTGTATATATATATATATATATATATATATGATTTATTAAATGCATGCGTAAACATGCATTGATTGATCGATCGATAGATAGATATGCATGCATTTACTTATTTATGCATGCATGCATAGATAGATAGACAGATAGATAGATATATAGATAGATAATGCATAAGTTAATGCATGCACATATATAGAAAGATTTATTAAATGCATGCATAAACATGCATAGATAGATAGATAGACAGATAGATATGCATGCATTTATGTATGCATGATAGATAGATAGATATGCATTTATTTATTTATGAATAGATGGATATCATGTGTGCGCATCTTTGCATACATGCTTTTTAATATATAATAAAAAATATTAAATTATGTATTGATGAAGGTGTTAAAACCATTTACCTGCTTTGCCTCGGCTGTTCCTATAGCTGGAATGTTTTCGGATGTTCTTGGGAAATCTCTGTGTGGAGGATTTACAGTCTTTGAAAAAGTGGTTTGTGCAGGATTCTCAGTCAAATATGCTGACAGACATGAAGTTTATACAGGGCTTCAAACTGTGAAGAAGTTGCGATTACAGAGCTTTTCATGTGTGAGGGATACGTGTCCATCTGGAACCATGTCTTGAGGATTGAAAGCATGAGTAGATTGGACAGGATTTCATCATTTCCACTTAGTTTAGTGTCAAATTAATTTCACATTTGGCATATCCAGTGCTGGGTAGAGCACTGACAAAATGTAATCTGTTACTGATTACAAATTGTAGTCGGGAATACTTTTAGATTACTTTTGAAATAACTTGTTAATAGATTTGAATGGGATTGTTTTTGGAATCTGATTACGTAATCTAGATTACATGTAATCAGCTACCACCCAGCACTGAACATATTGTATTATTAAAGCTTTAAAAACAAACCAACAAAGCTTCCAAAGCCTCTTTGTAAACTCTGAGTTAAGGATTCCCCTGAGCCCTTAGAATATTGTCCGGCTCTTTTGCATCACCGCCGATGTGATTCATGAACTAACAGCGTTACTTAATTAAGAAGCCCATAATCCACAGTGTCTAAAGCTCTCTGTGTTAAACACAACTCCAGCCTGAAGGGAAACAAGGTGTTGGGAGCTTAAGACGGCGTGTAATCCCAGAGATGGAGGGAATGATGGATCGCAGGATCAGCGTGTGACTCCTGGAGTAATCAGTCCAGGCCGCTGGTCTCCTTCGCTCTCCTCCAAACCCCCACACCAATCTCTCAATCACTCCTCTGTCTCACTCCCACTTGCTCTGCTTTTCCATCTCTCATGCGCTTGTGAATTTACCCACTTGTGTTTTCATGCAAACTTGATTTAAAGGGACAGTTCACCCAAAAATGAACATTTTAATTTTCTATCCAGATCCATTCTCAGTGGGAAAGTACTCAAAAAAAGTTGAAAATGTCCAAGCCTAGTTTGTATTCAGTTTCAGTTTTCTTCTATGATTTTTGCAGGCATATCAGTCTAGTCATTTTCTGCAAAAATGTCACATCTTTGGTACTGAATGTGAGCGCTGGATTGCAGTGTGTTTAATTTATGGTTCATTACGGCAGCACCGGCTGTCAGTTAATTCATCTCCGATTGCCCTTCGTGTAATGGGTAAGGTTTGATTCTTATGCAGCACGTCTGTCGTCAGGATGGGTTATTGCCACACGCGTATTAGACATATTTAATTCCGCGAGGCTGCCTTTAAGCAATTAACCGGGTTGGAGGAGAACTAAACTGTGACATCCTTGCTATGTGGGATTTCTGAGCTGAATTTTTATCACCTGGCCTAGATGAAGCTTGTCCTGCTGGAATGCAGATGGCCTGTAGATCAGAGCTTTTGCCACAGATTTCATACTGGACATCAAGTGATGACCAACACTAAATACCTATTATAATGAAACCATTGCAATATGAATAATATATTTTAATTTGAAATACGTTTTTAATATGAAAGTATTGAGCATTTTTAAATGTATCTTCAATTTTGATGGTTTCATTTTGCCACAAACTATTATTGCAAAGGAACCCATATTTAATTTAATTTAATTTAATAATTTAATTTCACAGTAGAAAGTTAAAAACTAAATAAAATCAGACATTAAAAATATATTTAGAATATTTGAAAAATAGAATTTTTAAAATATATGTATGATATATTATACTGTAAATATTATAATATTAATAACATTTAATATTAATATAAAATGTTGGTTTTATGCATACATTGTGATTTAAAAAACCATGTTTATTATTACAATGAACTCATTTAATGTCATAATTTACTTTTAATTACAATATTTTGGTTTAATGTACAAAAGTAAACAAAAAAAATTACATTTTATTATGTATATTTGAAAATTATGGTGTATTTTTATATACTTATAAAATTAGTAGTATACTAATAAATGTAATAAACAATTGTATTTTCAATAATATATTATAAATTATTATAAATATGATATACTGTAGTACAAATTTTTATATGAATAATATTTTTTTATATAAAATCACTGAGCCTTTTTAAATGTATATAGAATTTTGATTGTTTCATACATACATTTTGGTACAAACCATGTTTATGATTGCACCCATATTTTATTTTATTTTATTTATACTTTTTATTTTATCTTTATTTTACATTTAATAATGAGAACAAAAACAAAATCAAACATTAGAAATATTTGAAGAATATTTGAAAATTTATATTTTTCATAGAATTATAATATGATTTATGGTGTATTGTAATATACTGTAAATATAATATTAATAGCTTTCAATATTAAAATAAAATGTTGGTTTCATGCATACATTGTGATTAAAAAAAAGTTTATTATTACAGTAAACTCATTTAATATCATTATTTACTTTTGATTACAATATTTTGGTTTAATGTACAAAAGTAAAAAAAAAAGCAGACTTAAAATGAAATATATATTTGAAAATGTATTTTATTTTATAAATTTTGGTACAAACCATGTTTATTATTCCAAAGGAATCAGTTTTTTTATTTTTATTTTATTTTATTTATTTATTTAATTTAATTTTTTACTTTCATGTCATAAAGTCATACATTTTGCCTCAAACCATATTTATTATTGCAAATGAATCCATATTTAATGTCACATAATCTCAATAATATGTCAGTTTAATGCACAAAAATAAACAAAAAAAATAAAAATAAAATAAAAATATTAAACTATTAATATTTATTTTTAATATCAATATAATAACAATAATATATTAAAATGTATTATTTATATTATAATATAAACAATGTAATATGAATAATATATTGTGATATTATTATTTTTTTTTTATGATTCATTTTTATTTTAAAAACATTTTGGTAAACAATGTTTTCATGTTTTCATGTTTGGTGAAAACATGTTTTCACCAAAACAAACATTAAAAAATAGTCTGAAAATGATCATTTTTTATGTATAGAATATATGCTATATCATAAAATTATAATATCAATATTATAATATATATTCGGATATTTTCAAATATTAAAATTTAATAATTTATTTTTTATATGAAATTTTATTTTTATTTTTTATTTAACATTTTTCAATTTGTCTGGAATTTTGATGGTTTAATGCATTCTACGGCACACATTTAGTGTCATTTTCTTTTGTGAAAATATAAGAAAACAATTTATTTTAAGATGAACTGATTTTGATGATTATTTCTCCACCATGTTTATTACAATGAACTCATTTAATGTCATAATTTACTTTTAATTACAATATTATTGTAATTAACATCTCGCCCGTGCGTGACCCATCCGAACAGTCCCACGATCCATTTCTGGGTCGTGACCCGCCCGTCGAGGATCACTGCTTGCCTTCTTACCATATCACCTTCAGATAAGAAGAGAGATCTCGAAATGAGAAGACGAGAGGACACAGCGCAGACGCAGCGTTTAAACATAGCCACGGGAAATGTGAAGATAGGGGACAGACGGAAAAGAAATAGGAGCGAGAACAAAGGATAAGTGAAGATGAAGGTACAAAGGCTGACCGGGGAGAGAGAGATGATAAAATAAGACAAGGCAATTCCTTTCTTCTTATGTAGCTCTGCAGCCTTGCGGAAGAGCAGAGCGCAGGCGGCTCTGTGTGTCTGTAAGGTTTCAGGGTAAACATGTCCTCGTCCCTGTGATGTATAGGGTTGTCTGTTGTGTGAGTGTAAGTCAGACAGCACTTTACTGTTAACTCTCCGCTCCCTCCCTATTACCGCCGTCCCCCGACCCTCGCCGGAGCCCGAGTCCTGGCCCCTGGCGGCCCCTC
Source organism: Cirrhinus mrigala (assembly GCA_036247105.1). Taxonomy (NCBI): domain Eukaryota; kingdom Metazoa; phylum Chordata; class Actinopteri; order Cypriniformes; family Cyprinidae; genus Cirrhinus; species Cirrhinus mrigala. Next base: position 25,212,453 of record CM070016.1, read on the forward strand.
GCTCTGTTTACCCCATCCACCTCTGTTTACTGCCACAGAGAAGAGACATTTGCCACTGTCACACCAGCTTTCCGCAGGGACGGGCCTGAGAAACACGCCAGGATAACAAACACACCGTGAGGTCCAAACGCTCACAAACCAAACCTTTTCAGTGGAAATGACAGCACAATTTGAGTGAGGAGTTCAGCTGAGAAATGAAGAAATGTGTGTGAGATGGTCTCAGTATTTGGTGTCATTAGAGCTTCATCAACTAAACTAATGATAATGTTCTCCAGCACGATTTGAGATGTTTCATTGAGCTTCAATGGAAGCAAGAAAATTAAAAATATGTGAACAAATCAAATGATCAGTGACGCTCATTTACTTTATTCAGTTTATTTGATTAAAAACTTAGATTTGTATCTAGAAATAGTTTGTATTTAATTTAATTTAATTTAATTTAATTTAATTTAATTTAGGCCCAGTGCATTTGATATTAGTTGCATAAATATGATTATAATATACACACTTTTTATTTATTTATTTATTTTTTGGGGAATCAAACTGTAGAACATAATTTGCATAATTTGATTAAAAACTTACATTTTCATCTTAATATTTCTTTTTCAGTGTATTAAAAAGTAAAGAAATAAAAAAATATCCCAGATTTTTATATAGTCCTTGTGCATTTTATAATATTTGCATCAAAATTATTGTAATATATTCATTAAAAACTTTACAAAATTACTAAACATTTTTATCTTAATATTTTATTAAAAAAACTAAAACTGATGTATGTACTTTAAGTAAATAAATAAATAATCCCTTTTTTTTTTTTTTTTTGGTCTTTATTGCATTTTATAATATATGCATCAATATGATGATATACTACAACACAAAAACAAAACTACAAAACTAAATTACTACAAATTTTTATATTAAATTTTTTTTTTTTTTTTTTAACATTTTTTTTATTTATGGCAAAACCTTTTTAAAACTGTAGAGAATAATTTGCATAATTTACATAATTAATGGAACTTAATGATATTTGAGTAAAAACTTATTTTCATCTTAATATTTATTTTTCAGATTATTTAAACATAAATAAATAATGGCAACTTTTTATGTTGTCCTAGTGTATTTTATAATATTTAGCATCAATGTGACTATAATATAATTATTTTTTTTTTAAAAATCACTACATTTCTAAGCATTTTCATCTTAACATTTCATTTTCAGTTTATTAAAAAAAAAAAGTAAATAGATAAATAAATGAATATCCCAGATTTTTATTATTGTCCTAGTGCATTTTATGAAATTTTCATCAATATGATTATAATATAATCATTAAAAACTTTTAAAAATGACAAAATTACTAAACAGTTTCATCTTCATTTCATTTTCAGTTTATTGCAAAACTTTTAAGTAAGTAAATAAATAAATAATCCCAGATTTATTTATTTATTTATTTATTTATTTATTTTTTATGTGGTCCTATTCCATTTTATAATATATGCATCAATATGATTATAATATAAGCCTAAAAACAAAAAACTAAATTGCTACAAATTTTCATCTCAATTTTTTTTTCCAAATTTTCAGTTTATTGAAAAGTAAAATAAATATATATATATATATATATATATATATAAACAAATAATCCCAGGTTATTATCATTATTTATTTTATTTATTTATTTATTTTTTCAGTAAAATGAAAAGGCAAGTAAATAAATAAATAATTCCATATTTTTATGGTCCTAGTGTATTTTATAATATATGCATCAATATGATTATAGTATAATCTTTAAAAACTTGTTTATTGGCACTCATTTACCAATATTTGATTAAAATACACATTTTCATCTTAATATTTAATTTTTAGTTAGTTAAAAAAGTCCATTTTATAATATTTGCATCAATATGATTATAAAATAATCATTAAAAACGTACAAAATTACTAAACATTTCCATAATATTTAATTTTCAGTTTATTGCAAAACTTTTAAGTAAGTTAATAAATAAATAATCCCGGATTTTTTTTATGTGGTCCTATTCCATTTTATAATATATGCATCAATATGATTATAATATAACCTTTATATATATATATATATATATATATATATATATATATATATATATATATATATATATATATATATATATATAATTTTTTTTTTTTTTCACTATCCTAAACATTGTTTATTTCCAGGTTCAACTGAAAAATAAAATCACACTAACTAAATATATTTCATTTGGTCCCAGTGCATTGGATATCATTTGAATGAACATGATTATAATATACAAACATAATATACATACATAATTAATGTAAGTAAATAAATAAATAATCCCATATTTTTTTTATGGTCCCGGTGCATTTTATAATTTTATGGCAAATCATTTCTTCATTTGAACATTTTCATAATCCGAAAATATTGTGTATTTCCAGGTTCAGATGAAAATGAGCATAATAGATCTTTTTTTATAAAGTGTATTTGGATAAAAATGATTATAATATACAAACCATATTGTGAGAAACAAACAGATTAAGTTGCACAATTTAAAAGTCACACCTGAAAAAGATTTTTCGTCTTGCAATGCAAATTCATGAAACCTTATTCAAGATTAAAGTCATTATCTGTGGACTTAAAGATCAGTAACGACTCACTGAACTGCTTTAGCACTGAGATGAAGTTCAGTCCTGCTGATATCAGCAGAGACTGCAGCAATAAAAAAGATTTTTCATTTAAGAGTTTTAAAGTGTTTTATTGACCTAAAACAAAGTTTACACCTAGAGAAGTGTGTCACTTTTGATGCACATCATAACATTTACCTTTTATAATAACTCAGAGGTTGTTTTTGTAGCACAGTTAAGTTTCATTTAGGTTCGCAAACTTTGTGTCTGATATTTAGGGAGAAATAAAGACCAAGTGTGTGTTTGCTCTCCATTTAGCCTCAATACTGTCTTAGAGGGAAAAAAATGGAGATAAACAGGCGAACAAAAGCATCTTCTTCTCCATCTATATTTTGGGAGATTTGTGCTCGTCTCCTGAGCTTTCCTTGAGCTGCGAGCTTTAACGAAGTTTCAGTCTAAGTTCAATAAACTTCAGTCTTTCAGAGGGAGCTCGAGCAAACCTTTGGGCTACATGAAATTGGAAAAGAAAATTTGTGATTGGGATTGTCACGTTCTCACACATATGAAACGGACCGCAGTCAAATATGCCATGCATTAATAATGCCATCTTTTTATCAATAGTATATGACTCCCGGCCTGGACTGAGCTGAACCGATCCATGCATATCCAAGACAATGAACCTATATGAGCATTAAAGTTGAATCAAACACTGTGAAAAGAGAAAGAACACCTACTGAGGGAGGAAAGAGGCTGCGTTTGAAGTGCCTGCGCTTCCTGTATCTCATCAAATGGATGTAACCTCTGAAAAGATAAAGATAAACTCGCTTACATTTCAGAAGTTGCTTTAAAACAACCCTTGTTTTTATCCGTAAGTGATGCAATCACTTAAAAGTTTACCTGCAATTGCTACAAAAAGCATCCCCCGTCCAATCAACACAATCCCAGAGAGATTTCCTGCATGTAATCCCACACATCCGGCCTTTTTTCTGCGAGGAAACTCCTGCCGAGCTCTTTCAGCCCAATTAAACCCACATGCCAGGCTTCCATCAAAGGACTTGAGCGGTTTGTGCAAATGAAACGCTATCACGGAAACGATCGGGTTCGGAAAAGGCGAGTCTCCCAGCAGGGCAGAGGGTTATATCATAGTCGGGGAGAGTTTCTCTTAGGAGTCACTTTCTAAACGCTCCCATTAATCCTCTTTCCGGAGTGTCTGAATGTCATGACTCTGGAAAAATGTGGGACTTTCTGAAGCTCAAAGAATGGAAACACAGTAAAAAAAAAAGTCTCCCGATGTGCCCAGCTTTGTCACTACTGGATTAATCTCTGGAGGTTAGAAGATAGAGCAGCTTATTTTAAGGGGATCAATGAAACTTAAAGAATGTCTAATGCCACTTTGGAATCGGAGGGCTCGAGGCGCTGAATCCGCAGCGCTCAATGGAGACGGTGCGTCACGAGGACGCCGAGCGACACGAAAAAGTTTCAAACTTTTGCTGCAACACACTCTGACTTTGGTGCTTGTTCAGACCACAAAACCAAAAGAAAAAAGTTGAGAAAGTGCATTTTGCATAAAGAAAATCAAGGGACAAGGTTATTTGATCTAACTAAAACTAAAACCCAAAAAACCATTTGAAATCAAAATTTGAAATTTTAACAGAATTTTAAAATGCTTAAAAAAAAAAAAAAAAGTTTTCAGTTTTTTTAGTTTTACTTGATGTAAAATTATAAATGAATCCTATATAGACAAATACAAATAAAAATGCCCCAAATTACTAAAACTTTACCCAAAATGAAAACAGAAAATATAAAAATTAAAACAGAATATTAATAAAAACAAGCACCAAAATTGTACTAAAATAATACAGCTTATGGACAATTCAGAGATTTCACATTATTTCTGTGTAAATATTTTTCAACAACAAAATAGTTTTGGTTTAGTTTTTGGTAATATTTTCTCATTTTTCTGCAATTCCCTGATACAGTGTTTTTTATTTTTATTTTTTTGTTCTTTATTTAATTTTATTTATTTATTTATTTTTGTGAAGAAGAAGAAGAAGAAATGTATATTTTTATTCAGCGAGGATGCATTAAATTGATCAAAACTGACAGTAAAGACATTTGTAATGTTACAAATGTTGTCTATTTCAAATAAATGCTGTTATTTTGCTTTTGCTTTAATTTTACTTTCTATTTATCTGTGAATCCTAAAACATAAAACGTATCACAGTTTCCACAAAAATATTGGGCAGCACAACTGTTTTCAACATTGATAATAATCAGAAATGTTTCTTGAGCAGCAAATCAGCATATTAAAATGATTTCTGAAGGATCATGTGACACTGAAAACTGGAGTAATGATGCTGAAAATTTAGCTTCGATTATAAATTAAAAATCAGAAATAAACTGCATTTTACAAAATATTCACATAGAAAACAGCTGTTTTAAATTGAAATAATATTTCACAATTTTACTGTTTTTTGTATTTTTGATCAAATAAATGCAGCCTCTGTGAGCAGAAAAGACTTCTTTCAAAGACTTCTTTCAAAAACATATATATATGTGTGTGTGTGTGTGTGTGTGTGTGTGTGTGTGTGTGTGTGTGTGTGTGTGTATATATGAGAATTAAACTAAGAATAAAAAAATAACTAAAATAAAAAAAAAAACTTTTGATGCTGGAGTAATGATGCTGCAAATGCAACTTTGATTACAGAAATAAATTGCATTTTACAATATATTCACATAGAAAACAGCTATTTTAAATAGAAATAATATGACAATTTTACAGTTTTTACTGTATTTTTGATCAAATAAATACAGCCTCGAGAAAAGACTTCTTTCAAAAAAATAACAATATATAACATTTATTCATAATGATATATAATTTAAACTGTATTTTTAACAATAGCCGTATTGCTTTTGTAAATTAGAATAAAAAATTAGTTGCAATAATGAGAATAACTACCAGTAAGAATAATAAAAAAACAATAAAAAGCTTTAATTTTTATTTAGTTTTACTTTATGTACTAAAATAAATTATATATATATATATATATATATATATATATATATATATATGTATGTGTGTGTGTGTGTATTTAAAACAAACAAAAACTAATAGAAAATGCCCAAAATTACACTCATTTTTAACATTTTTTTTTTTTTAAATTAATTTTAACTAAAATGAAAACATCTAAACATTATTTTAGACAAAATCTGAAAATAAAAACAAAATAAAAATAAAAACATATTATTAATAAAAAAAAAACAGTATCACAGTTATACTAAAATAATACTGCTTATGGACCATTCAGAGGTTTTACATTATTTCTGTATATATATATATATATATTTTGGTTATATTATTCTCAAAAGGGATTCATTATTTTTACAAATCTGTAATACACTGGGGTTTTTTTTTTTTTTCAATTGTTTTAATAAAATTAAAGTTTGTATATTTTTATTCAGCAAGCATGCATTACATTGAACTTTCTATTCAACTGTGAATCCTGAAAAATAAAATGTCTCAAATGTTCCACAAAAATTTAAAGCAGCTTTCAACACTGATAATAATCAGAAATGTTTTTTTTTTTTTTTTTTTTTTGTATCAGATCAGCATATTAGAATGATTTCTGAAAGATCATGTGACCCTGAAGACGGCAGTAATGATGCTGAAAATTCAGCTTTGATCACAGGAATAAATTACATTTTAAGATATTCACACAGAATAATATTTTACAATTTTACAGTTTTTACTGTATTTTTAATCAAATAAATGCAGCCTCTGTGAGCAGAAGAGACCTTTTTTCAAAAAAATTAAAATATATATAATTTATATAGAATGATATAATTTTAACTGTATTTTTAACAATGGCCAGATTTGTAAATTATTGCTTTTGTAAACAAGAATAAAAAATTATTGCACTGAGAATGCATATGAGAATAAGAGTAAGAACAGTGAGAATAAATATGTGTGACTTTCTCCTTACACAAAAATAAATGTCAAATGAGTTTAACCGAGCTAAACTGTTTCCATTCCTAAATCCTGAATAGCAGGCTGGTCCATATCCTAGTCATTTATTACATGAGACAGCCCTATAAGGATCTCTTTGACATGTAAGCATCTCTTTTGCATGTAAGAGTAGATTCTCCATGCAGAATGAGGTCGTTATCACGCTTGACAATGGAGAAGATGCAGGGCTTAGGATGGTCTGCCCAACCCCACCCAGCTATTAATACCAAAGAGAACCAGAGCATTGTAGTGCAAAAGAGTCCTGAGTTTCTCTGTTTATTCAGCCTGTATCTCAGAGGCCACAGGAAGAGAGCTTTCAGCTCAGACACAGAAAGTCAATTTTCGACAGAAAAATTGGTGTTCGACTCAGAAGTTGCTAGTAAATTTCATCAAAAGTTAAAGAATTGGCAGAAACAGTGAATTAACTGTGAAATTTTGAAGTAGAAAGACTAAAATAGTATATTCTTGACAACTGAAGTCTCTAGAAGAATTACTAAAAATGAGCTAGAATTAATATTAGAATATAAATATTGTGTTTTATCCCCAAAAATGTTACAAAATGTAAACTTTAAGTCATTTTTGCACTTAAAAGTATCTCATGGTTATTCATAGCCTCGGTTTACTGGGATCCAATCTAATTTTTAGCACCCATGATAAATTGCTTAATTGAAGTCAGTAAACAGTCAGTCATCTCCGTTATTGATGCGAATTTTAATTAGATGAGACAAATTAATTCGCTCAGTCATACAGAGTGTTACAGTACATCACCGGCCAACTCAAGAAGGTCAAGATAGTCAGTGAGATTGATTGGCCGGACGACTTGTTTATATAAGATAAGAGAAAAGAGCCGAAAGGTCAACAATCACAAGATATCTGAGCATTATCAGCCTCTCTCTCCATTGACAAGCACAGCAAACGAAAGCTGAACGGCCAGAACTTGACTTTAAAACAAGCTCATTGTACAAAAGACACGCACATTTTAAAAGCAAAACAGAAGTGGAATTAAAAAAAAAAAAAAAAAAAAAAAAAACTTTACTTTCAGGCCAGTGCATTCTCTTGTATAACAAACTCATACAGAGACACACAAACAGACAGAATTCATTTCGGTTCGGCTGCGCACTGACACACACACACACAATATATTTTCAATATAAATCCTATATACACGTTCCTTCACTAAACAGTTGCTTTTAACACAGCTAGTTACACTTCCACTGGAAGCAAAACGCATTTCAGTGCCACCAATAAATGCTGCCCTAAATGTCAAAGAAAATAAACATCTCGTTCGTAGTTCATCTCCGCTGTGTTATATTTCTAAATCTAATAGAGCATTTATGTACAAAACCTAGTTAGGAAAACAAACTCTCAGTAAAAAAGGGTAAAATAAATGCAACAAACATGACGACTGAAGACGACAACGTTCTGAGGGAGCTTGAGCGGTACCACCGAACTTCTTGAGAGTCGTCTGAAAAAAAATAATGAAAAAGATAAATATACACGAAATAATATACAAGACTCTTATTTGAAGAAGCAGCTACTCAGACGAGAAACAGACGACCTGAATAATCATCTGCCATCAGGCTGAATCAAGCGCTAGTCAGTGATTCACAGCCCTATTAGGGAAGCGTTGGAGGTGAGAACGTCTGTCTATTGTTGTTTATCTCCAACTAAACCGGCTACAGGATATTAAGTGCATGTCTGGCATTATGTTTTCAACTTTTCTTACTGTAACATAATGGAAATGGCCCTAAAACAGCCAAAAATAATTTCTTGCTCAGTACTTTTTGTCATTTTCCAGTCCTAATATCTTAACATTCTGTGCATTTAATTGGGAAGCAACATAACTTGAGATATTAAGTCTTGTTTACTAAAAAAAATGCATTGCAATTACACAATATCAACCATATTTGTGACCCTGGACCACAAAACCAGTCATAAGCGTCAATTTTAAACTTTAAATTGAAATGTATACACCATATGTAAGCTGATAAATAAGCTTTTCATTGATGTATGGTTTGTTGGAATAAGACAGTATTTGGTCGAGATACAACTATTTGAATATCTGGAATCTGAGAGTGCAAAAAAATCTAAATATTGAGAAAATCACCTTTAAAGTTGTCCAAATGAAGTTCTTGGCAATGCATATTACTAATCAAAAATTAAGTTTTGATATATTTACAGTAGGAAATGTACAAAATATCATGGAACATGAGCTTAATATTCTAATGTTTTTTGGCATAAAAGAAAAACGATCATTTTGACCCATGCAATGTATTGTTGGCTATTGCTACAAATATACCCGTGCTACTTGAGACTACTTTTGTGAGCCCACTGGCAGATATTTTTTCTTGTTTTAAGCAAAAACCTTAATCTGGTTTTTAGAAACACAAGACTTAATATTTTAAGTCTTTGTGATACTCAAGTAAATCTATCTTGATTTTAAAATTTTAGATATTTGGACTGGAAAACAAGATAAAAATGCTAAGTAAGAAAGTCATTTTTGACTGTTTTAGTGGGCAGTTTGATTATATTACAGTGAGGAAAGCCAGACACACTCTTGATATCCTTCAGGGTGCTGTAACTGGTTTAGCTGGAGATAAAGTCATTTTTGCAGTGTACAGCAAACATGCATCTATAAACTCACCACAGTCTTTGCTGAAAACATGCGGGAAGCAGTGCAGAAGTCCATATCCACATCTGCAGTATGAACATCCTTTCTGAACCCATTCTCCATGTGGAATCACACCACAATCCCTGTTAGAATAAAAACACATTATCATTTAAAAACTGTGTGCGACCCAAAAAAAGTGCTGTACAGCGAAATCTAGATGTTTTTTCATTACCTGAGGCGTTCGTCATATTCGCAGCTCCGGCCAGTGAAGTGCTTCGGACAGGCGCAGAAGCTTCCCAAAATGCACGTCCCACCGTTCTTGCAGCAGGTACGGCTTTGTTTAGCAACTGAAATGACAAACAGCAGAATAAAGATGTTAAATACAAGGATGCAAACGCAAAACAGCAGCCTCTTCCTGCAAAATTTATGACGTGTAATCTAAACATCTGCTACCAACATCTGTTTCCCAACACGACACGAACCATCCAGACACTGTGCAGGCCGTTACGCCTGACAACACTGGAATTCCCATTAATAAATGGATAAATCCACTCAGCTCCTGCCTAAATGCTGAAAATGTAGTTTTCTACTTGGTGCCCATTGTTTACTCTGGTTTCTGTTTGTAAATGCTGTGTGCAATTAAAGTGCAACAGATTGTTGTGATGTTTTCCTTTATATTTTTGTTGTTTTCCGGTGCAAGTGTCTTAAGAATCTTAAATCAAGATGCATTTACTTAAAAACAAAATTAAATAAAGAAAAAGCAAGTGACACATTAAATTATACATGAAATTCTGACTGAAAAAAGATTGACATTGTATTTTAAATAATAGTATTTGAAATGGTATTTAATATACACAATTACAGTCTTTTTTTTTCTAGTGCATCCTGGGATTTATGTATTTTAAATGTTATTTTTTACTTAAATTAAAATTTTCATGTCTGATATGTAGATACTGCAATATATATATATATATATATATATATATATATATATATATATATATTATATATATATATTTTTTTTTTTTTTTTTTTTTTTTCTGACTGAAAGACTAAAATTGTATTTTTAATAATATTATTATTGTGAATTAAGACTTTAGACCTTCAGAAACCATGATGAATTATTGCAATATCTACATAACAGACGTGAAAAAATAAAAAAATAAGAAGAAAAAAATTTACTGGAATTGTATTTTTAATAAAAGTATGTGAAATAGTATTTTAAAAAATTGTTTAAAAAAAATAATAATAATAAAATCTGGTCTGGTAATGATGATCTCACCTCCGGTCAGTCCTATGAACGGTAACACGGCCTCGGCGTTGCGGTGTTGACGTTGCGGCGTTTGCGTGTTCATTTCATTGAACTTATTCAAGAATTCCGCGTGTTGTTTTGGCTTTCCAGAGACTCCAGCTTTCCCACATTCTGCTCCTTCACATCCTGAGAGAAAAACCCGAATCCATGTTAGAAAAAAGCTTCGAAAACCCAGTCACTTATGGATGTAAACAACATAAAAATCCGACTTTTACCTGATTCCGACGAAACCGCCTGACACACCACCACAGCGGACACCAAAAACCTGTAGGTAAGAATAACAAAAGTTAGGCCTGAGGAGAAAGACAGGCGATTCGATTATTCTAAAACGAACCATGAATCATCTGCTCACCTGAAGAGTTGATTCATAATTCCGCTCGCTAGCACAACTACCGATCTGATCACAACAGCATCAAAACATCCCCAGTGTCATCACCACACACCAAATGACCAGAACACTCTCTATCTGTCCCTCTCCGGGGTCTGTTATTTATCTTTAGGGCTTCGGACTCCCCCATGACGCGCTATTAACACCTGTAAACCCCTCCCATAGTCATACAATGAGATACGCGCACCCACTAATGCAAATGAGCGTCCATTCATATTAGTTCCGTCAGTCAAACTGGTTAAAAGCGAATCGATTCTCTTCAGTATCACAGAAAAGCGATTAGAGGCTCATTCTGCACCCGATCGCCGTAAAAGCACTTTGATGCTCTATAATGCGGGATTTTACCGAGTATCTTTGCTTCTCAAGTGAAAAAGATTTCGATTATAGACTCTAGTCAGGGTAGCGCCGTATGTAATTTGTGACCGGAATGAAAATTACGCTGTTAGGGACAGATGTACAGTGCATTTAATGGATTGCATTGTTGTTTAGGACTGGTTGTTTAGCAGATTAAGCGTTTTTTCGAGAGAGAGAGAGAGAGAGAGAAAAAAAAAAACGTTTAAGTAGAAAAAAATGAAAAAATATATTTTTAAAAAAGCAGTTGAAATGACATTTTTTTTAATTGTTATTATTACAATATAACTGTAAGATTTTTAATGTTTTTTTTAAGAAGTCTCTTCTGCTCACCAAGCCTGCATTTATTTGATCCAAAGTACAGCAAAAACAGTCTATTTTTTTTTTTACTATTTAAAATAACTGTTTTAAAATACTATGTAAAATAACTGTTTTCTATTTGAAAATATTTTAAAATGTAATTTATTCCTGTGATTTCAACACTGATTTTTAGCATCATTATTCCAGTCACATGATCCTTCAGAAATCATTCTAATATTCTGATTTGCTGCTCAAAAAACATTTATTGTTGTTATTATTATTATGTTACAGCTGAGCAGAATTTTTTCAGGTTTCTTTGATGAATAGAAACAGTACAGCATCCTTGCTAAATAAAAAGTATTAATTTCTATAATTTCTTTCTCTGAAAAAAAAGAAAACAATACTGACTCCAAGCTTTTGAATGATATAATGTTACAAAAGCTTTTTTATTTCATATAAATGCTGATCTTTCTATTCAAAGAATCCTAAAAAAAATACTCAAATAGTTTTAAATAGTACTACTACTACTACTACTAATAATAATAATAATAATAAAATGTTTCTTGAACAGCAAATCAGCATGTTAGAATGATTTCTGAAGGATCATGTGACACTGAAAACTGGAGTAATGATACTAAAAATGTAGATTTGATCACAGGAATAAATTGCATTTTAAAATATATTCAAATAGAAAACAATTTAAATATTAAAAAAAATTTTTTTTTTTTAAATGTTACTGTTTTTGCTGACTTTAGAACAAATAAATGCAGGCTTGGTGAGCAGAAGAGACGTCCTCAAAAAACATTACAAATCTTACTGTTCACAAACTTTTGACTGGTAGTATATTATTCAGATGGTTGGATAAGAGTTAGCTAGGCTTCTTAATTTTCTCTAGATTCAATCAAAAGTTTTGAAGACCATGAGAAGTATAATTTAAGCCAAGCTTTTGGTAGTGCCAATATATTTCCCTTCTTAGTTCTATTAATTCATATATTGATTTATTTATTCCTGAGTGCCTCTTTTTCATTCAATGCAAATTTGCATAATTTATTCATCATACTTGCACAATCCAGAGCACAGCATCTACATTATGCAGTTGCTTTTGCCTAAAGTGTACTTTTTTTAATTGCACGTTTTCTGTTTATATTGCACTTATTTGTGTGTTTATGTGTTGTTTTTATTATCTAGATGCAGTAAAGGGTATATCTTATCTCTTAATTTGAAAACCAGATATAAATAGCAAATTATCATTGTGGTGTTTGTTGTTGTTGAGGCACAATCAGACCTGTGCTTTCAGAATAATTCTCAGTTGCTATGGTTTCTTATTTGTTTATGCATGAAAATCAAATAAACTCTGTGGTGATTTTGTTCCCACAGGCTGACATTTCCAAAGAAGCGGCAGCAGTTATATATAACCGCCAAACACCTAAAGTCATTAAAGTAAGTTTTCTTTGAGGATTTTTTGGTGTTTGATGCGGTTCGCTTCTTTAAAGAGCAGCGTAAAGCACGAGCAGCCGCATCGCGCTCTATTTCTGTCCATATGCTTTGTTATTGGTTTCTAATTAGCCGATTCCACTCGGAGCCCGTGAGGTGAAGAACTTTCAAACATTTTAGTTTGACGTTCTTTCGTTTCACTACATAACCAGAAACGTCAAACGCACTTCAGTATATGCCCCGGTTTCTCTTTTCACAAAGTCTCTCTTCCTAAACCCCAACTCTATTTTAAAGTCAAAATGTATGTCTTTAAACAGAGCAAGCGTAATATTATCTAAATGCAAGCTTTAGTGATGGACCTGTCTTCTTGTACATTTCACATTTAATGTATGTCTGCTTTTTGCATAATAATAAAAAAAAAAAAAACAGTTAAGTTAGTCTGGTGGGAAAAATCATCCTTTTTAAAAAGAAATTACATGCAAATTACATGGCTCAGGTTGATGCATTTTTCATTTCCAGGCACAATGCATCACAGCTGTGAGAGCTTTTCTTGTAGTGCCATTAATGTTTTTTGACATTTCATGCCAACATTTCCTCTAATTGTTGCTGGGAATTGTTTTTCTACAGAACAGCCGCTCTGTCCATCTATAGAGGAATGATTTTTAACGCAGACGTCGAGCAGTTGCTAAATAAAGTTGGTGGAGTGTGTGACGCAGGCCAAACATGAAAGGCTAAAGGTCAGACTGAATGCTTTGGATGTTGTGCTTGACATTATAGATGCTGCTATATTACATGACAGGCACCTTTGACCCATGAACAGGAGACTCATGACCTTTTTATGAAATCCGCATTTATGGAAAAGATTTGTATATTTATGAAGGGTGTTTGCTAAGTCATGCATCATTATGAGTGTTGATACTGTTAACTAGAACTAGAACTAAACTATTAACAATTATTTTCAGTAATCAAAATAAAGCTGGAATAAATTAAAATGCTTAAAAACCTAACTGAAAATTAAAATGTTGCCTTGGCAATTGAAATAAACTTAAATAGATATGCAAAAATATTTTAAAATAAAAAGTTTGAAGTATTAAAATGACTATGACTAAAACTGAATGAATGAATGAATGAATGAATAAATAATAAATAGGAATATTTAAAAATGTTAACTAGAATTAAAATAATTAAAATTAAATTATTAAAATTAAAATGCTTAACCTAAATGAAAATTAGAAATGTTGCCATGACAGTTGAACTAAACTAATATAAATATGCAATTAATATGTTTGAAATAAATAAGTCGAAGTACTAAAATGACTAAAACTGAAAGAAAATAAATAAATAAAAATAAAAAAATAAATAATATATAAAAACAAATAAAAGTCATTGTCATTTTCAGTAATTGAGGCTTTAAAAATAAAATGTTCTTATGGAAACGTTGCCTTGGAAAATGACTGAAATAGTAAATATTTTATTTAAATAGAAATATTTAAAACATTGATAAAATGACAAAAGCACATCGCTGTCAGTGTTGTTATAATTAATCAAAATCAAAACGATTACATTTTTTTCAGTAATTGAAATAAAGTTGGAAAAAAATTACTAGATGAAAAACTTAAAATTTAAAAATCAAAAAAATTCCTGGAAATCACAGAAATAAAGTACTAAAATTATTAAAACTGAAAATAAATTCAATCTAAATATAAATATTGAAATAAAAGACAAAATCACATAAAATTACTAAAACTAAAATTAGAATGAAAACTGAAAATATAAAAATAAAAGCTTCAAAATATTAATAAATACAGTATATAAATAATGCTAAAACAATACAAATTATTGTTCAGTTTTAGGGTTAATGATTGAAAATACAAAACATACATACACACATAAATGCAAAACAAATCTAAAAGAGCTCAACTTAATTCATATCTATTTAGAACACCCTACCAACAGCTTAGCAACCATATATCAATGCCCTGTCAACTGCCACAACACTCCAGCATAGCAGCAAGATTTAAACAAGTAATCACCACAAATTCTGGTTTATTTATTTCATATTCAATTTAATTTGAATTCCATTTGCTTGATTGAATACAAAGCAGAGTTCATAAATTGCATGCATTTAGTGTTTGCTGATGGGCTAATGAGGTTTAATTAGATAATTCATTCACATAAAGAAGGATTAAATCGTGTGCACTAATGAACAGCGAATGAGGAGCTGAGGTCACGAATCTCTGCGCTGCGCTGCTGTCTTCAGGTCGACTGCGGAGCTGCGCTTTTGTTACAAGCACAGAAGGAGTCAAAAGGTGATTTATTCTTTCTGCTCACAGGTGCATTTCTGTCTGCTACGGCTGACAGCCTGTCATGTTGCTGCCAGGGGAATATGTGAGGTAATTAGAGCAGTAGAGGTGGGCAGCGAGACGCCCATTTGAGGGGACAAATCCAGATTAAATGTGCCTGCTTGTACTCTTCACTTGTCTTTTAAATTAGACGACTATTCAAATGCAATTGCTAGGAAATTGTAAGTGATGTTTGCACGTGTGCAAGACGCTGCTCCCTCCTTTAATGTCTATCTGTGGGATTTTCCCACCTGTTTTATGATCCGGCAGGTGAAAATGATGCAAAAACGTAGTTACCCTAGCAACTATTTAGAACACCCTAGCAACTACCCATAACACCCCAGCAGCCACCTAGCAACCATCCAGAACACCCTAGCAACCACCCAGAACATTCTAGCAACCAACCAGAATACCCTAGCAACCACTTAGCAACAACCCAGAACACTCTAGCAACTGCCCAGGACATGATTGTATAGCAACTGCCTAGTAACTACCTATAACACCCCAGCAACCACCCAGAACACCCTAGCAACTGGCCAAGACAACCTAGCAGCAACCCAGAACACTCTAGCAACTGCCCAGGACACGATTATATAGCAACTGCCTAGTAACCACACATAACACTCCAACAACCACCTAGCAACCATCCAGAAAATCCTAGCAACAACCAAGAACATTCTAGCAACTATCCAGGACACAATGGTATAGTTACTGCCTAGCAACTACACGTAACACCCCAGCAACCCCCTAGCAGCTGCCCAGGACACCCTAGCAACCACCTAGCAACAACGCAGAACACTCTAGCAACTGCCCAGGACACAATTGTATAGCATTGCCCAGCAACTACCCATAACACCCCAGCAACCACCGAGGAACCACCCAGAACACCCTAGCAACCACCCAGAACACTAGCGGCTGCCCAGGACACCCTAGCAACTAGCCAAGACAACCTAGCAAAACCCAGAACACTCTAGCAACTGCCCAGGACACAATTATATAGCAACTACCTAGCTACTCATAACACCTCAGCAACCACCTAGCAACCATCCAGAACATTCTAGCAACCCCCTAGCAACCATACAGAACACCCTAGCAAACAGTTAGCAACAACCCAGAATATTCTAGCAACTGCCCAGGACACAATTGTATAGGAACTGCCTAGCAACTACTCATAACACCCCAGCAACCACTTAGCAACCATCCAGAATACCCTAACAACCACCAAGCAACCACCCAGAACACTAGCAGCTGCCCAGGACACCTTAACAACGCCCTAGCAACCATCTTGCAACCATCCAGAACACCCTAGTAGCAACCCAGAACATTGTAGTAACTGCCCAGGACACAATTGCATAGCAACTACCTATAACACACAAGTAACCTTCTAGAAACCATCCAGAACAACCTAACAACTGCCTAGCAACCACCCAGAACACTAGCAGCTGTCCAGGAGACCCTGGCAACGCCCTACTAACCACCCATCAACTACCTAGCAACGACCCAGAACACTCTAGCAACTGTTCAGGACAAAATTGTATAGCAACTGCCTAGCAACTACCCATAACACCCCAGCGACCACCTAGTAACCATCCAGAACCACCTAGTAACCATCCAGAACACCCTAGCAATCACCCAGAACACTGGCAGCTGTCCAGGACACCCTAACAAAGCCCTAGCAACACCCCAGAACACCCTAGCAACAACCCAGAACACTAGCAGCTGCCCAGGACACCCTAGCAACCATCCAGGGGTGTGTTTGTTAGCTAACTATGGTGGTTAGGTCCACTGAACTCTATTGGTAACGACAGAACTTGCGACCATAGTTGGTTTTGGGAAACGCACCCCAGAGTAGTCTAGCAACCACCCAGAACACTCTAGCAACTGCCCAACACACAATTGTACATCAATACCCTAGCAACCACCCAGAACAACCTAGGAACCACCTAGTAACCACCCAGAACACTTGAGGAATTGCCCAGGACACTCCAGCAACTGCATAGCAACTATACTGAACACGCTAGCAATTGCCTAGGGTTTATTATTATTATTTTTTTTTTTGTAATCTTTTTTTATTTTTCATAAAGTCATTTTCTTGCTGTGTGAAGTACATCTCTCCTCAACAACATGCACGATTTGAGAAATCACTTTGCTAATGTACTGTTTGACCCTCATTTTACTCCTTGTAGCACCTATGAGATTTCCACCAGAGCAGAGTGAATGAATGGACTGAGGTTGTCTTTAAATGTGAGCAGCAGTAAACTCAAACCACGTAAATAATAGAAGATGTAAATGTCAATGGCCATTAAATCCATGTAACTCCATCATCACATCACATGGGTTTTGATCCCCATCCAAAGCATGTTCTATAAAAGCGGATTGCTGCGTGACGAGGAAACGAGACACCAGCGCTTTCATTCTGCTGCGGCTACTCATGTGTGCAGCTCTCAGGGTGAGGAGCGTGTAATAGAGTGATCTCGCTGACTCATATGAGCCCCCTGCTGGCTCATAATTAATTTACATATCTTTGTGTTTCATTCCCATAATTAACAAGCCTCTGGATAACGCCAGTGCGGGCCCATTAGGGGTTTCAGCATGTTTACAGGGAAGTTTTAATGACATCTATGGAGGTAAGAAGTGCAATTGTGTTTACTTTATACCTTGGAATTCTCCCTTTTTTAACTCAGAATTTCGAGTTTATAGCTGTTTATATTCTATAAACTCATACAATATCTCACAATTCAGATTTATTTGACTATTCTGACTGAATTATGAGAGAAAAGTCAGAATTGTAAGATATGAACTCGAACTCAAAGATATGAAATTTATTTTTGATAAAATATAAAGTTAGAATTGCATGTTTATATTATATAATTTAGAATTGATATCTTGCAATTCTGCCTTTTTCCTCAGAATTTTGCGTTTATAGCAGTTTATAATCTATTCTAATGTCTATAAATTTTATTTTAGAAAAAAAATCCAAATTGCAAGATATGAACTTTATTTTTGATTCTGTTGTGGGAAAAAAAAAAGAATTCTGAGACTCAGATTTGAAAAATATAAAGTCAAAAATGCAAGTTTATATTGTGGAATTCTGACTTTTTTCCCGCAATTCTGAGAAAATGTCAGTATGTGAGATACAAGTTTAGAATTGCAAAATGTGAAGTCAGAGTTGTAATTCTGAGAAAAAAGTCAGTATGTGAGATATAAACTTGCAATTATAAGAAAAATATTCAATATGCGAGATATAAACTTGCAATTATGAGAAAAAAATCTGAATTGCAAGATATGAACTTGAATTTGCAGATATGAACTTGTTTTTTTATTCTGTTGCAGAAAAAAACAAACAGAATTGCAAGACAAACTCAGAATTGTATAATATAAAGTCAGAATTCGAAGTTTATATTGTGCAATTCTGACTTTTATTCTTGCGATTCTGAGAAAAAGTCAGTATGTGAGATATAAACTCACAATTCTGAGGAAAAAAAAAATGTATATCTTGCTGTTTATATTCTATAAACTCATACAATATCTCACAATTCTGACTCTTTTTTTTTTGTTGTTGCAAAAAGTTGCAGTTACCTTTTATTTTTATTCTGTGACAGAATAAACAAACAAACAAAAAACAGAACTGCGAGACAATCAGAATTCAGAGAAAAAACTCAGAATTGCAAGTTTATATTGTGTAATTCTGAATTTGTATCTTGCAATTCAGCCGTTTTCCTCAGAATTTCGAGTTTATAGCAGTTTATAATCCATTCTAACTTCTATAAATTTTATTCTTCTTGCAGTTATGAGAAAAAAGTCAGAATTGCAAGATATGAACTCACAATTCTGGCTTTTTTCTCAGAATTGTGAGTTATATATATATATATATATATCCTTTTTTTACTTTTTATTCTGTGGTGGAGGAAAAAAAAAACCCTAATTGTGAGACATAACCTGAGAATTCATAAATAAAACTTCAGAAGTCAGAGAAAGTCAGAAATGCAAGAATTATATTTATGCAATTCTGTCTTTTTCCTTGGAATTTTTAGTTTTTATCTTGCAATTCTGGCTTTTTTTCTCACAGTTCTGAGAAAGAAGTCAATAGGTGAGATATAAACTCAGAATTGTGAGATATAAACATAAATATAAAAAAATAAATTAAACACAATTCTGAGAAAAGTCAGCTTTTATCTTGTTTATAGAGTTTTTATCTTGGAATTTTGTCATTTGCTTTCCTTTTGAATTTTGAGTTTTTTTTAGCTCACATTAGTTAATTTCTTCATCTTGCAATTCGGACTTTTTTCTTAGAATTTCGAGTTTATAGCAGTTTAGAATCTGTTCTAACTTTTAGAAACTTTATTCTTCTTGCAGTTATGAGAAAAAAAGTCAGAATTGCAAGATGTGAACTCTTATGACTTTTATGAGAATAAAACAATTGTGAGAGCAAAAAGTCACAATTACCTTTCTGTGGTGGAGACAAATAGAAAACATAACTGCCAGACAAACTTAGAATTCAGAGAAAAAAAACCCTGTAAAGGCAGAATTTATGCAATTCTGCCTTTTTCCTTGGAATTTTTTGTTTTTTATCTTGCAATTCAGATTTTTTTCTCGCAGTTCTGACGAAGAAGTCAGTATGTAAGATATAAACTCAGAATTGTGAGATATAAACATATAAGCACAAAGTCTAAATTGTGCATTAAAAACTCACAGTTCTGAGAAAAAGAAGTCAGGATTGCAAGTTTATTGTGCCCAATTCTGAGTTTATATCTTGCAATTATGTGGGGGGTTTTTTTTCTCAGAATTTCGAGATTTTAACTCACAATTTAGACGTAATTTGGCAATTCTTTTTTTTAATTAGAAGTGCAATATATAAACTATTGAGCACAAAAAACTTGTGAGTTGTGAATTGAGTCAGAAAAAAAAAATAAGGTGCTTTACGATGCCATAGAAGAATTTTTTTTTAAATTTTTTAAAGAATCTTTAAGATCTGAAGAACCTTTCTGTTTCACAAAAGGTTCTTTGTGGTGGAAAAAAAGGTTCTTCAGATTATAAAAAGGTAAGAAAGAGATGGTTCTTTAAAGAACCTTTGACTGAATGATTCTTTGTGCAACCAAAAATGGTTCTTCTATGGCATCGCTGTGAAGAACCTTTTAAAGCTTTTATTTTTAAGAGTGTAAGGCAGTTGTTCACAACCTTTTTTTTTTTTCACTGGGCTGCACTATATTATTATATAATATATTATATAATATATATTATATATAATATAGTGAAATTTTTTGTTCATTTTTTGTTTGTAACTTATTTAAAAAACTGAAACTTTCATATATTCTCGATTCATTACATGTAAAGGAAAACCTTTCTAACGTTTTTTTGTTTTAATTTTGATGATTAGAGCTTACAGCTCATGAAAGTCAAAAATACAGTATCTCAAAATATTAGAATATTTCTTAAGATCAATCAAAAAACGGATTTGCAAAACAGATGGCTCACAAAAAAAAACTTTAGAAATGTTTTACTTTATATGTAATACATCTAGAATATATGAAAGTTTCAGTTTTTGAAATGTTACAAACAAAAAATTAACTTTTTACGATATTCTAATTTTTTAAGATGCGGCTGTAAATTATTCACTGGTTTAAGAAATTTCTGATCTTAAAAACTTGCTTCTTTTCATTTTTAAGGTATTGTTTTCATTTTAATGTACTGACTCAAATTAGTGATAATTATTATTTTGCCAGTCTGCGCACCTCCCCTGACATGCTCTCGCGTATGAACAGATGGCATTTAAGCGTGAAGGAGTGGACAGAGCGGACACGGGCACATCAGGCGAAATCATCGAATATATTTCAAATGAAGCCGGCATCACAGTCCTGACCGGGTATTTTAGGGAATATTTGCATTTATTCACATGGGATTGAAATAGCTATTCATGTGGTGGACTGTCATGATTTTGGCTAATGCAGGACTCTACTAAATGAGCACAGTGAAGTTGCAATTGTAAAATGCTGTCTGTATGTTACAAAACGAGTGAGACGAGAGGCGAGCGGATCCACGTGCAAGCTTTTATTAGAAGGATGAGACAGATACATGGTCAGGCAGGCAGGGTCAAAACAGTAGAGCATTATCCATAGGGGCGATCCGAGAGAGAATAGTCCAATAACCAGAGCAAGAGTCCAATAGGCAGGCGGCGAAGAGTCATAAACGATAGTCCAGGCGAGAAGTCAAAACACGGGAACAAGGAAACTAGGGAACTCTAACAACACAAAACAATCTAACAATCCGTGAAGTGCACTGTAAAGGACCGGGGGTTTTATAGAACGCCTGATTGGTCACGGGGGCTGACGCAATCAGTGCGGTGAAGGATGGGAGACGCAGTCCGGAGTGTGGTGCAACAGTCAGAGTGTGTAGGTGAGGTGAGAGTGACATCTGGTGGTGAGCGGACAACGGGACACCGACCAGATTCGTGACACTGTAAGACGCGCATGGAAGCGTGACTTAATGCGCGACATTGCAGAAATTGTGCGTTCACAAATGTAGTCTATGTTGATCCAAATATGGAAAGCACTTTCAACTTAATTTGAGGATGATTGGGTTTTTCCTTTTGCCTGAATCTGTTAAGTGAGTGACTCTCCTACTTTCACTAATGATACTGTGACTTTTCTTGTTTGTATGTATTCCTTAGTTGAAATTTTCCACATTTCGTTTTTTTCCCTTTATAACAAATTTGTTCATTCTGATGCTTAATTTTACCGAACTACTGCTGATGATGACTATTTGAACTGAATTCTGCCAAAGCGCACACTTGTTTATGTTCATTAAATGTGCAATTAGGATTTGGACGCGCCGCGGGTTGAGAACCACTGTCCTAAGGTGTATAGACCAACTTCGAGTAGACGTCACAGTGACGTCATTTGCAGCTGTGCACGCATAGTGGTTGCAGAAAAACACTGGTAGCAAGTGGAGGTAAACGGGTAAACGCCATGGAAGAAGAGAAAAAAAAATATTTTTGTGCCCTTTGATATCAAAATCAGAATGCAAATAATTTTTATCCAATACTGTAGTCAAAGACGCCATTTGAAGCTAAACGCAGACGTTTAAACGGACATACTATGGATGAAAACTGCTATGATTACTCTACTTTTAAAGCATACATTTGATTTAAACAATAGGTCTACATAATATTCACATATGCTGTTCATAGGGGATGTACTGTATTAGCCCTAGAGTTACAGCATGAAATATTATTTAAACCTATTACTATTAACATTTTTACACAACATTTTTTTTATTTTATCTCACAGTTCTGATTTTTGTTTCTCACAAATGCAAATTTACATCTCCTAATTCAGACTTTAGAACTCGATTTAATAAAAGTAGTGAGTTTGTTAATTCTGAGAGAAAAGAGCAGTAGTGTGGGATATAAACCGAGGGGAAAAGAGAGAATGACGAGTTGTTTTTCCTCTAGAGTTGTGGGATATAATCTCGGAATTGCGAAAATAAAGTCAGAATTTTGAAATATAAAATCAAATTTACCTTTTTTATTCTTTTATTCCATGGCTCCATAGACTGCCACTTGAACCGCCCATAAAAAATGTCATCCCTGTTTCCGGTCTGTAAGACTATCCCACTATCTAACGTCAATTTCGTTGAATAACATCGCTTATGGCTAGGTGACAAGCTGTTGTAATATGTGAATAACATTTTGAAAATGACATCTAAGCAATATAATCTATACTCTTTTTAAATCTAAGTATTTTGTGCCGTATCCTTGTAATTCTCTAGCTGTAAAGGCGATCTCTCCGGGTTTTCTGCAACCATGCTGCGCGTGCATCCCGAATGTTTACAAACAGATAATTGGTCTATGAGAAATGGCCTTCCATAGGAAGGTTCACCCAAAAATGAAAATTTTAATTTCATGTTGTTCCAAACCCAACTGCTGCCATTTTATCATGAAAAAGAAAAGATGAGATTTACACTGGTCTTAAATTTGAGTCTTTTATTGTTTTTGTTTTTTTTTTTTGTCCTTTGTGGAGCTTGTATGCAAAAGATCTGTGGAAAAAAACAGGTTTGGAGTGACATGAATTTAGATTTTTAGGTGAACTTTTCCTCAAACATGGTTCCAAAACACTCAACATATTTCCCTTTGGTTTGCTGTAATGAAATATTTTAATTAAAATGCATCTGACAATGCGTTATCGATTGAATATCCATGTCATTCTTGGCAGTGACAGCGAGTGCAAGTTTCTGCTTCTTATGGGGAACATTTGACAGAGCTGATTATTGTGATTTCTATTCTGAAAAGTGAGACGTAATGACAGCTGAATCATTATCAGCCATGCAAAGGTTGATGCTCTGTCTCCTAATGAGCTGTCTGCCTTCTGAATGGCACCGCACTGTTTCTTCACTCCGTTTGAAAGGTTAAGATTCAGGATGTCAGCAACTTCTGTGAGAAACAAGGACAAATGCGATGCAAAATGAACAGTTTTCATACCAGCAGCATTGAGATTAAAAGAGCAAAACAATATTGGTGAAAACTTGGTGACAATTGAAATCAAAGTTTTATTTGTCGCATACACAACAACAGCACAATGAAATTAGTTATATAAACATTTCATTATATGCAGGCAGTGTATATGCAAGTGTTATCTAAAAGAATAGTTCATCCAAAAATTAACATTTGCTGTAAATGTGCTCAACATAAAGCAATCCAAGATGTAAATTTGAGTTTGTTTCTTCATCAGATTTGAATCAGAAATGTAGCATTCCATCACTTGCTGACCAATGGATGTGAATGGGTGCCGTCAGAATGAGTTTAAACAGCTGATAAAAACATCACAATAATTCACAAGTAATCCACACCACTCCAGTCCATCAGTTAACATCTTGAGAAGACAAAAGCTGAAACAAATCTATCATTAAGACATTTTTAACTAAAATACGAATCCATAATAATGTTTCATCCAGTGAAAAGTGGTCTGCTCTGAATCGGGAGATAAATCTGCACAGATCAAGCACTGTTTACAAGCCAAAACAGCTTTAAACAAATATGTGGGTGGATTTTGATGTGAGAGACAACAGGAGGTGAACTTTTTCACTAGAAGAACTGTTATTATGGATTATGGACTCATGTTTTGACCAGAAGCGACAGTTTGAAGTTAAAAACGTCTTAATGATGAATTTGTTTCTTACTCACTAAAAAATGTTGGGTTAAAAATAACCCAACTAGTAACCCAACTATGGGTTGGTATAGCACCTTCCCATCTATGGGTTATTTTAACCCAATGAATTGGGTTAAAATCCAGTTGGGTTAAAAGTAACCCAACAGTTGAGTTAATTATTTAGATTCATTTATATCAGTTTTTATTTATTTATTTATTTATTTATTTATTTATAAAAATACACTATAACACTACTTTGTTTTCAAATAAATATTTTGTTTATTTAAATATGCAAATAATTTTTTTACAAATATATTTTTAAATGTAAAACAAATGTTTACAAAATAAGTGTACAAGAATGTGAAAATATAATACATTCAAAACACACAAATATGCACATACAACTGACATATTTTCAAGATGTACACTGAATTCAAAACCAACAAATGTGACTCTGGTCCACAAAATCGTCATAAGGGTCAAGTTTTTTGTATTTAAATGTAAACGTCATCTGAAAGCTCAATAAATAAGCTTTCTATTAATATGTGGTTTGATAGGATAGAACAACTATTTGAAAATCTGGAATCTGAGGGTGCAAAAAAATCTAAATATTGAGAAAATTGCAAAGTTATTAGCAATACATAGCAATACATTAGCAATACATTCAGTTTCGATATACTTATGGTAGGAGATATCTTCATGGAACATGATCTTTACTTAATGTTCTAATGATTTTTGGCATGAAAGAAAATTTGATAATTTTGACCCATGCAATGCAATTTTGGCTATTTCTGCAAATGTACCCATAATACTTATGACTGGTTTTGTTGTCCAGGGTCATAAATGTGTATCAATTCATATTTATTTATATCAACACATATACAAATGTGCACAAATAAAACAAACATAACATACAAACCTTTATCAATAAAACAAAAATAAAAAATCATAAACACAAGTAATAATAATCATAATAATAATAATAACAATAATAAAAATAAAACAAAGTAAATCTGCTGGCTGCTGGACTTGCTGATAATCAGCAACATAAAAAGTTTTTACTGATCAATACAAATACAAAGTTTCTAAGGAAGAGGTAATGTGTTGAAAGAAGTCCTGGAACATTAAAGACTGTGCTGCAAATGGGTGCAGGGGGCTTTGGGTAGTTGTTTGAAACACAGATCCACTGCTTGTAGTAAGGTCTTCTGTTCCACTGCTTCACCGTTGAAAATGCTCAAAACTTGGGAGGAGTTCTTGGAGTTAGTGCAGCAATGCTGGTGTCATCCGGTCGCATAAAACTTCCTTCATTGACTCCTTCCTCTGTGATAAGATGAAGCAGAAGAAGAAACATTTTACAGATAAACTAGAAACATTTTTTCATAATTGTTGGAAAACCTACACTACTAATCAGAAGTTTTTGAACAGTAAGATTTTTAAAGTTTTTTAAAGAATTCTTTTCTACTCACTAAGCCTGCATTTATTTGATCCAAAATACAGTAAAAGCAGTAATATTGTGAAATATTTTTACTATTTTAAATAACTGCTTTCTATTTTAAAAGCTTTGAAAAGACTGGACAATTACATTTTAAAATATATTCAAATAGAAAGCAGTTATTTTAAATGCTGTATTGGATCCTGAAATGCTGGATCAAATAAATGTAGGCTTAGAGAGAAGGGAATTCTTTAAAAACATTAAAAATCTTGCTGTCCAAAAACTTTTGACTGGTAATGTATATGGATCACTAATATAAATGGTTTACTTACCTTGAAATATTTCAGTTAATTGGCATGTGGATGTTTAATGTATGAGATTCCACTGTTGTAGTTGTCCCTTCACCCAATGTCTAAAAATAAGTAAAAACACATTTAGTACACATTTAAAAAACATGCATCTGTCATAGCTTTATAAGAGAAATGGCTGTAAGTAGAGGCGATTCTAATATATGCATAACAATATTCAATGTAAATAAACCATAAATACACATTTAGTGTTATTACAATTAGTGCTCGCTTTCCAAACAACTTACGCTTGCCCTGTTTTGACCAGCAGGCGTAGCCGTTGTGTCACGAACGATTAGAAGCAGTGAATAATTTTGCGAAGCGATTCGTTTAATTGATTCGAAACTTTGAAAAGGTTCGTTTTTCTCATCACGTCTTTCTTTTGGGAAAATCTGATTATTTTCAGACTTTTCTAACAGAGAATTAACTGAATTTGAGCGCATCTCTCTGAGCTGCCGCTGAGCCTAACGTTACATGCTGGACCGAGAAGTTGAAAGGTCCGTGTGGCGCGGTTCAAATGAACACCAATGTGTCATTTAGCATTAGCCATTTCCCATATAAAGTTAAATGTGATAACCATTATTGCGACCAAACAAGTAGTAAGAAACCGTATGTCTAGATCCCTTCATCAGCTGTAAAATAATATTAAACCTGTAGTAATAGTAGACGGTGATTTCAGTAACATAAGTGGTCTTATATACATTTCACCATACATTATTAACTTTAGGTTACTGTAATACATCTCTAAATAGTTTTACAACTTTCTGCTAATTTTTATTTACTTTATTACTGCTAGCGGCCTAACTCGAACAGCTAAGTTAACGTTAAAGTTATTCGTTTACAATCGAGCTCATTCTCCGCAGTTACGTTAAAATACACTGACTAAAGGAAACTACAACTTTGTTAAAAAACAAACATACAACAACAAAAGTTAAATTTTGAAGTGCATTTCACGTTCTTCTTATAAGTATAATGTTATAAGAGTTATTAAAACCCTGTTACTCACCTCACACTGATGCAGCAGCAGCTTCTTCTGTCGTCAGTCACTGTCGACCGTTAAAATTTGAACTGTCGCCGCGGGAACCAATTAAACCCAACGCTGGGTTATTATTAAAAACAACCCAACGATGTTTAAACAATAACCCAACGTTTTAGAAAATAACCCAACACAGTGACCCAATATGTGTAACCCATCTATTGGGTTAAAAAAAATAACCCATCTATTTTAACTGTGTACAAACATCCAGCTTTTGCCTTCTCAAGATGTTATTTGATGGACTGGAGTGGTTTGGATTACTTGTGCATTATTGTGATGTTTTTATCAGCTGTTTGGACTTTCATTCTGACGGCACCCATTCACATCATTGGTGAGCAAGTCATGGAATGCTTCATTTCTCCAAATCTGACGAAGAAGCAAACTCATCTACATCTTGTATAGCCATATACTGTAGGGTGAGTAAATCAGCACATTTTCATTTTCCGCTGTTCGGACTTACATTCTGATGGCACCCATTCAGATCCATTGGTAAGCAAGTGATGTAATGCTACATTTCTCCAAATCTAAAGAAGAAACAAACTCATCTACATCTTGGATGGCCATGTAGGGTGTGTAAATCAGCACATACTCGTTTTCAGCTGTGTGGACTCTCATTCTGATGGCACCCATTTACATCCGTTGGTAAGCAGGTGATGTAATGCTACATTTCTCCAAATCTGATGAAGAAACAAACTCATCTACATCTTGGCTGGCCATATAGGGTAAGTAAATCAGCACATTTTTATTTTCAGCTGTTTGGACTCTCATTCTGACGGCACCCATTCAGATCCATTGGTAAGCAAGTGATGTAATGCTACATTTCTCCAAATCTGATGAAGAAACAAACTCATCTACATCTTGGATGGCCATGTAGGGTGTGTAAATCAGCACATATTCGTGGACTCTCATTCTAATGGCACCCATTCACATCCATTGGTGAGCAAGTGATGGAATGTTTAATTTCTCCAAATCTGATGAAGAAGCAAACTTATCTGCATGTTGGATAACCAGGTTGGAATATATAGGGTATGAACTGTTTCTTCAAAGGAACGACTTGTCCGTGGATATTTATACTCACAACTGTACACCCAGTCCTTTCCATATGCCGATGGTACATTCATAACATATTTCAACCTTTAACTTTTGCAGTCACACTCTAGTGGCATGGTGGCTATACTGAGCACAACACTGTTGATACACTTAATCCTTTTATCCAAATTCAAAGAAATCAAATAACCCACTTTTAATTATCAACTGTGTCATGTACCACCTAAACGCAGTGTATTAATTATCAGCTCCATCATCTGCGCTTGTCATGATGAAACTCATTTTCATTCTGAAATCTGACACCACTTTATTCATTATCTACAAGGGTGACAAAACAACATCCTTGTAGTGACAGGTTTATTGTAACCTAGTCTAGTACAATACGCGGTGAAATACAAAATAATATTTTTTTTTAATGAATGCAAACAAGCATTTCTGTCAATTCTAATGAGTTACAGAGGCACGTGGCAAGCGTTGGGGTTAAAAATAGCCGGGTCAAGAGCCCTGGTTACACAGTTGACATTTATAAGAGCTGCTTCTGACTCCAGATGCTTATTTGACAGAACAGCCAGTCGGGTAAGCAACGTTTTTTTTTTTTTTTTAATTAATCATTTATGCACAGGAGTACTCTTTTGTTATGTTGACAGGACAGCAGGATTAGATGCAGTGCTCTCATGAAATTACAATTAATATCGCTAGGAATAAACACAATTTTATTGCTTTTAAATATAGCATGAAAGTACAATCCAGTAACGCTATTTTAGAATTAATCACGGAAGCAATTTCATGTGGTATTGTTGCCTGATGATTCATGGCTAAATGCGTTATATAATGCGCAGATGTTCCAAATAGTATTCTTTTTGTCTGCATTTGTTTTGTACTGTGTTTATTTTTAATTGCCTGTCCTGGTTAAATTAAATAGCTTAATCAAATGCATGGTACTCTATGAGCTATAGTAAACAAATTCACATTTTATGCTTAGTTTATGCAAGGGAACATTGCAATCTTGTTGAATCCAATCTCGTTCATTCACTGACAGCTTCATCTCTGCTTACGGCAGGAGTCTCTGCAATAATGGACAAAAACGCAGAGGTGTTAGTATGCGGCGCTTCAATTATGAAGGATGTCTGGGAAATCAGACTGAGGGAGTATCGGCAGAAACGGCAGCTGGAGGAGGAGAGGATACAGAAGAGCGCCCTGGAAAGGTGAGGACCTGCCGAAACTCTCGTTTTCCTGCATATGTCATATGAAAAACTCTTTATAATGGCCAACTCAATATTTACAAAACTTTGTGGCTCAAAACATGTTCTAAAGTGTTTTGCAGCACTTCCAGTTTGCTGAAAGCTCCCCTATTAGACCAAATAAATAAATAAATTAATAATAAAAATAAAATAAACAAAAAATAAATAAAACAAACAAACAAGTACATAATATATATATATATATATATACAGTACTGTGCAAAAGTCTTAGGCCACTAGTATTTTCACCAACAAAAAAATGGTTTTAAGTCAGTTATTTCTATCTTTTGCTGTAGTGTGTCAGTAGTAAATATCAGTTTACATTTCTAGACATTCATTTTGCCATTAATTGTAATAATCCAGTGAGATTTTTGTTTGCACAAGGAGTCTGACAACAGCCAGTGCTCCACACTGAGATCTGATCTCACCATCATCCA
Source organism: Cirrhinus mrigala (assembly GCA_036247105.1). NCBI lineage: Eukaryota > Metazoa > Chordata > Actinopteri > Cypriniformes > Cyprinidae > Cirrhinus > Cirrhinus mrigala. Next base: position 25,242,499 of record CM070016.1, read on the forward strand.
GTCTGTCTGGAATGACATGAAGAAACAGAAAAACTGAGACAGACTAAATACAGAAGAACTGTGGCAACATCTCCAAGATGCTTCAAGAAACCTACATGCAAACCTACCTGAAAACTCATGCACAAATGTACCTAGGGCAAAAGCTGTTTTAAATGCAAATATGGTTTACCAAATGTTGATTTAATTTAGTTAATAGAAGTTAATTGATAAATAAAATCTATTTATGGCATTATTTTTGACAGCATCCTCATTTTACAGCATTTTTACACAAGTGCCTAAAACTTTTAACAGTACTTTGCAGGTTTCTTGAAGCATCTTGGATATATACATACATACATACATACATACATACATAGATTTTTAGCAAATATATCTTTGGGCCGTTTTTTTAAACACTTCAAAATATATTAAAATATACAATTTAAAACACAAACTTGAAACAAACAACAATATTGAAACAAATATTTTTTTTGTAAAAAAATAAATAAATAAATACATATATTATATTATACATATATTATTTTTATTTATTTTTATTAATAAATAAAGTAAAAATAAAAATGAATTATTTAATTTTTATAATTAAAAATGTTTTGAAATGTTAAAAAATCTAAATATATAAAAATGCCCCAAAGATATATTTGTTAAATATGTATTTATGTAAATATATTGTTTACAAGTTTGTGGCTCATAAACTGTCCTAAAGTGTTCTGAGGCACTTCCAGTTTGCTAAAAGTACCACCATTAGGCAAGCAATAAATAAATAAATAAATAAATAAAGTAAAAATAAATTATTAAATTGTATATTTAAAAATGTTTATATATATATATATATATATATATATATATATATATATATATATATATATATATATATATATATATATATATATATATATAAATTTTATTTTATTTTTTTTACATGTTTGTTGCTCAAAAATTGTCCTTTAAGGGGAACTCCACTTCCAGAACAAGTTACAAATAATTTACTCACCCCCTTGTCATCCAAGATGTTCATGTCTTTCTATCTTCAGTTGTGAAGAAATGATGGTTTTTGAGGAAGACATTTCAGGATTTTTCTCCATATAATGGACGTCATTGGTGCCCCGATTTTGAACTTCCAAACTGTAGTTTAAATGCAGCTTCAAAAGGCTCTAAACGATCCCAGCTGAGGAAGAAGGGTCTTATCTAGCGAACTGATCTGTCATTTTTTTTTTTTTTTTCGAAAAATACAAATTTTGATACTTTTTAAGCACAAAAGCTTGTGTAGCACAGACTCTGGGTTGCACGTCCACGATGCTACGAATTAGTGATGGGTCGTTCTTGAACGATTCGTTCATTTTGAACAAATCTTTAATGTGACTCGGGACAGTCCAGAGCCTGTGCTACATGAGCTTTTGTGCTTAAAAAGTATACAAATTTTTTTTTTCCAAAAAAAAAATGACGATCGTTTCGCTGGGCTGGGATCGTTTAGAGCCATTTGAAGCTGCATTTAAACTACATTTTGGAAGTTCAAAATCGGGGCACCATTGAAGTCCATTATATGGAGAAAAATCCTGAAATGTTTTCCTCAAAAACCATCATTTCTTTACGACTGAAGACAGAAAGACATGAACATCTTGGATGACAAGGGGGTGAGTAAATTATTTGTGAATTGTTGTTCTGGAAGTGGACTTCTCCTTTTAAGTGTTTTGAGGCACTTCCAGTTTGCTAAAAGCAAAAAATAAATAAATAAATAAATAAATAAATAAATAAAATGAAAATAAAACATAATAAAAATAAAATAATCAAAAAATAAAACAAACAAACAAATACATAAAGTAAAAATAAAGTGTATATTTAAAAAATATCTTAAAGTGTTTAAAACAATTCAAAATATATAAAAAATGGCCCAAAGATATATTTGCTAAAAATGTATTTATGTAAATATATTTATTACAAGTTTGTGGCTCAAAAAAATGTCTTAAGGCACTTCCAGTTTTCTAAGAGCCCCCACATCAGGCAAATAAAAAAAAAAAAAAAAATATATATATATATATATATATATATATATATATATATATATATATATATATATATATATATATATATATATATAAAATAAAATAAATAAGTAAATAAAAAAATAAAACAAACGTTTTTTGCCACATGGGGTTTGTTGAGTTGATCAATTTGTTGTTGTTAATTTTATTATTTAAATTCCATTTCATATAGTTTTGTAATATCTATGAACGTACTATTGCTGCACTCATGCCTTGTCAGAATTGCTGTATTTATTAGTTTCCAGCTTGCAAAAAACTTTCTCTAACTCATAATTACAAGTTTTTTACAAGCATTTTGAGCATTGCCATAGAAAAGAATAATTTCTGAAGAAGACGTGAACAATTCTCTGAGTCATCTCATAATTACAGTAACTCTAACATTGCATGAATGCAGTTTGATCTCAACTGCCTCTTTGCCTATTCTGTTTGCACATAATAAGGCTATTCAGAATGATAATGAGCTTGTGGCCGCTTCAACTTTAATTGCAATAATTGTGCAAATATTATTTTTAATAACATCAGCCATCTTTAATTAATCTGTTAAAACAAAAGAAGCACACAGTTTATAATTAACAAGAAGTCTTTTTTGTTGTCCGTTTTTATAGAATCAATCAGGATTGGCAGGCGCGCATGTCCTCCAAGATAAAAGCCCCTAAAAGACTGGAGAGAAAAGCAAAGCTTGCTGAAGTATCAAGTCTTGATGTGCACAAGGCTAAAAAGACCAACCTTGGCAAGCCGCAAGGCTTCCAGAGCAGTCAAATTCAGAGGCAGCTGGACTTGATGAAAACAACCAAAGCTAACAAACTGGCCTTGTTACGCCATCTCAACGAAAGCTGCCCGGGATTGATGGTGTGGGCCAAATCTTGGAAGTTCTCGCAACCTTTGCCGCAGCCTGAAGAAAGCCCATGTGCATTCGACTGGGGGCAATCGTGGAAGTTTCTCAATGTTCAGCCAAGCACTAATGGTAAACCGTGGTTTGATCTTGGGTTTGACGCCAACAGCAGTATGAGCACCAATGATATGTTTCTGTGGGAGAAACTCTGCAAAGCTCTAGACTCTGAATGCATTCAACAAGACCTGGTCACTCCAGAATGGGAAAACTCTTGGATGTTCACTCAGAAAAGAAAAGAGTGTCATAAAAACACAAATAAAAGTTATTGCAACAAATTTACCAACTTGTGGGGGAATCAAAATGAGGAAAGTGCATCAGACTGGAACGAGTCGTGGAAGTCAACGAAGCCTGTAAGAGACGGAGATGTTAAGTCTGATTTAATTCAACCCACAGCCAATGAAGAAAAACAACCTGAACTATCATGGAATAATAGTTGGATGCACTTTAAGAAGCAGCTTCATATGAAGCCTAAAACTACAAATAATTCAAGTTGGAGTGAATCTTGGAGGGTTGCGAAAACCATATTAAAGGCGAAATCAATCCAATCTGAAGCAATGGTGCCTGAGGAGGTGCATCCCAACATCTGCGATGTGATAATGAATGTGTCTAGAGAAATGAGCCACACAATTCTATTGAGGGATGCACAGCCATCGGAATGGGAAAAATCATGGGTGACCATCAAAAATATTTTGGAGTATAAAGAAGAGATAAATAAAGAAGTGGAAATGAGGGTTGAGATGTTGAAACCAGACAATTTCAAGCAACCAATTGAACATGTGAAATTCAACATACTTGCTTTGCCAAGAGGGCTAAAGAGGCAAGAGATGCTTAACTTCTCTGAGCAAATAGACTGGAAGGATTCTTGGAAGATGTTGAAACGCCAGCGTAGAGAAGAAAGAGCCTTGAGGAAAAGGAGACCTTCACAATTCGCACAAACTCTCTCCGAATGGGCCGATTCTTGGAGGTTCACCAACTTAACTCTCAACCAAGATGGTGGCTTATGGCAGCAAGGTTGGTCTGCCAATGCTCAGCCCAGACCTATTAGAAGAGTACAAGAAAATGAAGATATCGCGCATAACGGACCAGCAGGGGTTCGCACCTGGGTTGAGTCCTGGAGGTCTACAAGACATCAGCATCTTCTGGAAAGACAAGCGGCTGGTGCATCAACCCGGCCGGTAGGTCGACATGTGTTCGCAAGATCTGTGGCGGACTGGGAGCAATCGTGGAAGTCAACAACTCATCAGAGCCATCATGATAGACCATCCATGACTGCATGGAATGATTCTTGGAGGTGTTCCAGCTTGGAAGATCTCCAACCTGAACATGCATGGTTTGAAAAATCAATGGAACTCATCGGAGCATCGAATGCGTTCAGCAGATCATTCTGTTCTCGGATGTTTAAAGAACGAAATCACCCAAATGAGTGGAATGACTCATGGAAGTTTAAGAAGAGGTTTAATGGTCTTGGACTTGGACAGCTAATAAAGAACGAAGTACTAGATTGGGATAATTCTTGGATTTTCACCAGCACAGAGTTTTCTCAAAGACAAGATGAATGTTATTCTGATGTCAAGAACCAATCAGTGCAAATCGAAAGCAGGTCAGAGTGGGGTCGATCATGGAAGATGTCAAACCCACAACCACCAAAGAGCATTGCCTCGTGGGTTGATGCAAAGCCGAAGTCATTCAATGCACAAGACCTGATTCTTTGGTCCAAACACAAACACGTCTATTATTTACCTTCTGCTTCACCCAAAGACTTGAAGCTGAAAATCTGGGCCAAGTCCTGGAGGTTCATGAAGATACACCTTGGTGGGAAGGATGAGGATGAATTTGTGATAATGACAAAGACTACAAAGATAAGAAAGGAAATGTACTCTGATATGGATGAGCAGAAACCACATATGAAGAGATGGAGCGATGCATGTAAAATGGCAAAGATGCGAGCAAAGTGTAGCATTAAAACCAAATCTGGCAACGTGGAAGATGAAGATGAAGAAGTGTTTGCAGAATGGATGGAATCTTGGAAACTCTCGAATGATTTAAAAACTCATGAGCCTTCAAAATTATCTTTGAGAAATTGGAAAAACTCTTGGAAGTTTCTCCTTGATCCAAACGTACCAGTGAACGGCCCCAAAACTAGCAAGAGTCGGTAAGGATTATAGACTTTGCAGGTCAGGTTTGCAAGAGTATGTCTTTCATTTAAAATATATATGACGTTACGTTTCGGAAACTTGTACAGATTCAGCCCAGAATAAAGTTGTGTGGCCTGTGCAGACAATTACACTTTGTCTTATTGTGTCCAAGTACAGCAAACCATAACAACATATCATTATTTCTGATGCAGTCACGTTGACAGCTGAGAACTGCGGCTTGAGTTTAACAGTTTCAAGGCACATCATTTATTCTTTTTCAAGTCATTGCACACAGAGTGCACGCGGTTCAGCACTTCCTAAGAAAAACACGAATGCAATTGTTTAACTCTAGTACAAGTGTATTAAATTGGAAGGAGTGCAACAGCAGTTCTGCTGCATGATCACATACTGCAATATGGAAAATTGTAGTAATACAACATCCAAATGACCACACTTTATGACAAAAATTCTGCTTACTGCTTTAGATGAGAAGTGTACTTTGCAAAAAAAAAACCTAATATATATATATACAGGTATGTGCCAAAAAATTAGAATATCGAGGGAAAGTCCATTTATTTCAATAATTTGTTTCAAAAAGTGAAACTTGTATGTTATATTAGTTAACTACACACCAAGTGAAATATTTCAAGCCTTTTTTTGTTTCAGTTTTAATGATTATGGATTAAAGATAAAAAAAATAAATAAAAAAAAAAACAAATCCAGTATTTCACAAAATTAGAATATCATGACAAAGTTCAACATTGTAGGCTCCCTGTGTCCCAATCTAGTCAGCTAATTAACGCAAAACACCTGCAAAGGTTTCCTCAGCCTTTAAATTGTCTCAGTCTGGCTTAGTAGGCTTCAGAATCATGGGGAAGACTGCTGACTTGACGGTTGTGCAGAAGACCATCATTGACACCCTCCATAAGGAGGAAAAGTCTCAAAAGGCAATTGCAAAAGAAGCGGGATGCTCACAGAGCGCAGTATCAAAGTATATTAACAGAGTGTTAAGAGGAAGGGAAAAATGTGGCCGGAAAAGGTGCACAAGTGACAGGGATGACCGTAGCCTTCAGAGGATTGTCAAGCAAGGGGGGTTCACATATCTGGGGGAGCTTCATAAGGAGTGGACTGAGGCTGGTGTCAGTGCATCAAGAACCACCACATGACATGGGCTACAGCTGTAGAATTCCATGCGTCAAGCCACTCCTGAATTTCATTTGGAAATCAAGGTCCCAGAGTCTGGAGGAAGACCGGTGAGGCACAAAAGTCAAGCTGCTTAAAGTGCAGTGTGAAGTTTCCACAGTCAGTGATGGTTTGGGGAGCCATGTCATCTGCTGGTGTGGGTCCATTCTCTTTTATCAAGTCCACAGTCAACGCAGCTCTCTACCAGGAAATTTTAGAGCACTTCATGCTTCCTGCTGTTGACAGGCTTTTTGGAGATGATGATTTTATTTTCCAGCAGGATTTGGCACCTGCCCACAAAGCCATACTACCAGTACCTGCTTTAATAGCCATGGAATAACTGTACTTGATTGGCCGGCAAACTCGCCTGACTCAAACCCCATTGAAAATCTATGGGGTATTGTGAAAAGGAAGATGAGGGAACAGAGACCCCGAAATGCAGACGAGCTGAAGGCCAATATCAAAGCAACTTGGGCTACCATAACACCTCAACTGTGTCAAAGGCTGATCGCCTCCATGCCACGCCGCCTTGATGCTGTAATTAGTGCAAAAGGAGGCCCAACAAAGTACTGTGGACATGATACAGTACATTAACACACTTTTCAGAAGGCCAACATGTGTTTAGCATCCTTTTTTATTGGTCACATGAAATATTCCAATTTTGTGAAATACTGGATATTTTTTATTTAATATATTTAAATATTTTACAAACTATTACAAAATTAATTTGATATATATATATATATTCAATTCAATTTAATTTAAGTTTATTTGTATAGCACTTTTCACAATACAAATGGTTGCAAAGCAGCTTTACAGAAAATTAAAGTTTCTGCTATATATTTAGTAGTACCTTACTAGTGGTGACTATGTCAGGTTGATGTACATATGGCAGAGATGTGGTAAAAATTACTATTTTTACTAATATATAGAGAGAGAGAGAAATATGATTTTCCTAATATTTATCCAAGTTACTTTTCAGAATTGTAATATAAAATATTAGTATGCTTTATTTTTTTAATTCAGAATATTAATATTTCATAATAGATCAGCAATTCTTATAAATGGCAGTGATTCTGGCTGTTAATTTTGTTATGAACCACACTTGCCCTCACAACTCAGGGTATCCCACACTGCCACCTACTGGCAGTGAAAAACAAAACATAAGCATCAGCCCTTCCTGACAAGCATCTTAGCTACAGTTGATTAATTTTGTAATTAAGCTGGACTTCTGAGCCCTAAATAGCCCAGCTGATCATGTTGATTGAAATGGTCTTTACAATTATTTATTTTTTTATTTTCATTTTTATTTTTTTTACTTTGCGTCACATTCACAATCTTTCCTAATTAACTCATTAGCTAATGAAGTGTTCTGGCATGTTTCTTTCCAGTTGAAACAACTAAAAATACACATGAAAAAGTCAAATATGCTTCATGGCAACTGCTTCAAGATAATAATTACTATACTTTGCATGATAAATTAACCCATCAGTTTGACAGACTTAAGTATATCACTGCTTTATTTATCCCAAATGGATCTTTTATAGGCTTATACTTTCACACAGATAATCTTTCAAGAGTGCAGCACAGATATGGATATTGTCTTTAAGTAATGAATGAGCAGAAGGCATTTCACTGGCTATTGTTTACACAGCACAAATTAAACTACTAAATAATGTGCTGACAATCGTCTGCTCTCTTTTTTTGTTTTGCACGAACTCACGTCGGTTCACCATCTGTCACAAACGTCCCATCTCTGTCCTTTCAGAAACGCGCATTTAAAGCTATATGTGCTTCCCTATACAATGGCCACAATTCAAGGATTCGTGCAGTTTTTGTTCAGCGCGTTACATGCTGTGCCATTTTGTAGTTAAAACTAAAATGAAACATAAAATTAAAGGTCAAAGCTTAATATGACCCACCCTGCCTTACTGCAGTTTCTTTTTTGAAGGCCAATTAAAGCCTAATGTCTGTTCTTTGAAAGTCATGAATCTGGACATGCATTTAAAACCATTAAAGTAATAATTTGACAAACTTGACACCCAGAGTTATTTATTTATTTATTTATGCATGTGATGTTATGTTATGTTTTTCGGCCATATCAGCAACAATGGCTGTATTCATGGCAATATTAACAATATCATTTCAATCTTTTACAATAAAGTAATATTTTCTTAAGAAGCAGTCATTATACAAACACATACAAGTAACAACAATAGTGCTGATAAAAATGATATACAATCTTTCAATTTAATCATTGATAAAAATTCTAAAACTTTTCTGGGAGAGACCTTTTAATTTTTTTTTTTTTTTTTTTTTTTGGTATATTTTCATGCAAAATTTTGTTTGTTTATTTTTCATTTTATGCTATATTTGCAACAAAGGCTACATTTTTATACATTTAAATAAATAATTGTATACAATTAACAATAATAGTTTTACAATAATATAAAAAATAAAATTAATAAATAATTAAAAAAGAACAATTAGATATGATCTTTCAATTTGATTTTTGATTTAAAAAAATGAATATTTTTATTTTCACTTTGTTTTAGTAATTTTGTTGTTTTTGATATTTGTAAAATATTTCTGTTTATATACTGCCAGTCAAAACATTTTTTATGTTTTTTAAATAAGTCTCTTCTGCTCACCAAGCCTGCATTTATTTGATCCAAAGTACAGTATATATATATAAAAAAACAGTGTGTATATATATATATATATTTACTATTTAAAATAACTGTTTTCTATTTGAATATATTTTAAAATGTAATTTATTCTTGTGATTTCAAAGCTGAATTTTTAACATTAAATATTATTTATTATTTATTAAAAATACTTATTGTTATTTATTATTATTATTATTATTATTATTATTATTATTATTATTATTCTTTTATATTATTATTATTATTATTATGTTAAAAACAGTTGATGAGAATTGTTTTCAGGTTTCTTTGATGAATAGAAAGTATGAAAAAAAAAAGTATGAAAACAGCATTTAACTGAAATAGAAATCTTTTGTTATATCTTTAGCATCACTTTTGATCAATTTAAAGCATCCTTGCTAAGTAAAAGTACGTATTAATATTTGATATTTAAATTTAAATTTAAATTATACTAACTCCAAGCAGCTTTTGAATGGTATAGTGTATAATGGTACAAAAGCTTTTTATTTCAGATAAATGCTGATATTTATATCTTTTTTCAGCAAAGAATCCTGAAAAAATGTAATCAACTGTTATAAATATTGATGATAATAATAATAAGATGAAGAATAAATGTTTTTAGAACAGCAAATCAGCATATTAGAATTATTTCTGAAGAATCGTGTGACACTGAAGACTGGAGTAATAATGCTGAAAATTCAGCTTTGATCACCGGAATAAATTACATTTTAAAATATATTCAAATGAAACACATTTCTTTTAAATCGTAAAAATGTTTAAAGATTTTACTGTTTTTGCTGTACTTTGGATCGAATAAATACAGGCTTGCTGAGCAGAGGAGATTTCTTAAAAAAAAAAACATTAAAAATCATACTGTTCAAAAACTTTTGACTGGTGGTGTATGTCATTTCTATTTCTATTTCTTCTATTCAGTTATGTTGATATATTTTTCATAGAATATTTGCATTTTATTTTACTTTATTACGTTATTGGAAATTATTTGTAATAGTTTTCATTTTAGTTACCAATAAAGACAGCAATGTTGTATTGGTGGCTGTATTTGACTGTTTTTACTGCCTGAAGATTACATATACTGTGCCAGTCCTCGCTCTATAGGACAGAAATAAAGCGAAAACGCCATCAGATAGATATTTACAGGCGACCCTGCATGTTTGCTGCTGTATTTTCCAGCATGTATTTGCCTGGCATGGTTGTGGTTGTTATGGCAGGAGCAGGACTGTCTACCCCACACGCATCGCTCCAGAGGCCTTCCGAAAACGCTGCAGTAAAATTAATGAGCGGAGGGCCTGACACCAAGTTATGGAGGGTGGGTAGTGTGGATGTCTCAGGCGCCGCATAGACACTTAATTTTCTTGCAAAGAGACATGCCTTCAGTGCAGAGTCCTCTCGCCTTCTCTCCAGCACACATACGCAGAAACAAACACAATATATCATCAAACTGCTCCCACTTCAGCAGCATCTCTGCGCTCGTCCCATAGGGCCGTTTAAGCAGGTAATGTAGAGGAGTGGTATTGTTATCCCATTCGCATCCGAAGCCAACTTATTTTCAGATCGTTTGCAGCTCGCCTCCGGAGCAGTTCACACAGAAACGAGCGAATATCTAAACTCGCACATCACAGTGACACAGACTGTGGTTAGAAAAAGCTTAGGCCTATATATCTGAAAGAGCGGGGCTAGTTGGCACTGTTTATTCTAGTAAATGTTTATAGCAGAACGTGTCAAAAGCAGAATATGCCACTAAACTACCAATTAGAGGCTTTTCAGTAAACATTATATCAAAATGCAAATGCAAAAATGTATTTACGCCAAATCTAAAAGTAACAAGACTTAAAATAGTCTAATACAGTGGCATGGAGAAGTTTGGGAACCCCATGCAGAATCTGTGAAAATGTGAATCATTTTACCAAAATAAGAGAGATCATACAAAATGCAAGTTGTTTTTATTTAGTCCTGAGTAAGATATTTTACATAAAAGATGTTTACATATAGTCCACAAGACAAAAAATAGCTGAAATTATTAAAATAACTTGGTTCTTAAAGGAGAAATCCACTTCCAGAACAACAGTTTACATATAATGTACTCACCCCCTTGTCATCCAAGATGTTCATGTCTTTCTGTCTTCAGTTGTAAAGAAATTATGTTTTTTATAGAAAACATTTCAGGATTTTTCTCCATATAGTGGACTTCTATGGTGCCCTGATTTTGAACTTCCAAAATGTAGTTTAAATGCAGCTTCAAACGATCCCAAATGTGGTTGTAAACGATCCCAGCCGAGGAAGAAAGGTCTTATCTAGCAAAACGATCGGTTATTTTCATAAAAATAATACAATTTACACTCGTCTTGAACTCTGTGTATTCTGGCTCAAGACAGTTAGGGTATGTCGAAAAACTCTGATCGTATTTTCTCCCTCAACTTCAAAATTGTCCTATATCGCTGTTTTACCTTTTTTTGTCAAGGGTGTTCGATCTTCTTTGCATGTTCACTTTGCAAAGACTGGGTCGGTACTTCTGCAGCGATGTTGAATGACTTTGAAATGATTTTTGAAGTTGAGGGAAAAACTACGATTGGAGTTTTTCGACATACCCTAACTGTCTTGAACCAGAATACACAGAGTTCAAGGAGAGCAAGACAAGATGAGCGTTTGAGATTAAAAAGTATTTAAATTTTATTTTTTTAATGAAAATAACCAATTGTTTTGCTAGATAAGACCCTTCTTCATCGGCTGGGATCGTTTACAACCACATTTGGGATCGTTTGAAGCCGCATTTAAACTGCATTTTGTCCATTAAATGGAGAAAAATCCTGAAATGTTTTCCTCAAAAAACATAATTTCTTTACGACTGAAGAAAGAAAGACATGAACATCTTGGATGACAAGGGGGTGAGTACATTATCTGTAAATTGTTGTTATGGAAGTTTTTTCCTTTAATACTGTGTGTGGTTACTTGGATGATCTATGACTGTTTTTTTTTTTTTTTTTGTGATGGTTGTTCATGAGTCCCTTGTTTGCTCTGCACATAATGGCATATAATTGTACACAGTAATTTAACAATATTATTCTAAAAAGGTAATACAAATGGATAAAATGACAATATCATCTATTAATCTGACTAAAATTCAAATATTTATGTGTTTGTTATTTTTAAAACATATACTTCCACTTGTTTTATTTTCAACCACATAGAAACTAATGCAAACATGCAGGAGACCATTGTTTTGACACTTTAGAAAAATATTCATGCCATCTAGCCTTAGAGTCCTCTATATTCAAAAAGAACACATGATGAAATATAATAAAAAGCATTCAGACGAGACGCATAATAAGCAGTGGGATGTTTTAGGATTTGCAGTACTGTCACAGGTCTCAAGAGAAAAAAGATAAATCCTCAAAAACATTATAATCCCCCAATATGCACTTCCACAATCCTTTATTTATCTCTGAGGAATAGAGTGCAAGTCTAATCCTGGAAGAGATTTAACATAATACACCTTTTAAAGCCCCGCCAGGTGTGTTTGTTAAAGCTAAACCTTCTGAGGACCAATCATTGTACTTTCATAATCTTAGTGGTCACCAGTTGATCAGACAGTGAGATTCATTTCTGTTCTGCTTGAAACTGAGATTAAATTGGTAGACTGGATATAAATTAAATAATATTAAGGTTACGTATTTTATATTATGGTAGAATGCTGATTTATCATCATTATAAAAACTCATTTAGTCATTTTCTGCTGTGTAGAAATTGAAAACTAGCAAGCAAACAAACTGAAAATAACAACCAAAACACTATGAGTTCATGTGTGGACTTTATAAGTGCACTTCGTTATTGTCATGGCGTGGTGTGCGGGGAATGAGGAGTACAGACGAGGAGGTCCAGGACATGCACATTTATTAAATACTCCACAGTACAAACAGGAACGGACAGGAACAGCAAGGAATCCACACGCACGCAAAAGAAACACAACTGAATGACACTATAATGACGTTATGAACCGACCACAAACTGTGGACACAACCAAACTTAAATACACAGACTAATCAGGGGAAGACAAGTGTGAACAATCAAACAGTGACGTAATAATTAGAGACGGAAACGGAAAGACCAAATAAGGGCATACAAGGGGAAAACACACAAAACAGTCCACAGGGGTGTGACAGTTAATATATAAATAACTGACCTTTTTTTTTTTTATTCTTTTATTTTACCTTTATTTTTTATTTATATAGCGCTTTTTACAATACAGATAGTGTCAGTAAAAAACCAGGAAAATAGTGTGTCAATAATGTAAGAGGACAATAGTAAACACTCAGTTTTATAAGTGCACTTCGTTAATATACAAATAACTGACCTTTTTTTAAAATTCTTTTATTTTACCTTTATTTTTTATTTATATAGCGCTTTTTACAATACAGATTGTGTCAGTAAAAAACAGGAAAATAGTGTGTCGATAATGTAAGAGGACAATAGTAAATACTCAGTTTACTTGCTTATTAAGACCAGAATTACTACCATTATAGTTTTTGTTAAGATTTTAAAATTTGTTTTTATTTCACATTTAATTTTTACATTTTATTTGAGCTAACTGAGTTAATATATGGACTTTATAAGTGCACTTTGTTAATATACAAATAACGGAAATTTTTTTATTTCATTCTTTTATTTTACCTTTATTTTTTATTTATATAGCGCTTTTTACAATACAGATTGTGTCAGTAAAAAAACAGGAAAATCGTGTGTCGTTAATGCAAGAGGACAATAGTAAACACTCAATTTACTTGCTTATTAAGACCAGAATTTCTACCATTATAATTTGTATTAAGATTTTAAAATTTGTTTTTTATTTACATTTAATTTTGACATTTTATTTGAGCTAACTGAGTTAATGTGTGGACTTTATAAGTGCACTTTGTTAACATACAAATAACTGGACTTTTTTTTTTTTTTTTTTTTTACCTTTATTTTTTATTTATATAGTGCTTTTTACAATATAGACTGTGTCAGGAAAAAAACAAAACAAAAACAAAAACAGGAAAATAGTGTGTCGTTAATGCAAGAGGACAATAGTGAACACTCGATTTACTTGCTTATTAAGACCAGAATTACTACTGTTATAGTTTTTATTAAGATTTTAAAATTAGTTTTTATTTTTATAATTAATTTTTACATTTTATTTGAGCTAATACATGCATTTTTGTTATTTTTATTCATTTTTTATTGATGTTTAATTTCGGTTTTAGTTATTTTAATACATCCAACTAAATGAAAGTCCAGTTTTGTGTACATTCACACATAAGTCAGGTGGCGACACAGATTTTGACCAATGGATTAACAAAAATAATTTTCAGGTTTGAGAAGTGTTTCAACATTGCAACTACTGATGAATACATTCATTTTTATTTGTATTATCACTCAGCAAGTTTTTTAACCATGTATTATTATGTATGATTGAAAGGCTTTTGTCTTTCAAACTCATTAAAATGCACAAATTCTGGTTATTCTTATTTTTATTCAAGCTAATATTGTTGTACATTTTTATTATTTTTTATTCATTTTTAAATGTTTTATTGATTTTTAATTTCAGTTTTAGTTTAGTTAATACATCCAACTAAATGAAAATGAGAAATGTTGCCTTTTTTGTATTTTATTTTATTCCAGTTAACATATATTTCAAGCAATGAAAAATGAATTTTTCTTTACGGTTTTAGTTGTGTTAACGATAATAACCCTGGGCCAAACAATCATCTCTAGTCCTTCTATCAGATTTCACAGCAGGTTCTCATCAAACCAGTCTTGCTCTGTTTTCATGCTAGCAGGTTCCTGCGCCGGGTGTACGGGAGCATTGGTAATGATGCAGCCACATTTGAGCCGCTTGTCTCCAGCGTACAAGACCTGTCGACCCCCAGCCCAGATATATAGCCATTTCTAAGACCCCCCTCACCAATGGTGGAACCCAAGCTGTGTTTGGGAGCCAATTTGGGCTGGTTACTGTCAGCACTGGAGGTGTCCCACGGTTCTTAAACAGAAACAGCTATAGTGAGATATAGTGGGCAGAGGCTGCTCACATCCATCAAGTTTCCTCTCGCTGCCGGTTCGCAAAATTATCCTTCACATTATCCTTCAACACGAAATTTCATGCTACTCATTGTCTTCGCCCAAACTTTGTCATCATTAGAGCACTTAATGCACCTATAACTTATAATGACTTCATCTGCACGTTATTAATTTCAGCAGTGGCTTCAAGATGCTAATGCGGTTCTACCCAAGATATTACTGCTGAGTTATTGTTTGCCACAACTGATGGATACTTGAAGGGTTTTCAGGAAAGCAAACTGTGAAGCGTGAAATTTTGTGCTGAATGATCACTGTTTGTTCACCTGCTAGAAAATATAATGAGAATCAACTGCTATGACAACAAATGTACCCAGTCTTCCGAGCTGGGTAGTAACTGATTACATGTGATCTGGATTACGTAATCAGATTTAAAAAATTAAGTACTTGTAATTAGAGTAAGTTACATTTTAAAATACTTGTAATCAAACTACAGTTACTTTTTTTTTATTACATGATTACATATTATTCACACAATAATAAATTATTCATCATTTATTGATTCTTTCTAATTAATCTTTTTTATCTTTTAAAGGTTCCTTTCTAAAATAGTCTACTGCCTTTATACACTCAGAAAGTCCAGTTTTGTGGACATTCACATATAGACTAGTCATAAATCAGGTTTTAACACAGCATTTGACCAATGGATTAACAAAAATAATTTTAGATTTAAGTGTTTCAACATTGCATCAATGAATACATTCATTTTATTTGAATTATCACTCAGCAGATTAACCATGTATTATTATGTATTATTGAAAGGCTTTTGTCTTTCAAACTCATTAAAATGCACAAATCCTCATTATTCTTATTTGCAGACATTCTTAAAGGAGAAGTCCACTTCCAGAACCAAAATTTACAGATAATGTACTCACCCCCTTGTCATCCAAGATGTTCATGTCTTTCTTTCTTCAGTTGTAAAGAAATTATGTTTTTTGAGGGAAACATTTCAGGATTTTTCTCCATATAATGGATTGATATGGTGCCCCGATTTTGAACTTCCAACAGGCTTCAAATGATCCCAGCCGTGGAAGAAGGGTCTTATCTAGTGAAGTGATCGGTTATTTTCATTTAAAAAAAAATACAATTTAAATACTTTTTAATCTCAAATGCTCGTCTTGTCTTTCTCTCCTTGAATTCTGTGTATTCTGACTCAAGACAGTTAGGGTATGTCGAAAAACTCCAATCATATTTTCTCCCTCAACTTCAAAAATATTTTCAAAATCATCCTACATCACTGCAGAAGTACCGACCCAGTCTTTGCAAAGAGAACATGCAAAGAAGATCAGACACACTCAACAAAAAAGGTAAAACAGCAATATAAGATGATTTTGAAGTTGAACATGAGATGGGAATTTTTCGACATACCCTAACTGTCATGACCCAGGAAAACAGTTCAGGTGGAGCGAGATAAGACGAGCGTTTGACATTAAAAAGTATATAAATTGTATCATTTTTATGAAAATAACCGATCGTTTCGCTAGATAAGACCCTTCTTCCTCAGCTGGGATTGTTTACAGCTGTATTTGGGATCGTTTGAAGCCACATTTAAAGTACATTTTGGAAGTTCAAAATCAGGGCACTGTACCAGTCCATTATATGGAGAAAAATCTTTTAAATTTACATTCCTATGATTTTATTACTTATTTCATTAAACGCACAAACCCCCGGCTGTCCTTTACGAACCCCAGTTTAGGAAACCTTGAGGTAATATCATGTTTAATGTACTTCATGTGGTTAATTACAATGAAACAAATTTATTTCCTCACTCTATGTATTTTTACATCATTATGGTACAAGTTTATTCCTTTTAAATCAATGTGATAAATGAGTTAGGTCAAAAGTAATCTAAAAGTAATCTGATTATATTACCTAAAATGTCTAATGTAATGGATTACATTACTGACTATTTTGTCATGTAATTTGGAATCAGTAACTGATTACAATTTGTAAGTAATGTACCCTGCTCCTCTTACATAATAAAATTAATTTCTCATAAATTATATTTGTTCTAGCATTTTTACTTTTTTTCTGAAAAAGAAAAACTCAAACTAGTAGTTTACTAATGTGAAGACACCAAAGGTCTATTCACTTTTAAACGTCTAACCATTTCATTATATGGACAGTCTAAGCAGCCAATAAGGAGTGAGGGTTTCCACGCGCTGACCAATCAGGCGCGAGTATAGTAAAAGTTACGTCAGTATAAGCGTGCTCTGATTAGTATGCAAACGCTGCGAAGTGAACTTGTTACCCGGATTGTCTAACGTTATTCAGTAATCACCAGAACGCCTGTTTGTCATCTTAAAAATATCGTCCATCCAAAGTAGGAAATGTCAGGTAAATATGTTTTTTATAAGCACCAAGGTTTTCCATTCCCTTTTAAGGCGTTTCTCCAGTCATCCGAGAGAGTTCTTGATGTGTATGTTTGTAGGGAGACCCTGTGTTGAACCCATTCAGACCGCATGAAACTCGTAATGGTCGTTGGAATTGCCTCCTTGAATGTGTGAATTGGGGTGAAACTGTCGGGGTAAAAATGGTTTTGTAAGTAGCTGACAAACGACCCAGGAACGGTTATGTGAATTCATAACGCGCTGAAAGCCCGCGCGATTGCAGGTCACGTGACCGCACTTCGGCGGGCTGTACCCTAGCTCAGAAAAATAATATTACAGAGTCATATTTGAGGTTGTTTTGTGTTATCGTCGGTTATTAAAATAACCGTTTGTTGGGAATCCTTCCTGCATTTAATTTACATTATTTACAGTTGTCATTTTAATGATTTAATGGTTTTTATATCGTACTGACAGCCTAGGTTTTCGTGCTTGTTTTATCATATGCATGTTCAGGAAAAGCTAGACTGATTACTTAAGTAACGTAACAACATACCATTTCTTAACAAGATGCACGATTTGATGAATCATTCAAACATTTCAAGTTTGCAAGCACCAGAGTTCTATTTGGGAAATCATTTAGATCTCAGTTGAAGCAAAAATCTCAAGATTATACATGTTTTTGCATATCCAGACCAGTAGACCAAGTCATTAATGGTTCATAAAATGTACCAAAACACAGTAAAGAAACGTCATATTACCCCTAACTGCATGGTAGGACTTCTAAAATGATTTCTCAGCAGGAGGTTGTACTCTAACACAGTTTTGAATTCACTTTTGCATTATAAGAGGGACTCGTGGACTGAGCAGTAATGACCGCAGATCTCTGAATCTGACATGCCTGTGAAAAACAGCCAGAAAAGCCCTTGATTCAGATCTGAGAATATCAGAGGAGAACAAGTCTTGTTGGATGTGGGATACATCAAAACGTACATTCAGTCGTATGTTTCTGATTTATCTTTTCTGAAGCGTTGCCTCTTGATTTTCTCTACTAAAACTTCACTGATGGATTTGCATAGTTCCCTTTATACTCAAAAATAGATTTTCATACTGTATGTGTGGTAAGGATCAGCTTGGATAAGCTTATTAATTGGACATGTAGCGCCCCAAAAGTACTTTAGCACCTATGATGCACTTAAACCTGAATGCTACTCCATTAGATAGAAAAAAATGCAATAAATATATATATGAATTTCTGCGGAAAGCTCTAGCATTTGAGCGCACTTTCTTTGATATTTAATTGTCATGAAATGCATGCATTTTAAATTTAGCTTAAGTGTTCAAAATGCAACCAGTGTATAAGTTCAGGCTGTTTATTTCCAGAGGAGCAAAATGTCTTCTTGTTGTACCAAAACCTGACAAGGCAATATGAGAAAAAAATCCTTCTGCTTTTTTGGGCTTAGAGAAACAGGTGTGCATGAGGAGTTCTGTTTTGCATTTGTTTCATATTCAGCTATGAGGAAGATTGAATTTGTGAGACCCTGTTATTAAAAACCGGTGAAGGAAACGCAATATGACTTTTTATTTTGCTTTGTTCATTTTCAATTATTCAAAAACCCCAGCAACTCATTACCTACTACCTGAAAAAGAGAAATAGATTTATAGTGTTCATTTGAAATCACATCCTCGCTTGCTTTTGCACAAAAATACAGCTTTTTTCCATGCATATTCTTCCTTTGTTATTCAGCATATAAATAGAATGCATCTGAAATGCTTGTGCTCTTTGTCACTGCGTTAAATGCACGAATAAGTGAAATTCTTAGGTTAAGTACATTTAAAAGCGCGGAATGAAAAGTGGGCCATCGGGAGAGATAACGCATCAAATATGCAGGGCTGCTGTCACTCGCCATGTTCCCGTCACTGTTTCCGTAATGCACTTTGGATTACAGCAGCTCTTTTCCGGAGATGCCACATTTGGTTTTCAAATGCACCATGGGAAATGCTGCAGAGGGCGTTCGTAAGACTGCTGACGATGGCATGAAAGAAACTTCACCATTGGTTTGATTTTAAAGAGTAAAAAGTGAGCTATGTGGGGAAGATCTTTCATTTAAGTAACTGTTCCTGTTTCTCCATTGTGTAACCATTTGTCATTATTTGGATCTGGACCTTCCAACCTAGAAATGCCATTAGGTCAAATGTATAGCTATAATTCCTTTATTGATTTCTAACTAATATGTTTGACTTTTTATTCTCTATTACAGTGATGGATGGCTGCAGTTTGTGGGTCACAGATTGTTAAAGGAATAGTTCACCCAAAAATGAAAATTTGCAGGACGTTTACTCATCATCAGGCCATCCAAGATGTAGGTGAGTTTGTTTCTTCATCAGATTTGGAAAGATGTAGCATTGCATCACTTGCTCACCAATGGATTCTCTGCAGTAAATGGGTGCCGTCAGAATGAGACTCCAAACAGCTGATAAAAACCTCACAATAATCCACAAGTGATCCACACCACTCCATTCCATCAGTTAACATCTTGAGAAGACAAAAGCTTCAAACCATTGCTTCTGGCTAAAATAAGAGTCCATAATCCATAATAACGCTTCCTGCAGTGAAAAAGTCATCTCATCTGAATCAGGAGAGAAATATGCACAGATCAAGCACTGTTGTAAACAAATATGTGGGTGGATTTTGAAGTGAGAGGACAACATGGACATGTATTTTAATCAGTTTGAAGTAAAAAAAAAAAAAAATGTCTTAATGATGGATTTGTTTCTTAGAAACATACATCTTTTTATTTCACACATTAATTGACGGACTGCCTTAGTAAAAAAGCGATATGTACAAACTGCATTTATTTTATTCTAAGTAAAGTTTAAGTCTATTGACATACTTACTGATATAAAAAGTGTAATTAAACTTTATTTGGAATACTAATGCGCAATGCACATTTATTAATATTAAGCCTGGAATGTGTTTTAATGTCACTACTGATGAGGATTGTATGATCTTTTAAATAATATCAGTCTTTAAATGCAAAATATTTAAAGTGTACCTAAAGTATACTTGTAATAATGCCACTTTAGCACAATCAAATATACTTAAGTATATCTTTAGTTGAACTTCAGCACTGCTTCTGCACAATTAAAATGCATTAAGTACAAAATCAGTTGTTCCAATTTATCAGACTTTAAATATACCAGTTTAGTATAATAAAGCTTCAGTTGCATGGTATTTTTATTAAGTACATAATATGTAAATGTATTTAAAGTACAGTTAGCATGGAATAAATGTATTTTAAATACATTTTAGTATATTTATTTTTCACAAGGCTGGTGTTGTTGTGTGGATTATTGGGATGCTTTTATCGTCTGTTTGGAAACTGGGACAGAATAAAGTGTTTTAGCATTATAAAAAAGTGCGCACTTCAGTTTTATGGGATTTTACATTTACCCAAGGCAATAAGCATGCAGAAAAACTGTCCTCAGGGCTTTTCTCCATAAGGCAGCCCTTAAAAGTAGCACAGTCTTTAATCTGAATGCATAATTCAGTTTTCACACTGCAAGCTGTGCTGCCATTAAAAACTTGTCGTCGCCCGCAACATCGCCCTCCACTGGACGCCCCATGAGGAATCATGTTTAAATGGGTGTGTGGAGTGTTTCATGTTTTGTTCATTGGAGCTTTAAATGAGTTACATGACTTCACTTTCCAGATAAATAACTATGTATGCGCTCGTGCCAAATCTAAACTTCGGAGC
Organism: Cirrhinus mrigala; assembly: GCA_036247105.1. NCBI lineage: Eukaryota > Metazoa > Chordata > Actinopteri > Cypriniformes > Cyprinidae > Cirrhinus > Cirrhinus mrigala. The sequence goes on from CM070016.1 coordinate 25,263,633, forward strand.
AGGCATTAGGATTTAATAGAAAATCATTATTTACAAATGAAACTGAGGCAGGTATTTTATTATAGTTACAAAAAGCAGCATTAAACTGTATCCTTGTCCTCAACCGCATAGAAATGGATCATTATGTTTTATATTGGCCTATCTAGTTGCATCTGAGCTGTTAAACCAAGTGTGTTAAAGCTTGTAGTGTAATTAGAGCCCATGTGCATTTTAAAATGACTTTTGGTTAAAATAAATATTTGGTCTCTTTTTATTTCTAGTCATAGTCTAGTGTCTATGTATATTGTCTATATGTATATATTATACATTAAAAATCTGTGATTTTTAGGACATTAAATGAATATATTCATTATTTACGTGCACACAGGGCTGTAGGTTTTTGCTGGTGTTGTGTTAACGAGTCTCATAAGCAGTCCTGTTCATATGCTTTGATTTTGCGCTAAAATAATTAGAACAGTCGACAAGATAAATATATCTTGTTGGCATTAGTGGTTTACTGAAGTATAATATTTGTTTACTAATTAGTCTTGAAGTATATTCTCGGTTTATCTTGGGCTGTGTAACAGGAGTGAAGTGGGTGTTAATAATTAATTTTTTCCTTCTCATAAATGTCTTGTAAATATTCTTTCCATCTGAATCTTTATAGTCTTTGCACACACACTTATGAATTATCATTTTCTTTCTTCATTGACTGTCTAGGGCCCTATGAAATCCGTTTTATTTTTTTTTTCAAATTCCGTTTTTTTCCGTTTTAATTTTTCTCAGCTCCTTTTAATGGTAAATAAAAATGTATTAATCAAAGAGCATGTCTAATTAATTGAAATCATGAAACACACACAATTTCACATCAATTTAATAAAGGTTTAACACAAATGACATGTTTAGGGCCCTAAGAAATGTTTTATTTTTTCTCGCCATGTTTTATTATTATCAAATTCTGTCTAATTATTTGAATGCATACTTAAATTATTCAAATTTATTCTTAAAATAGCCTTATGAATGTTTTTTTTTTTTTTACACTCAGAAATTCTGTGTTGTGTATTTAAAATGTTCCGGTTATCAAATGAAGGCATAAACATTAATTTCATTAATCTTTTGGTTATTGAAAATTAAGCAAACCTTTTTTTTTGGCAAACAAAGGGTAATTTACTATTAAACTTAAAACATGGAAGAAATGTGATTATACCCTAAAAATAATGTTTGTTTCATTTTAGTAGTGGTAGTAGTAGTAGTAATAGTAGTAATATATTTCTTTCACAATGTCTTAGTTAAACCGGACTTTTATTTTGGCGGGTTGCCGTGTCTACCTTTACATTTCTGTGTGTATATGATATGACTCTAGTTTTCCTAAAATGGGACGGTCAAATGCTGAAATCACAGCGAGCGCCACGGGCGCTTCAGTGTGTGTAGTAAACAAAACCGCTCGTCTGCTCCATTCATTAAAACAGAGACACACAGAACATGCAGGATTCACATTTAAATAGTATTTTTGTGGCATAATATTTACAGATGCTAGTCCATTTTGCAGTTAGATTTAAGTGTAATGACGTACTTTTGATTAATTTATTCAAACTTTGACAAATTCGGTGACATACCGCGTTATTCAGTAAATTCCGTTTTTATGATTGGATTCCACGATTCCGTCCACATTTTCCACATCACGGAAATCATAGGGCCCTAACTATCTTAGATCAGCATGAATTTCCTTGCTGGTTTGGTGATTTATCGTGTCAGACCTGGCTGGTGAAGCTGGTTAACTAAAAAGTTAATAGACATTTCAGTTCAACCAGTCTCACTTGATCTTGTTCTTGTTGATGCATGTACGTTTGTTGTATAATCTGAACAATTGATTTTAAATTATCATGAATTTTGGCTGACATTGAGGTTTTGTTAAATTGCAGTAATGATTTATCATGTCCTTGGAAGCATAAGTATTATCTAATGTTTTGTACCACATGGTATAATATTGCAGCAAAATGAAACCTATCAATTCAATATACACACACACACAAGCAACTTTGCAAGATCGCAATGAACTAAGATGACTGACAGCTTTTAATGATTTTTAAGAGAGTTTGTAAATAAGATGGTGATTTAATACAACAGTTAAATAAGACGTTAATATTAAGTGACTTACATTGTCTAACTATAACAGTATTGCATGATTTTGCTTTATTTCGTCTGCAAAAATAGTGTGAAACAAGTCCCAACTGAGCTGCTGCCCATCTCCATTCAGACACAGTGGTGTTTCATTTATGAATGCACGTGCATTTTTAAACAAATCTATTGAGTCAGTGATTGAATTTTCCATTCATAAAGACAGCCACTTTTTTTATTCCTGAATAAATCAGCTTTTCGAACGAATCAAATGAATGAAAGATTCTGTAATTAAATCAGTGACTTGTCACCACCTACTTTTAGTTTAATTTTTAAAGTATCTTTTCAATTATTTAAATCATTTAATATTTCTATATTTAAAATTTTATGTTTAAAACATTAATCTCAACATGAATTTATGAATTTGATTGCACTCATGCCACCTCTGAGTGTCATTAAGCATATGAAAATACACCTACAAGCCACTTTCAAGTTCTTCTGTGCAACCTCTGTAATACAAATTAATATTGTTAATACTGATTTCGTTTGATTGGTAACTTATTCTTATTCTACTTGTTCTTATTCTGTTGTTTTAATTAGAAATTTTTAAACCTTATAAAATATAATAAAAAAAAATTACATAAAAGAAGAATACTTTTAATAAAGTTAGGAAAATGCCATTACAAAGGTAAAAACAAAATTCCCCTGTAAATCACTTTAAGAAGTCAAATATCACCTCATAATGGGAAGGCTTATTTTTTATCCGATTTTTGGATTATTGATTAGAATGTGCTCCTGAAATTTCGACTCTGCTCCTAAAAAGAGAAGCAAGCGCAGAGCCCTGCACGTGTATATATGCCAAAAATAAATTGTGTTTTTTTTGTTGAGGTATGTAAAAATATAAAGTCAGGGCAAGAAAAATCTTTATTGTTGGGCAACATGATTGATCGTTCAATGAAATGTATATATTTTTCAGTTATTATCATGAACTATGATATGTCGGTGTAGCATTGATCTTATGGATTGATGGGCTTCATTTACAGTCCACACACAAAATCATTAATATTTCATTTATTTAACGTGTTGCTCTAAGAAAACATGCAGTCTGTAAGCAGTGTGCGAATTCTTGTGCAGAATAGGAATGTTCATAGTGTTTATAGCATATCTGCATATAAAATAATTTCTTGGCAGTGGTGATAAATTGTGCAGTTCAGTGAAGCTGCATGCCAACTAAATGCTGTAAAAGGACAGTGGAGGTAAAGAGAGGAATAATTGTGGGTGAAGGTCTTGCGAAAGAAAAAGCGAAGTGTACCAAAGTTACGCATAGAGGAGGATGAAAGGCGCGTTCAGATGAAGGTCTATCTGTCTTCGACCCATCGAGCTGTTGACCACATTGATTTTCTTTTTTCCCCTCTGATTTTGCCACTTAAAGTGAAGAGAGGCTTGCATTCGTCCCTGGCTCTCGAAGCCTTTCACTGAAGCAAATCCTTCTCAGGATGTACAAGTGATTATGGGTAATTACGTGTGGAGAATGGACACTCAAGGAGAGCCGAGTGTTTAGAGTCTGTCAGTCAAAATGCATGAGTTGAAACCAAAACAATGGCCTTTTTTGAAGGTACTTTGAAACTATTGTGAAGAGGTGGTCATTTGTCATTTCCTCTTTGAGATGAGACACTGAAGACTGTTCTGTTAAGCACAACACTTAACATAGAGGCTTTAAACAATTATAGCATTTCGCATTAGAAACATAAACCTGAAAATGGCAAAATGCAAAACTGCAGATTTTTTCCCATCAGGAATTGATGTGTGTTTGAAAAATGGTATTTCAGCATAATTGCTTGAATTTATAGTAATATTAGCAATAAACTGCATGCCTTCGGCAAAAGTTAGTTTTAGCCAAATCCCAAAACAGAAACGGCGCTGAACAGAATACAGACTAACGCCATTAAAAATAAAAAAGCTTCACTAAGCTCTCCTGTGATACGAGGCCTCTGGGATCATTGATCTGCTGTAAAATCTCTCACGGAGGAGTCGGAGAGACTGCGTATTTTGTATCCTAAAGGCTTTGACCTTGGTTTCTACTTTGCAGGTCTGACGCCAGACAACATATTGCATACCGGCATAATTTTGTACTGTTTAAATGAACAGTTGGTAGTACATTATTATCTTCTCATTCCGCTTTTTTTCCTCATGAAAAATGTTCTCCGCTGAGCAAACGGGTAATTGGATTTCAGGCCAATCTGGATTGGAGAAATCCTTCTAAAACATGAATAATTTCATTATCAGCCGAGGCATGAAGTTATTATAGATCGACCAGCAAATCGCTGCACGTCGTTTGAAAGTCATGCACGCTTCTAATTTGAAGCGTAATTCTTCATGTTGACCTTGCTGACATACATCCTTATAAAGTCCTTTGTGTCTGATAATGATCTCAAATACTAAGCATTTAGTTACATTCCTGCTTTAACAGATTGCTGTACTACATGATGTGAATGTGGCACTAAGGATGGGTCAGGATAGTTGAGTCTTGAGGTGTGTATGGTTGAAGAGTTTTTTTTTTTTTTTTTTTTAATTTTCAAAAATCATGTTTTTTATTATGTTATGTTTTTTTGGTGGGTGTTTTGTGTTAGTTAGCTGTAATTGTTTTGTTATTTTTACTTAATCAAAATAACCCAACTGCAGTTTTATTGAAAAACATGATTTTTGGATATTGTTAAAAAAGGAGTTACCTGTTTTTGCAAAAAGTGCAAAAAAGTAAATTCATTACATTACTTTCTTAATTACTACTTTTAAGTTAGTTTTTGTTTACTATTATTCTGAAAAAAAGGTGTAGAAACTTTTTTTTTTTAACTCAGAAATCACTAGTAAATAAAAAAAAAAAAAGAAATGAAATATGAAAATTTGAAGTAGGAAAACTGCAGTGTTTTCTTGTAAAACATATACCAATAATCTCTTTAAATAATGTTTGTTTTATTTTCTTTGAAGAATCTTTTTTTAACAGTATATTGTTTGGACAAATGAACTTGAATTGTTTTCAATTCAGATTCATTTATAAAGCTCTCTTTCCATATCATTCAACGGCAACATGTTAAAAATTTTACATTTGATAAATATTCTTAACATTAACTTTGACAGCCATAAATATAATGTTTGGATTTTGCCATTATCTTATGTTTTCTTCTTTATTAGTTTTTAAGTTTAATGTGTAACATAATTTTATTTGTATAGTTTCTTGTGTTTTTTTTGTTTTTCTTGTATTTTTATGTTTTATTTTTATTTATTATTTTATTTATTTTTGCTGTTCCGAAGTTTGGGATCCGTAAGATTTTTAGTGTTTTTTTTTTTTTTTTTAAACAATTCTCTTATGCTCATCAAGGCTGCATTCATTTGATCAAAAATACAGAAACAATTGTAATATTGTGAAATATTTTTACAAATTAAATTTTATTACAGTTTATCTTAATATATTTTAAAATATAATTTATTTCTGTGATGCAAAGCGTGACGGGCTACAGCTGCTGTCTGCACAGTGTGCTAAAAATAAAAAGTCAGCATGCTAAAAAAAAAAATGCATCTAAATATATACATACACTGCCGTTCAAAAGTTTGGAATAAGATTTTTAATGTGTTTTAAAGAAGTTTCTTATGCTCATCAAGGCTCCATTTATTTGATCAAATATACAGAAAAAATGTAATATTATTGCAATTTAAAATAATGCTTTTTTATTTTAGTAAACTATAATTTATTTTTTATTTTTTTGTCATACAAAGCTGAATTTTCAGCATCATTACGCCAGCCTTCAGTGTCACACGATCTTTCAGAAATCATTCTAACATGCTGACTTATTATCAATGTTGAAAACAGTTGTGCTGCTTAATATTTTGTTGGAACCTGTGATACATTTTTACTTTACACTGTCCTAACTACATGCGACACGACAAGATTCCAGCGACAAGCAATTTGGGTATCCACGCCAGACGAGACGCGACACTCGTCGCGGCTAGTTAGGACAAAAACTCAGATTAACATGGAAAAGATACCTTTTATCGCGTGTCACGGCGTCACATCGCATGTAGTTAGGACATGGCGTTATTCTTTAATGAATAAAAAGTTAAAAAGTACATTATTTATTTATAATAGAAATTTTTTAAAAAAATAAGTCTTTACATTGATAACTTTTTATTAATTTAACACCTTGTTGTATTACTTTTAAAAAAAAAAAAAACATTACTGACCCCAAACTTTCGAACGGTAGTGTATATTGTTATTAGGGGTGGGAGAAAAAAAATCGATTCTCCGATGCATCGCGATTCTCTCTTCAACGATTCTGAATCAAATATTCAAATATTCAGAATCGGTTCTGAGCTTGGTTTTTTTCCCGCATGTGGCACGTGCAAGCTAGAGACGTGGGCTTCATTGCACAGCATTTTCGCTGTGAGAAGCGTCTTTCACACTGAACGCGGAAAGCGCTGCACGTGCGCTTTGGTCGACAGTGTGTGCTTCCACCCGCCGTGTTTTACTTTAGATATGCTTTCATTAATGCCGTTTGGAATGCAGTACCATTAGATGCGCGAAACTTGCACTGACGGACTTTCACATGGGCTTCGTGTTTGTTGTCCTGAAGATCGATTGCGGCTGTGGTTAAACGCACTTCCATTTTCTAATACTTTTATACGAAATTGATGTTCACACAGTTATGTTTTCAGAGCAAGACAAAACATCTTTTATATCGAAATAGATCTGTGCATTAGTGTGAATACAGTCTGTTAAAGCTGCCACTGTCTTTGATCAGTAATAATCAAACGGCAATAATGCTGAGAAAAAAAAATAACTATTGTCTGAAAACTTTTGGATACTTAAAGAACACCTATTTAAAAAAAAAATAAAGCTTGCACCAAATAAATTTGATATAAAATTTATATGAACATGTAGCCATGTGCAGTAATATTAAAAAATGAGAATGTGATGCATATTGATATTGAGTTGATGATGAAAATTGGAATTGAATTGAATCATGAAACCAGTGAAGATTCACACCCCTACTTTTAAGATGGCAGTACTGACATACAGAGATTCCAACTGTAAACAAAAAGCAAAGAAACTGCACTTTTTGTTAAAATGTAAGATTGTAAAGATGCATTTGCATGGCAGAAGAATTAAATGAAGTTCCAAACGTAGGTTTGGGAGGAGCCTAATCATTCAGTCCTGTCAATCATCATTACGAGTCTATATAAGCAGCTCTCATTGCACCGTCCCGGCCTCCGTTCTTCCAGCATCCCTCCACCTCCCCTTCTCCTCCTCTATTTCTGTTATTCTCCTTCTAGGCACTCAAGCCGAGCCTCGGGTTCGAGCCTCCATTAAGGACCGTAAACCAAGTTTGTTTACCATTGCCCATCAGGACTGGATGGGCAGGCGAACTTGTGAATTGGGGAAAAAATGTAGATCAACAATCGTTTTGGAATCGGATCGTGACTCTTGGAATCGGATCGGATCGTGAAGTACCTGAAGATTCCCACCCCTAATTGTTATAAAAGATTTCTGTTTTAAGAGTGCTGTTCTTTTTAACTCTCTGTTCATTGAAGAACCCTGAAAAAAGTATCACAGGTTCCAAAAAATATTAAGCAGCACAACTGTTTCCAACATTAATAATAAATCAGCATATTAGAATGATTTCTGAAGGATCGTGTGACACTGAAGACTGAAGTAATTATGATGAAAATTCAGCTTTGTATGACAAAAAAAAAAAAAAAGATTATAGTTTACTAAAATGAAAAAGCATTATTTTAAATTGCAATAATATTACATTTTTTCTGTATATTTGATCAAATAAATGGAGCCTTGATGAGCATAAGAAACTTCTTTAAAACACATTAAAAATCTTATTCCAAACTTTTGAACGGCAGTGTATGTATATATTTAGATGCATTTTTTTTTTTTTTAGCATGCTGACTTTTTATTTTTAGCACACTGTGCAGACAGCAGCTGTAGCCCGTCACGCTGAAATTTGCTGGTTGATGGTTTTGAATGCGTTTGCTTGATGCATCTTGCGTTCTTGTATTCATAAAGGGCTCCATCAGCTGTTTGTGAATGCAGGAGCACATGTGCGAATGAGCAGTAGTCCTATGAGCTATAGTACACTTATAAATTATGTAAATAAAAAGCACCATAAATACACCATATATTTAAAAAAAAAAAAAAAAAATTATAAATAATCTAAAGACCATTATATATATATTTAGATGCATTTTTTTTTTTTAGCATGCTGACTTTTTTTTTAACACACTGTGCAGACAGCAGCTGTAGCCTGTCATGCTAAAATTTGTTGGTTGATGGTTTTGTATGTGTTTGCTTGATGAATCTTGCGTGCTTGTATTCATAAAGGGCTCCATCAGCTGCTTGTGAATGCAGGAGCACATGTGCGAACATCCCTTTAGAAACGCGTCTGATCGATGTCTGGCGGACACAACCCCAAGCAAGCTTAATTAAACAGAGCTTCGGAGTCGGTTTGGGAAGCGTGTAGTCGTGCACATCTCTAAGTGTGACATCATCGTCCCATCAGTCTCCTCGCGTCTCCTGTTCGCTGTGATTGATGAGTGGCATTTGAGAAATTGCTGTGTGACTAATGTCGCATGTCGTTTGCAGGGCGCAAATATTTCTGCACGGTCTCCCGTGGCGGTGCGTTTTAATTAGCTTTGGAAGCATACAAGACAAGCAACATGACGTTGGCGAATTTGTGCCCATAATGCTCAGTAAGCCCGAGCGTTGCGCTTGCTGACCGAGGTTTTACGCTTTCATTGAGCGATTATGTCACCTCGCTATCCTCAGGGTCGCTGGTGAGGCTCGTACTTAATTGCAAATTTGCAGTCTGTGGAAATCCAGCCGCCAAGCGGCAAATGACTATTGAATACACTCCAACAACGCCGGTGTCAACTGTTTTTCCATCTGTAGGAGGAATAATGATGTGGGATTTCAATCCCCAGTTGTTTTACAAAAGCAATTAAGCGTTGTGTATGCAACGTTCAGCACGAAATCCTTCAATATGGAAAATGTCGAGTGTCATTTTGCATTGAATCTGTATGCATGTCAGTTTCTCCATCCTCAGATCTGAGCTCTAGATTTGCCCTTTAATGCTTTGAAAACCTTTCCTTTTATATTTTAAAGAACAATTAGCGCCTTCGTTTCATGCTTGAGTGCGTGATAATACCCGTCTCAACCCGAGGCTTCTGTTGATCTTGTTTCCAATCATCTCGGGCCTTGTCTGTTAATTATGTCCAATTTTCATGGACAGTACAGCAATTATCAAAGACTCATGGCAATCGTTAGCTCCCCGCTGCTGTGCGCTTCATTGACGTTATTTAATGTTTAAAGTATACGCTGTGATAATGCTAATATCAATGATATAGAAGTGGAAAATCTTATGCGTAATACTTATGGGTAGTGGTTAGTTAGGGTTAGGGGAATGAGCAGTAGTACTATGAGCTATAGCACACTTATAAATTATAAACTTATTAATTCTAAATAATCTAAAAACCATTATACAAAAAATAGTCTGTAAAAATGTTTAATTATTGGAGTATGTTTTACAAGAAAATACAGTGTAATAAATAATTGTTTGAAGTTGTGAATGAGGATCGTTGGCGTATGTTTTACAAGTAAACTGTTAAAATGTTTTTCCCCCTAAAGTGTAAATAAAACAAAATATTGGAGTATATTTTACAAGAAAATAGAGTGTAATACATTATTTTTCGAAATTGTAAATGAAGATTATTGTGTTGTAAATAAGGCAAAATACAAGAAAATATGCTTTTTTTCATATAAAACAGATTATTGGAGTGTTTTGTACATTTTACAAGAAAATACATTGTAAAAAATAATTTTTTGAAGTAAAAAGATCATTGGAGTATGTTGATGAAAATGGATTATAAAGATATTTCTTTATAATTCGAATTGGTAAATAAAGTAAATTGGAATATGTTTTAGAAACAAATGGACTGTAAAAAAATTGTAAAAGTTAAAGTTCTAAATAAAGATATTGGAGTATGTTTTACAAGATGTTCTGTAAAAACATTATTAGAAGTTGTAAATAATAATTATTGGTGTGTGTTTTACAATAAAACAGATCATTTGAGTATGTTTTACAAGAAAATAGATTTTAAAGATTTTTGTAAATAAAGTAAATTGAAATATGTTTTAGAAACAAATGAACCATAAAAATTGTTTTACTTAATAAAGATATTGGAGTGTTTTACAAGAAAATACACTAAAAAAAAGATATTTTTTTAAATAATAAAAAATAATTTGGGTACATTTTACAAGAAAATGCATTGTAAAAAAATATTTTTTGAAGTAAATAAAACAGATCATTGGAGTATGTTTTATAAGAAAATAGATTATAAAGATTTTTAAGATATGTTTTAGAAAAAAATGGACTGTTTAAAAAGTTTTTAAAGTTCTAAATAAAGATATTGGAGTGTTTTACAAGTTTTGTAAGTTCTGTAGTTTCTGTAGTAAATAATCATTTGAGTATGTTTTAAAAGAATGCAAAATACCTTGTCAAAATTTTTTTTTTGAAGTTCTAAAAGATATTGGGGTAAGATTTACAAGAAATTAAGTAAAAAGTACATGAAAGTAAAAGAAATTAAGTAAATATTCAAAGTGGGAAATAAAAACGATTGAGTACTTTTTACAAGAAAATACGCCAACATTTTTCCAGTGTAATATACGTGTTAGCAAACACCACTAACAAACAGCAGCTAAACGTTTGTGAGAATCCTAATGCAGTGTTGCTCGCTTCGTAAATTGTTACCGACAGAAAACACGATGGCCTCTTGCATCGCTCTGATATCTGTGTGAAGAAAGAGAAAAGTAAGTGAGCGAGTGATGAGGTGAGATGTTTCAATTTCCAGAGCTTGCAGTAATCTGCAGTGAGTTTACCTGTTCTACAGCAGAGCCTTGGGAGCCTTGCTGTTTCGGGGCGTGTTTGTCTTCCCTCAGCCCGGGAGAGTGTCAGATGTTGTGGCAGAGCCATCACGGATGAGCTCGAGAGACGGAGAGAAACCCACGGCCACGTCCTCCTCCGAGAGCAAATTTTTCTGTAGACGCATGACGTGTCATTTAAATAGAGGAAGGTAAAGTGCAGGCGTTGAGTAAGCCATACGTGAGATTTATTGTTTGTGAGCGTGTGTTTTTGGCAGGTGGTTGCAGAAAATAGCGGACTAGTGGAAAAAGGCCTAGATAAGGAAAGAGCTGACAGGTGATCTATTCCCTTTCTAGGCTCTAAAGGGTTGCAGGTAAACAGAGTGTCAATCATCGGGATTAGTTCACACAGAAACGCTCGATGCCTCTTTGTTGAGCGCTCGGGGGAAACTTTGCAGTGTTGTCATCCGCTGTGTCTGTGCCAGATTTCAAAAGCTGCAATATCACGATTGGGGATGTAAACAGTTTACGGACACATTTGTGCTGCGGCTCTATACGGATGTCACATGTCTGCTTATAGGAATAGTTCAACAAAAAAAATAAAGACGTTGTTTATTTACATGTGTGATTCCAAACTTGTATGTTCTTGTTTTTCTTTACATTTAAGATAATTTAAATAAATGATTAAATCATGTTATATATTAATTTATATATTAAATTAAATTGCTAAATTATATATTAAATATATATATTAAAAATTATATATTAAAATTATATTAAAATTTAAAGACAATAACACTCAATAGTGTCTGTCGAGCTCCAAAGTGCACCATTAAAAAGTTGAATCAAAGCTTTCGTTAGTGTTACAACACTTATGGTAGTTTTGATCCTTTTTAATTAAATTATTAAATGTCAATGTTTAGAAAGGGTTTTTTTTTTTTTTTTTTTTTTAATTTTTGTTTAATCATTTTCACCCAGGGTTATTATTAACTAAAAGCATAAAAAAGTGACTTGAAATAAACAAAAATGTTAACTGAAATAAAATATTAAAAAACGATATACATTTCATATTATTTAGTTGTACTTTATTATTTGATGTACTAAAGATAAAAAAGGTAAAAAGATACCAATTTTTAACAAACAACTGCTGGCTGATACCGATTCTGGTCAAAAAGTAGGGCTTAAAACGAAAAAAAAAAAAAAATTTGATAGGTTCACGAGCAAAGTCGGTTAATCTGTTCCTGCGTTCCTCTGTATTATTATTATTTTTTTGCCAATAATAATAATAATAATAATCATCATCATGAGAGGGTCTTGATCTGGTAGCCTATCTTGCGCTTAGTTGTAGCCAGTACCGCATCATCTTTTCTAGATTTTGATTAAATGTATTAAGTGAAAGAAAAAACTGTTGTTTAAGATATTTCAAAATGTTTGTAGCATGGATTAAAAAAAAAAAAAAAGCAGCAACTCCTATAAGCATTTTAAGAGGAAAAAACAGCATTAATTATTAGGCTGTACATCGCATTTTATTATTACATTAAGAAACAGGCTAAAATGCAGGTAAATAAAGCAGAATATTTACAAACATTACAAACACAATTAGGCTATTTTAGTTCTCCATAACAAGTTGTATTTAGGCTAAACATCAAACCAAAACAAATGAATGTAAAAGCGAAACTGAAGCCTACCTCTCTCCTTCTGCACGAATCCAAAAGTTTCCGTATTCGTGATGTAACTGGATGCTTTATATATATATATATATATATATATATATATATATATATATATATATAATTTTTTTTTTTTTTTTTGTACAAAAGGCATTATCAACAGTGAGGTGCTGGTCACGCTGAATGGCACAGACTGTACTACGAACTATATAAATTGAGCAGTGTAACCTTTTATATTTCTTTAAATGTATTTTGTCTTGATAATGAACAGGCTGCGCTGTCAAGTTAGCAAAAATATGTTGTGTGCGTGTGAGGTGCCGGCGCGATCACTGCAAATGTTGCTCCTAATTTATGTTCCTACCAGTGCTGGTTGTCCATACAGATGGAAACAAAACGGCATTCAAAACTGTAAAGCTTTTTCAACTTTTTCATCTGTTTTCTCACGCAGCCTCTGTAAGTTTAATGAGCAAATTATGTGTGTTCTCATCCTTAATTATGTTGATGTTTCTGTCTGCCTTCATTATGGGTTGCTAATTTCTCACAAATTCAATAGTAGTGGGCAGTCGCCAGTTCAAGTATAAATAAATAAGTTAATTAAATATAAACCAGAAAAATAATATAATATAATATAATATAATATAATATAATCATATAATAAGGGTTATTAAATGTGTTACATTTAATAAAAAAAAAAAAAGGGAAAAGTTTAGCTAGTTTTGCTTTAGGACCATAAGTTTAAATTTGAAATTTTCAATTACTTCCTATAAAATGAATAAATAAAATTAAAAATAAAATTATAAAATATTATATATTTAATATATTATATTAAAAAATGGAAAGAATATACAATGAATGATTTAAAAAAAAAAAATCAAATGATCATCTAATATGTGTTTAACTTATAAATTAATTGTAATGTAAATGTAACTTTTTGTATTTTGTAGAAATTGTAGAAATTTAAGTTTCAAACAAAACAAAACATGAAGTCCTTAGCAATGCATATTACTAATCAAAAATTATGTTTTGATATATTTACAGTAGGAAATTTACAAAATATCTTTGTGGAATGTGATCTTTACTTAATATCCTAATGATTTTTGGCATAAAAGAAAAATTGATCATTTTGACCAATACATTGTATTGTTGGCTATTGCTACAAATATACCCATGCTGTATACGACTGGTTTTGTGTATGTACTGTATATGTGTGTGTGATATTTTAAATAATTTTAAATAGTCTTTTGGCTCCCTATGAAGTTTGCTGATGCCGTCTGTTTGAAAACATCCAGTCTAAATTTATTGAAATACTGAAAATATTTAGATAATATGTAAGGTTGCAGTAGCAAATGTTGGCATGCATGTTAATTTTCTTTTTCTCCTTTTTTTTTTTTTTTTTTTTTTTTTCAGAGACATTTACTGTATCGCTGTGTCAGGAATGAATGATACTTCAGGTGATTGACTGCGTTGTTATTCCCAACACTTTTCAGTGTGAGCGAGGCCCTTGGACCAATATCAGATGCTAGAGGTGTTTTATGGTCAAAGGACGTTGTGGGCTTTGAAAGGTAAACAAGCGCACATTGTCTGAATGCTGAAGAATCCATCTTCCCTGGCTTTTGGGCCTCGGGCGTGTGTACGGCCAGACCGCAAGTCTCTTTGTGCATGTCTGTCTGGATCCTGTGTGACTTTTAGAGGCTTTTCCTCAGACATTGTGTCTTTTGGCTCACTAGCCTGAGGTTACGCCGAACCAAGACAGACCATGATATCAAAAATGAAATCTGTTCTTGGTGAATAAAAAATAACACTGCATCCACAGCACTCTGGAGTTCTCTGTGCATAGACATCCATTTACCTCAGGACATTAGAGCTCTTCAGACAGGACAGTTTGTACACCTAGAACTATTTGTACAGGACTACCAAACAGGTAAATCTGTGTTTCAGAGATTTGCTATGAAGACCATTCCTTCATATAAAATCTCTCCAGATCCTTCAAATTCCATGCTCCATGTTGGTTCTTCTCCTCTTCAGTTTACCCCACTCATTTTCTAAAGGGTTCAGGTCAGGGAAGCTTCATTTTGTTCTCAGTGACACATTTTTGTGTTTGATTTGGATCATTGTCCTGATGGAATATCTAAACACAACCCATTATAAGATTTCTAACAGTGGCAGTCAGGTTTAGATTTTTTTTATCTCTTAGTATTTGATAGAATCCATGATGCCATGTATCTAAACGAGATGTCCAGGATCACCGGCCGAAAAAGAGGCCCAGAACATTAAAGATCCAGCAGTTTATTTAAATGTGGGCATGGGGGTATTTTTTATCCCTGTTTGCACCAAACCCATCTTGAGTGTTTGCTGCCAAAAAGCTCTTTTTTTTTTTTTTTTTTTTTTTTTAAATTTCATCTGACCATAGAAGCCAGTCCTGTTTGAAGTTCTAGTCGTATCTGACAACTGAATATGCTGGAGTTTGTTTTTGGGTGAGCGAGCAGGATTTCTTTTGAATCCCTCCTACACAACATGTGGTGATGTAGGGGCTATTTGATTTTTTTTTTTTTTTTTAGGCTTTTTGGCCCCAAGACTCAACTAATCTTTGCAAATCTCCATATGTGATCCTTGGAGAGTCTTTGGCCACTCAAAGTCTCCTCCTCACCATCCATTATGACGATTTAGATACACGTCCTCTTCTAGGCAGATTTGTAACATCTTTAGTTGATTGAAACTTCTTAATTGTTGCCCTGATGGTGGAAATGGGGATTTTCAATGCTGTAGCTCTTTTCTTACAGCCACTTTCTATTTTGTGAAGCTCAGCAATCTTGTTCTGCACATCCAAACTATATTGTGATGGACAATTAAGGGAATTTGGCCTTTGTGTTCCTTATATTTATAATCCTGTGCAACAGGAAGTCATGGCTGGACAATTTCAGGTTCCTAGTCACCCTGGTGTGCTAAAACATGTAAATATGGACGGGAATATACTTCAGAGATATTTTACTCATAAGAATTTCTAGGAGTGCCAGTAATTGTGGCCAACGTGAACTGGAGAAAAACATTTATTTCATAATGAGATTTTCTCCTCACTTTCCATTGTTTTACTTCAATGAAAGGTTAGAATTTTGTGTATTTTTTTAATGAAAGATCAAAAGGATAAACAATGCAGATTTATTTCCACAGCTGCCTTTGCTCATATTTATCAAGGGTGCCAATATTCGTGGAGGGCACTGTGTGTATGTGTATGTATATACAATATATAAGTTAATTGTAGCTTGCTTTGTTTTGCTTTAGGATCAGAAATTTGAACTGGCATCTGTTTAATTTGATTAGCTTCTGCCAGAAGAAACTCTACCTGAAATTAATTTGCATCATATATCATAGAGTCTGATTGGACGTGTGGCCTTTGATGTCACCAACATAGGGAGAATGTTTTTCTGTTTTAAAAGATAATAAGCCTATTTAATTTCTGTTGTAACAATGCAGGATTATATGGTTAATTGAATTATATTATTTTAATTTACCACCGTTTCTTCCATGCGGTCCACATCGCATCAGAACAAACCTGAGACCCGTTTTGCCTCTCAACTGATTGGAAAATGTGCTGGAAACAAATGTCCCACAATGCACTGCCTTTGAAGTTGACAAAAGAACTCTTGGGGGCAAAGAGCGAAATGGAAGCATGTGTTCGATAAAAATTTATAAGAGCAAAAGAGATGATGAAAGCCACGATTCTCTGGCTGTGAAAGCTTCTTCCTCCTTGATGTGAGGTGGCGCGGCTCGAGCCAGGAAACGTTTCTCCCCTTCACTTCAAAAGTTGTGCTGAGTCGAGGCCCTTTTGAGTATCTGGTTTAATTGATGTCACAGACCCTTTAGTGATGAAACAATCAGAGCGTCATTATGTTTGCAACAGCTGCGCTGCGAGCCACAAACCCTTTCCAATTGATCTTTAGCGGGCGAGACCTCTCCTCTCCAATTTACAAGGGGTTCCGATGATGGTGCTTTGCACCCAACACTATAGTTTGGTCTAAAGCACAGAAATGCATCAAATTACAAGTCTCATGCAAGGTAATATTTTTACTTCGATCTGTATAATAATGCAATTATTTACAGGCCTTTAAATACAAAAGAAAACGGGGATGGATTTGCGGAATCCAGTCATAAAAATGGAATTTACTGACTAACATGGAATGTCACAGAATTTACCAAATTTTAGATGAATAAATCAAAAGTACGTCGGTACACTTAACCCTCAGAGACTGTGACAGCCACCTGCGGCTAAAAATAGCTATTGTTCTTAAATATTTAATAACTTTTGAACCGCTAATTCAATCTGAATGCTTTAAAATATATCTTAAAGCTGAAATTCTCTTATCACTTTTGTCTTATTTGGATATCCAGAGGCTCCGTGGTGACATTTTGATCCGCATTGATTTGTCAGAAGAGACCAATGCATTTATTTAGTCTGAGCCAAACAGGAATGATTGTTGACGCTTAGTCCCGCCCCAGTGCCCAGATTGGTTCAAACTGTCATCCATTCAACCAATAAACATAGGTTTTGGACTTTTGAACCACCAATTAGCATGTTTCTTTGTAAATTTGAACAAACTCAAAGTGAAAGTAAAGTGTGTTGTGCGTGCATGAAAACAAACACAAAATAACAAATTTGCACGACAGCACTCTGTGAAAAAGCACAGAAAAAGACACGACAGAGCACTTTGACATAAAACAAACCAAGGATGAAACAGTGGTGCATATGCAAAGTGGTACATAAACAAAGCACTAGAATTTATGTTTTTACGTGGCTATCGTAACAGCGGATCGATCCATTTGGCTGTTATATTGTGTACATTATTCTTATATAGTTTATAAAGATCATTTTCACTATTTTTCTCTGTTGCACTCTGTATATTTTTCTCTCATTTTGTGTGTAGTTTTAAAATCATTTACACTGTTTGTATATTTGCACAAGACCATCTGTGCAGTTGTCTTCAGTACTTGGTGCGCTGTTTGCGTTTGTTGTTCATACTCTGATTGAACATATATTTCTCTGGAAAAAAAAAAAACCCTCATCTTTATTTACTGTATTTTGTTATTATGTAACACCGTTTCCATTCACTTTACTTCCTAAACGTTTTTGAACACATCTATATTGTCAGTAGACTAAATAGACCTGTTTTTCACTGAAAAGCACCAATAGCAATATTGTAATAAATGGCTATAACTTGCTTGGGGAATGTTATATGTAGACAAAATTTTATTTGGAAGTGTAAAACACCCAAATATACAACTTTCTAAAGAAAAAAAAAAACAAACTTCAGGAATTTCTGTTTGAGTACACAGCAAAAACCTCCAATTGTTGCTTGTGTTTTTCTTAAAATTTTGGAAATTCATTCATTCTTAAAAGGAAAATTGGGACTTTAAATTAGCTAGACTGAAACTTCAAGTTCTTCTGTTTAGAATGATATATGGCACTTGATGCTGACTGCTAGAATAGGTCTGATATATTCCGCCAAGGGTGGAAACATATTTCATAGGGCCTTAAAAATAAAACTTTTGTTAAAATTTTAATAAATTGCTTTTATATTGTGTACATTGTATTTCAATTAATTATTTAATAATCACTATTATATTTAATAATAGGTTTTTACTTTACTTTATAAATATATTTCTGCTTCAAATTGTATTAAATAACTGTTATTATATACAGGCCTAAACTATAGTTTGTTAATAAATTAATTAATTTACACAGTTAATGTAGTCATCATAATCATTGCCTTTTGTATTGCAATTACTGTTTTTTTTTTTTTTTTTTTTCCATCTATTAAAGGAGAAGTCCACTTCCAAAACAAAGATTCACAGATAATGTACTCACCCCCTTGTCATCCAAGATGTTCATGTCTTTCTTTCTTCAGTTGTAAAGAAATAGTTTTTTGAGGAAAACATTTCTGCATTTTTCTCCATATAATGGACTGATATGGTGCCCTGATTTTGAACTTCCAGAAGGCAGTTTAAATGCGGCTTCAAACAATCCCAAATGCGGTTGTAAACGATCCCAGCCGAGGAAGAAAGGTCTTATCTAGTGAAATTATCTTTTTTTCTTTTTTTTTTTTCATTAAAAGAATACAGTTTAAACACTTTTTAATCTCAAACGCTTGTCTTGCCTTGTTTTCCCTGAACTCTGTGTATTCTGCCTCAAGACAGTTAGGGTTTGTCAAAAAACTTCAATTGTATTTTCTCCCTCAACTTCAAAAATCATTTCGAAATCATCCTACATCGCTGCAGAAGTACCGACCCAGTCTTTGCAAAGTGAACATGCAAAGAAGATCAAACACCCTTATCAAAAAAAGGTAAAACAGTGAGACGATTTTGAAGTTGAGACATACCCTGACTGTCATGAACCGGAACAAAAACAGTCCAGGCAGAGTAAGAAAAGACGTGCGTTTGGCATTACAATGTATATAAATTGTATTATTTTCATTAAAATAACCGATCGTTACGCTAGATAAGACCCTTCTTTCTCAGCTGGGTTTACAAGCGCATTTGGGATTGTTTGAAGCCGCATTTTAACTGCATTTTGGAAGTTCATAATCAGGGCACCATATCAGTCCATTATATGGAGAAAAATGCTGAAATGTCTTCCTCAAAAAACAATTTCTTTTCGACTGAAAAAGAAAGACATGAACATCTTGGGTGACAAGGGGGTGAGTGCATCACATGTAAATCTTTGTTTTGAAAGTGGACTTCTCCTTTAAATTAATAGATATTCACACGCTTCTTAATGACGTTTTACAGTTCAATGATGACAGTTTAAACTTTAACTTTTCCTATACGAGGTCTTGTTTAAAAAAATGAAAGGCTGCTTTTAAGAGTTTTGCTGTGTTTTTTTTTTTTTCTCTCGTCCAGCCAAGGGCATCATCCTCCCTGCCTCTCAAAAGAGCAGCAAGTGTCTTTGAAGCCTTTGAAGGCAACAACCCAAAGTTTCAATGCTGTAAGATCTGCATCTCTGATCATATGAAAACAGCTCAGATGAAGTTCAAGTCCTGACAAAGGCACCTTATGGAGGTCTTTGAGTAGTTGTGGGTAAACTCAGTAGACACTGAGACCGTTATTAACCTCATAAAGACCACAGCGAGGAAAATGTGCAATTTAATCAAGCTGTACTTTCTGAGATTCAGCGAATTAGATCTCAGCATTGCTCCATTAAATGCTCACAAGGTGAAATTGTAAGATATGATAATGCAAATCTCATTCATGAAGACTCAACTAATTAGAAAAGGCCGTAGGCGTCGTGTAAACGATTGCACATTTTTATTCGACAACTACAAGCGGTGTCAGGTGTGCAAATGGAGCAAACGCCACTCCAGCCTCGAGCACAATTCATCTGTTCCTGCGCATTCTTCAGATTTAAGTAACATTTTCCCAATTTAGCTAAGTAATTATCCCCATTCTTCTCGATGGCTGCCGGTGTCCTGTTTGCCCAAAGAATAAGGACGAACGCTCCACCACCTGTTTTCCTCTAAAAGCAGCATATTAATCATGGTAAAGTTGCTCGCTGCATTTAAAACTAGTCTAAAGTTTGCAAGACTCGTTCGAGTTACGTAAGCGACGCCATCGATAATGAAAGCGGCTGTGCCATTGATAAGGCTAATTTATGCAAATGCGCATTCTGGCCAACAGCACGGAATAGGTTTCAATTATGAAAATGATTTCTGTCATTATTGGGTTTTAGCTTCACATGCATATTTATTTGGAAGTAAAGCCGTTTGGATTGTTTGAGAGTATTGCCTCTCGAATTGAGGGACAGACTAATTGGAGGTGCCCAGTCAAACATAAAATTAACTCTGCATAATAATCCTATCAATAAAACCATAGAAATGCTTAATATTAGCAAAGGAGCAATGAATTCTTCAACTCTTTAGGGATGGAAAAAAAAAGAGGAAAAAAATAGACGTGAAGGCGGTTTCATGCGTCAAACTATACCATTATTTTATAATGCACTGTTTAAACTCCTGCATATTATGACTCTCTTAATTTCAGAAAAACAACTATTCTCTGGTACAACTATTCTTAAAGCCTTTATATATAATCCATTATAGAAGTTTGTCATGCATTATGTCTTGCAATGCAGCTCATAATGCATTGCATGATCTCATGCATTACAATAACTGTTTGTTGTTGCACCTTAAAGTATAATGCATTAAAACATGACAAAAAAACACAAGATTTTATAATGCATTAGTTTGCAGTTATTTGTAAATTAAATTTTAATGCATTATATCTTTCTAAATATGTAAAAATGGATAGCTAAGTATTATAATGTTTTATAGCTGTGATTACAATTATTCATGAGATCATGCAATGCATTATAAGGTGCACTACAAGGCATAATTAATGCATTAAAAACTTCTATAATGCATTATTTATAAAGGCTTTATGTAAAGTGTATTAGTGCATAACCAGGCCCTTTTTTGTGTCCTAAACGCAAATAAGTTCTCTCTTTTGTTGGCTTTTGCTATTTTTATTTTTATTCCATATAGTGTTTGCTTTCAGTTGTCCTTTCCATCTGCAACACTTTTCATGTGGGTATCAAAGCGTTGCATGCTGTTTACGATGCTTATGTTGTGTTTTAACACTGATGTGAGTCATGTGGTGCGACTTTTGAAGTCACAGTTGCGTTGAATATTTTGGACAGGAAACCATTGCTTTTTAGTATAGTAGGAGTTTTGTAGCATGCATGTGGACTGACACATTTGATATCTCCTGTTTGTTTATTGAATCTTAAGTTTTTCCCAGCTGATGCTGAAAGCCAAACACCTCTAGGCAATCCACATCTAGAGCTGTAAATGTGGACCGAGCGAATGCTGAGACATTACGTTTACGTTCATGCATTTGGCAGGTGCTTTTACGCAAAGCAAATTGCAATGCATTCATGGTGTACATTTGATCGGTTCATGCATTTCTTGGGAATCAAACCTGTTGCATGCTTTAGGGATAAAAAAAATTATATTGTTGCAGTTCCATGGAAAACCACCTCTCAAAATCCTGTGATATCTCAGGTAACGAATGACTGAAGTGTTTCACATTGATGGTGGTGTGCACAGGTTTTTATCAGTCTGCTAGTAAGAGAAATTATTTTTAGGGTTCCAGGTTGCTGGTGGTTGCCAGGTGCTTAGAAGATAAACTAGATAATGAAAGTTTATCATCAAAAGTTAAAAGAAGTCTCTTCTGCTCACCAAGGCTGCATTTTTTTGATTAAAAAAACCCCCAGTAAAATCAGTAATATTGTGAAATATTTTTAGAATTTAGAATAACTGTTTTCTATGCAGATATAAGTTTAAATGTAATTTATTCATGTGATGCAAATCTGAATTTTCAGCATCATTACTCCAGTCTTCAGTGTCACATGATCCTTCAGAAATTATTCTAGCATATCAAATATCTTGATATACTGTTAAAAAGTTTGATGTCACTATGAGTTAACAAAATATTTGCTTTTAAATTGATCAAAAGTGATGGAAATGTTTTGTAACATTATACATGTCTTCACTATTTCAAATAAATGTTGTTTTTATGAAATTTCCATTCATCAAAGAATCCTGAAAAATGAAATGTATCACAGTTTTTGCAAAAATATGAAACAGCACAGCTGTTTGCAACACTTATACTAATTAGAAATGTTTCTTGAGCAGAAAATCAGCATATTAGAATGATTTCTGAAGGATCATGTGACAAGACTGGAGTAATGATGCTGAAAATTCTGATTTGCATCATAAGAATAAATTACATTTAACAAATTCACATAGAAAACATTTGTTTTGTGTTTTAGTAATTTTTCATAATTTTACTGTTTTTACTATATTTTTAATAAATGAAATACAGCTTTGATGAGCATAAAAGAGCTCTTTCATAAACATTAAAAAAAATCGTAGCGATTCCAGACTTTTGACCGCTACTGTACGTCTTGTTCTTTGCTTTCAAATGACCTTAGAATTTGAATATAATCTTGTGATTGTTCAGATAAATGCAGCAGCACATCCCAGTTCAAAAGCTGTTAGAAATCTCTCCCATTATCAGATATCAAATGAAGAATGAGGATCTGCTCAGGTGACGCTGTAACCCTGATCTGCTGTACAGGGCACCATTAACTAATAGTATTCAGCGATACTCTTACAGCACAGAGCGTCATTGAGTCATGGAGCTCTACGAAATGCCTGGCACCCCGCCAAACACTAAGAGGTGTAGAAATACGTGCAGATTAAACATTTGCTCCTTTTGCCCTGTTCCCCAGGGACGTCTCGTTTGGAAGGGGAGAAACGCGGATCTTATCTCGCTCGCATTATTCTCCGAACCTCCCGTTAAAATCAAAGAGCCCTTCTGCCTCCAGCTATCCTGCATTACACGTCCTATCTGCTGTTTGTCGCTTACGTGATAACAGTGAACAATTTGTAAATGCAACCCGAGAACTGAGAGCAGAACAATGACTCGTGTGAAAGGACAAAGAGAACAAGAGTGCTGGAAAATCTGGGGTGACGCACAGCTTCAGAGATTAAGAGCGTAATTGCGGCTCATGGAGAATATGAAATGTGATGCTGGATATTAAATCCATCATTGTGTGTTATCTGTAGGTGTGCATTTGGGGAAATTATTCTTCTAAGTAGGGCATTAAGGACTTGCTGTGGCATCTCCTGTACCAATAATGTATTTTGTGTGTGTGTGTGTGTGTGTGTGTATATATATATATATATATATATATATATATATATATATATATATATATATATATATATTTATTTATCAGAGGTTGCGCTAGACTTTTAATTTTTTTCAGTTGATGAATAAACACTACGTAGTGCGTCTTCCTTCCAAAAAATCGCAATAGGCTAGGCTTTGTTACTTTTGATATGAAACAAAGTCTCAGATTTCAAATTCTGTCCATTTTATTTGGAAATTCAAGCAATAAATACCCTTTTTGGCGCTCTTTAATGTGGCGTGATAGATTGTTGTAGCTTCTGGGTGCTCGCCTGTGCGTAATCGAACGCATAGGAAAACATTCGTGATAGTTTCCCACACCCCTAATCCTACCCATTGAATATCATACGCCAAGTCATCTGAAGTCAATTTCTGCGTATAAATAGTAGCCTACACTAAATACACACTTTCATGAGATCAGGTGACAGCCGAGGTAGGTACTTGAGGTAGACCGACTCCAGTTGCATTCATTCATGAGAACTGTCGAGATGAGGTGACCCCTTCTGGTAGTGTGATTTTTATATAGTGTCGTTTCTAATCACCCAGGCACTGACGCAACCAAGTACCGGCAACATGTCAAAAGTATAAAATGTTTAATTCCAAAACTTTGCCATTTACCAATGTGTTCTTCAAAACACCTTTTAAATTGTTTATGTTTTACCCTTTATGTATTAAATGTTACAGTCCAAGTGTATATAAATGCCTCATTAAAGTAAATGCATGGGTAATTTTTTTTTTTTTTAAATATGATATTAACATTTTAATTTAAAATTAAAATTAATGTTTTATATGAAAGAATCTGTTGCATCTGTAATATTTTAAGTTTTTCTGTTTTAATAAAATGTAAAAGTATATTGTTTTTAGTATTTTATTTATTATTATATATACAGAGAATGTAATATATTATATATTACAGAGAAAGAGAGACAGAGAGTAGTTTCATTGTTTGAATTTCATTGTTTCATTATTCAACTGCCTTTTTTATTTATTTATTAAATTTTCTAATTACCTATATCTCTATTGTCCATATCTGTCTGTGTAAATATTAAATTTATAATATTTTATATATTATGCAGTCAAATGTAATACATTTAAATGTATAACATAAATGTATATTTTTTTAAAGTGTTTTAGTCATCTTTTTGCCTCTTGTAGTGCAACAAATGATTTTTAAAATAGATATACACCATTGTATGGCATGATACAAGAAGACACTTTTTCACTGTTGAAAAAAAAAAAGCCTGTTTGTGTCTTCTCTTGTGTTTATAATATAGATTATAGTTATAGGGTGTGTGGTTTTAATCATCTTTGATTATAACTTTAAAGCAGATTTATTGAGCTGCCACTGTTTAGTCTCTGTAGAAATGAGAGGTCATAATTGGTTGACTGAAATAATCTTATTCATAATGGATCCACACATGCTGTTATCCAGAGGGGCTTACAAAGAATAATTTATGTGGCCTAATGCAAGTAATTAGACGACACGAGGAACCCCGGCACAGATGCTCATTACTAAACACTGTATTGTTTACATAATGTCATCCACTGCCAGACGTACTCATGTAAACACTGAGACTGTGTTATGCCATGTTTAGAGCAGCACACTGCTTTTGGGAAGTACAGTGTAGGTGTAGATTTTCAAAAAAAAACCATGTCATACTATGTTTGTCTTGATGTGCAGCCACCAGAGCACGTTGCATGAAATATGCATCCTGCAATGATACTTACATTTACATTTGAATTCAATACCAGCATATACAGCTTAAACCATACTGCGCACTAGACTGAGTGCTACCTGCTGTTGCATTATGTAACATTTGAAGTAATATTTGCATTGCATGTTTAATTAAGGTGTCAATTTCAATTTTCAGAAATGAAGTACAGTACAGTATTTTATGACATGACATGACATGACATTACGTTATGTTTATATTTTTTAACATCTTTTTGGCTCATTAGATTAGACTAGATTAGATTAGAATGTAATATAATATAAAAAATAATATTTTACAATTGTGTATATCCTTTAACATCTCTTTTTGGCTCATTGTTTACTATTATTAGATTTTATTATATTATATTATATTATATTATAATGTATTATATTAAAATAAATATTTGACAGTTGTATATATCTTTCAACATCTTTTGGCTTATTATTATCTTTTTTTTATTTGTTAAATTACAACTGCAACATTTAAAACGGTAATATCTACATTGCATGTTTCATTTATTTTAATTTCACATTTTTGAAGCAACATTTGACTAGATATTTGAAAAGAAAAGTGTAATGTAATGTAGTATAATGTAACAAAATATTTAACAATTGTATATATCTCTTAATATTTTTTGACTCATATAATAATATAATATAATATAATATATAAAAATATATAATAAGTATTTCACAATTGTATATATCTCTTAATATCTTTTTGGCTCATAATATAATATATAATATAATATAATATAATAAATATACTTTACAATTGTATATAACTCTTAATATCTTTTTTGACTCATTGTTTATTATATTATATTATAAATGATTGACAGTTGTACTTTTAGCATTTTTTTTGACTTATGTTATATTTTATTATATTATATTATAAATAAGTGATAAATGTATGTTATCTTTTAACATCTTTTTTGGCTCATTATATTGTATTATATTATATTAAAATATTTGACATTTTAATCTTAATCTTAACATACAAAATTGTATTAAAATGCAAATAACCTGTATCTCTAGTAGATAACTGTGGCACTCCCTATATTCTACATGCACCTACAGAGGCATGACAACATTTCAAACACTGCGTTCTGCATACTGTCACAAACTATTTTTGAGACTAGTGTGCATGATACAGTACGCACCACTCAGCACGCTAGTATTTCTTTCATCGCTCAGAAGGACAGATGGTTGCAGCGACAGCCAAAACCTCACTCGTGTAAATGAGGACATATGAAAGACTTACTGAATCTTGAGTCATTTCTGTCTCTGAGGACGTCTCCCCAAAGGCAGGGTTTGTCATATTTCTCTCACTTCTGAAGCCAATTATGTCTCCGAAGTATAGTGAAGTAAACAAACACACACAAACAGGACTCTCTGGTGGTGCTGCGAGTAAACAGGTGGACTCCTATCAGGGATGGTTTAGTGTAATCTGTATTCTGAAGACTGACGGACCCTTGAAGGTACCTGAGAATTTCACTCAGTCAAAGATAAAATAGTTTACGAGATAAACACTGAATCCTGTTGCTGTGAAATCAGTCATGCACAAGTTTGCTACAACTAACAACTTCATGAATTTAAACGAGATGCTCTTGTATGGTTTGCTCTCATAAATGGGAACCGTAAAGAACGGTCATGTTTACACACGGGCCAAAGCTGCGAACTCCTAAAATGCCATCAGAGGTTATAAACGTGGCTCTGATTGCAGGATTTCCTTACAGTTACTTGAAGGTTTCTGTCTTCGGTATCTTGATACTGTGTGTTTTTAAAGCTTTCATCCGTGTGTCGGTGCCTGCTGGTTATTATTTCCAGCTTCCAGTGTTTCCGAATGCACTCAAGTTATCACTCACTCCCGAGTTTGTTTGGGACGACGCTGAGGATTTTGAGCGCTACAATGCTGCAGGCCAACATCTGTGTGTCTGCGATTGTTGGAGAAAGGGAAACCTTTGCTTTTAGCTTGATGTTTTGTGCTATTCCTTTTTTTTTTTTTTTTTTTTTTTTCTTCTTTTCTTTAAACATGTGAACCAAAGTATTTTTGTGATGTTCGGTTGTGCTAATGACTTCTGAACATCTGTTGATGTGGATTGAATGCTACTTGATTAAGTACAGCACGTCAAAAATGGCCTTGCTTTGGGAAGGAAAAAAATGCATGTTTTTTTTTAGCATTTGTGAAGACATTTGAAAACCTTTCTTTACAGACGAAACATGAACAGAAGGAGAAACAAATAAATATATAAAGAAATATAAGTATATATGCTTTTCAAATTTGTCATTTGTTTGTTTATTTATTTATTTATTTATTTATTCATTCATTCATTTATTTATCAGCTCACTTTACCATGTTGGTTTTTTTTTTTTTTTGGAAAAAAAAAATTGTGTAAAAAAAAAATCTAAAGAAAGAGAAATCAAAAGAAAAGAAAAAATATAAAATATCTCTAAAATATAAAATATAATATATTTTATTTAATTTTAAAAATTATAAATTATAATATAATATAATATAATATAATATAATATAATATAATATAAGAATACGTATTTGACAATTGCATATGTCTCTTAATATCTTTTTTGGCTCATTATATACAATGGTATATAATATAATATAATATGATATAATATAATATAATATAATATAATATAATATAATATAATATAATATATAAAACTAAAATTTATAAAAATATATACCAAAGGTGAAATTAAAAGAAAAGAAAAACTATAATATATAAAATAAAAAATATAAAAAATAAAATATTTTATTTAATTTTAAAAATTATAAACTAGGTATAAAAATATTTGTAAACAAATAACACATTTGCTAGTTTGGGGTTTCATTTGTTTTTGTTTATTTTCATTGCTTTGTTTATACCTTCAACAATGGCAGTTGCAGGAAGCAAAAGAGACAAAACATCATCAGGAGAAATCCTGTACAAAAATCCTAAGGAAAAAAAAAATCAATACTAGAGGTCGACCGGTATTGGATTTTACCGATACCGATAACTAGGTTGGACCACACTGGCCGATACCGATTAATTGACCGATCATTTTTAAAATGGATACTGAACGGAAAATAAATAGCGCTGCGTCTATAAGAACTGGCAGCTATCCGGTATCACACACACTGGACGCGTTGCATTCAATTCAAGCGGTCTACAAGACTTTATTTGATCACCAAACGGGCAAAAGTATACTGCTGTCCTTTCAACACTAATGCAGCATCTAGTCAACAAATTCATGCTTAGTAATGACATGAAAACATGCACTACAGTATGCTGTATACACGGTTTGATTGTTGATTATTTTAAATCTGCTCTGTGCAGCGCGCAGTGTCACGTGTCTAAACAAACGGCACGTGCTGTCAGTGATTTCCGCCACTAGAGGCCGCTCTCTTGCTGTATAACAAAGACTATAAGCAAAGAACTTAGATTGACAAGAAGTGAAAGCCAATAGAACGTTCCGCTAGCTTCTTGCTGTCGCTATGGCAAATATCAGCTGCTTTGTTTAAAAAAATGTACATTAAAGCTAAAATACACAACCTGAATGATGACAACATTTTTTATCTATTTTTTTTTACTCCGTTACATTTATTTCTTAAGAATTTTTGTACTTCTGTTAACTATTATACCATAAATCATTTATTATTGAAAGGATTTTTGTATGTTTTGTACGTACTGTAATCTTTGTTTGTTATTATTGCAATAAAAAATGATGACGGCACAGAATAACGTACAATCACTAGACTATCAAAAACGGACTTTGTCTTTCATTTATTCTTCAAAAAATCTTCGCTCTCTAGAAACCAGTTTCGGTTGAAACTCCTGTTTTAAGTGCAAGTATTAGCATTATAAATGCTGAATTAATACCAACATAAAATTACATTAAGGACATGCGTCAGAAAATTGGGAATGTTAGACAATAAATTTAATAGTTTCACAGTAAACTTTTTTTGCAGTATTGTCTTATATTAATGTCCGTTAAGGCATGACTGTAAACAAAAAAACATGATTGTGTAAAAAATTAAAACAGCCACTGTCACTGTAATTTTTTAATTATTCAGTTATGACAGACACAGCAATACATCATGTTCTGTAAGATCATCATGTTTGTAGTGTGTTCCAGGGAATTAAAACGTACAATATAATGTATAAATACAATATTTATTTCCGACCTATAATAGTAACTAATAATAATGGTAAAGTGTAACGTTGCATATAATGAAAATACTTAATAAAGCAGGCTAAAACTGCCTCAAATGTATAATTAATTGCTGGATTCCACAACTGATAACATAAAACAAATATAATAATACAATACAACATTTACTGTAGTAGTAATAAGATGTACTGATTTGAGAAATTTTCTATTGCGTTTCAGATTTGGCTGTGAGATTCGTCACTTTTAAGTGCGTAAGATGTGATGGATCCTGATCCGTCAAAAAAAAAATAATCTAACCATGTAGAGTGACTTTTTGCACTTTTTCGTGTCACACACTACTTTCCTGCAGTCATTGCGTTCTTTTATTTCCACTTTGACTTCTTTTTCGTTGTCATTCTGTCTGCTTCTGTGCGG